>JANFOE010000409.1:0-507656 GCA_025667525.1 Glebionis coronaria | reverse complement strand
CGCGGCTCCATATCAATATGGAACCGCCGGTGGAGATAAAGAACCGCGGGCAGAAGCTCTCAAATTCGGGTTTTCCTGAAACTTTCAATTGTTCCAAACAGCCTTTGGAATCTTTGTTTCAAACCTTTGATCACTCTCAAAATATCTTGGGCTTTCCCTTTTTAACCCTTTTACTAGTTTGGATCATCCCCTCACCCTTTTAAACCCTCCTTGTTAGCCATGTTCTTCACACCTCAAACCATTCATCCTTACCCTTAAACCACCCATTACTACCATGGTTTCTACAAGAACCTCCAATTCATCCAAAACCTCCTCTTCAAAGAGGCACCTCAAAATTAAGATTAAGTTACCCAAACTTAACTCTTCACCCTTTCACGCACCTAAGAATGAGATTTTGCCCATTCTCATACCTTCATCACCCTCACCACCTCTTGCTCCATGCAAGACTACCTCAACACATGGCACCAACCATTCACATGGTTCTACCTCCTCTTCATTCCAATGTAGAATGAATGAGCTAACCTCACCCTTCACTCATAGTACTCTCTTGGATGTGACTATCCAACCTCAACCTATCCAAAGCGTTCCCATTGAGAATGACTTTGTTGAACCCTTAGTGACTTCACCTTTTACCCCACCAGATTCACGCACATCACCCATTTCACCTTTGGAGAACATAACTCCCCCTAAACCATTCACCACCACCTAAACATCACAAGGCATCGTGAAAACATCTCTTACCCACACTCTCATTCTCCACCAAATTCCGCCACCACTTTGTCTTCTAATTAAGCATGTGTATTGCTTATTAATAAGACACTCAATCTAAGCAAATCTTAGGATTCTAGTGTAACTAAGATTAAAATTATGCTTAAGTTTTAGGCTTGTTTTTTCTTACATCTTTGTATGATCTTTATTCTCTTGTATTTCCTTTCATGTTTTTCAACATGATTTTTCTTTGAGTCTTGGATCTCGTTTGTCTCGTGATCTTTCTTTTCTTATTTATTTTCTCACTCGGTTGTCAAGGAAGGTTAGATTTATATCTAATTCCTCTCCTAGTAAGATTGACAACTTAAATATTTCTTTTGAAATATACAAGTAATTTTAACTTGCAATTGCAATTGTTAAAAGTCATATCCGAAGCATTGACTTTCAAGCCTTTTAGCATCTTATGTTAAATTGTTTGACCAAGTGATTTTCCTTTGAGTCGGTAATCGTTTTTGGACACCCAATGTCCACGGTTCCTCAAATAACCTTGGGTCTCATTATTGATAATGAACCACGGACCTATTTAACGAACCGCGGCCATTGACTCCCTTGTTCGTTTTGGTTTTTTTTCTTGAAGATTCCCTCTTTTATTCTCTTTTGAGTTTCTTCTCTCGTTTCGTGAAGTTATCCTTAACTTCTTTGTTGAGTCTCTCTCAATTCATTTTAATCATGCTCTTCTAAGTCGAGTCACTTTCTTCTATTCTTTCTAAATTAAGTTGAGTCGAGCCTCACCCTTTCCTCACCATGTAATTGTTCTTTGAACATTCATAATGATTGAGAAGGGCTACGAAACTTTGAGCATGTAGTTTATCGTATGATAAACACCATTTGGTGTCGACATTCATAAGCATCCTTGCCTATAATGTCGTATATCCAGAATATTTTTTTTAAAGGGTCGATTTATCCACGTTTGGTTTTCTTTTTATTTTTTTGTTCAAAAGTGTCTCTAGGTTGAGATATTTTTGTTCTTCTTTGTTGAGAGTTGATTGCGGTTAAAATTTACAATTAGTATGGGTGATTCCATCAATTCTAAGTTTTTAACCCCTTGAGATGATATCTTCAAATTCTTGGATGCTTCTTTTCTACCTCTATTCCAACAATTTTGAATTGATTTCCTCAAAATCCTCTCCTTGTTTTTTTTGAGAGTTGATGGTTAAATCTTGAATTTTCTTGGGTGATTCCAAAAATTCTAAGCTTTTTACCAAGATCCTCTCCTTTTTTTGGATTGATAGCATCGCGTGCACACTTATTTCTCCAATGCTTTTCATTGTTTGTGCAAACGACTTGTTTATCATCCTCGTTTTCTTTTTTCATCATAGTCATTCTTCCTCTCTTTTCGACTATATGGGATCTTATTTTTTTTTGTCATTGTCATACTCTCTTTGATTTGGTATTTCTTGCCAAAATATTAAAAGTGAAGTATGTTCTCTCGACAATATTTTTCTCTTAAATTGGACATATTTTTTCTCTCTTAATCCTTTTATATATTTTTTTGGTGTCACCAAAATAAGTTGGGTTCTATTTTCTTTCTAATAGCCCTCTTATTTTTCTTAACTTGTCATATTTTTGACACTTCTAAAAGTTAAGATTGTTTTAGCTTTCTCTCGAGTCCATCTTTTTTTTACTCGAGTTGTTTAAAGCTAACTCCGTTTGGGTGACATCTCATTATGCATATGCTCTTGTCCACTAACTTTGTTTTGTAGGACACTTCTAACCCAATTTTGTAGCCCGTCACTATTCTTTCTTTGTTGGTGCCTCAAGCAAGGGGGAGCTCATATCAAGGGGGAGCATTTGCAAGAGTTCAAGTCATTACATTTGCGACCGTTGACTCACTCAAATTGCATTCATCGAACATCTTGCAAGTAATGCATTTTGGACACTCGTAGATAAGCATATTATTATGCTTGGAGTTGGTTAACCTATGGTGATTGAAGACTTCACTAGGATGACGCAAGCTCAATATTTTTGTATGATGGGTTTATGGTTTGGATTCTCGCCTCTCAAACGACAACCATAATGGATGATTTGATTTTTGGATGCATGTTCTCTCGAAGTCAATCCTCCTCTTCTACAAATGAAGACTACCTTTCAGATGCAAGCTCGTGTGACGTCAATTCTCTTCTTCTTCAAATGACGTGCTTTCGATGACTACCTCTTTGGACGTGTTCTCTCTCGACGTTGCTTCTTCTCTTCTTCAAGACGTTGACTACCTTTTTGATTCGACAAAAGGGGGAGAAGTAAGTGTAAACGAGTAACTTATACATTTTAATATGCGTTGCGGTTTACTTGTTTGTCATCATCAAAAAGGGGGAGATTGTTAGTGCAAACATTACGATGTTTAGCCGATATGATCTCTTCGTGTTTTGTTGATGACAAACATATAATTCACAATACATTATATAAAATGGTAAGGTACTCGTAATCACTCAAGAATACATTTGTATACTTCTCTCGACACCTCCAAGATCGCATTCGGCATGAATCACTCAAGGTATGAATAAACTTGTCATTAACCTAACTAAGTGATCAAGGATTAATATTTTCTTAAAACTCACTTTTATACAAAGTGACAAAGTAATTTTTAATTAACTTTATTTTTAAGAAAATGTTTTATTAAAAAGAAAAATGGAAATTTGAATTTGGAATATTCTAAAGAATATTCCCTAAGGTATATTCCAAAGAATATTCTTTAATTTGAATTTGGCATATTCCATATGCCAAAGGAATATCCTTTGAGGGTATAAACTAACCCAGATGGCATATCCCACTAAAGGATAAATTTGCACGGACTCCAACGCGGAGGTTCCTTAAAGGAACCCGCGGTTCCTTATTGATAAGGAACCGCGGGTAGAGATAAGGAACCACGGGTGTTTTTTACCGTTGTAATGTTGCCCTATAAATAGTGGATCATTTCCAGATTTTCTTTCAACCCTTTTGCACAGTTTCTTCAAAAACATCTTTAAACCCTTGATTAGTTAGTTTATATTAATCTTGTTTAAGATGTGATTCTCTCCTTCAATCTCCTCATCCTCTTAAGTGCAAAGAGAAGATCACTCACACATTTGTGATGTGATTACAGATGAAGTCTTGATGAAGATCATCATGTTCATCATTTTTATTTGTGTCTTGTGTAGATCCAATGTATATGTGTATACTTGGATCAATCTTGTGTAGATCCAATGTATATGGGTATACTTGGATCAATATTGTGTAGATCCAATGTATTTGTGAATACTTGGATTAGTTGTGTTAATCCATTGTATTTGTGAATACTTGGATTAAGTCTTGTGTAAATCCATTGTAATATGTGTATACTTGGATTTATGTTGTGTAGATCCAAGTTACATGTGTACACTTGGGTATGTGTTTTATTGAGTTGTAATAGGTAAGAGTTGTGAGTTCTCACTAAACTATAAAGTGATGTGGTTGTGTCTTGTGAGTTCTCACTAAACTATAAAGTGATGTGGTTGTGTCTAGTGAAGTTCTCACTTAGCTTCAAAGTGAAGAGTCGTGAAGATTGGTTCTACCTTTCGATTAGAACTCGACATCTAGCCTTGTGTCGTAAAATGGTGAAGTAGGCAACGTTGTGAAGATTGGTTCTACCTTTCGATTAGAACTCGACATTTAGCCTTGTGTCGTTAAATGGTGAAGTGGGCAACGTTGTGTAGATTGGTCCTACCTAAGATTAGGACTCGACATCTAGCTTAGTGTCAGAAATTGTGTAAGCCACATGTATGGTTTTCTCCGCCTTGAAAGGAGTTTTGTTGACTAGTGAAGTAACTCTCGAGTAAGGTGTACTCGAGGAGTGGAGTAGGGCGAAGAGGAGCTTCGTGACCGAACCACTATAAATCATCGTGTCGGTACTTTCCTTTACATTTATGTCTTTACTATTATAGATGTATTTATATGTTGTGTGTTGTGTGCATCTCATAATCTAAACATCTAAGTTGCGGAAAAGCTAAGGCTTAGTATGTGTGTGCTTCGTGTTTAGATTATGGCCAAGTGTGCATCCTTTAGTCTAAACATCTTAGTTGCGGAAAAGCTAAGGCTTAGTACGTGTGTGCTTAGTGTTTAGACTATTGCTTGATGTACACTTGATTTGATGTGTTTGTGTGTTTCCTTACTTATAGTTATTATCTATTACAAACACATCTCATATCTAGTCAAGCTTAATCGAGAATTTGATACAAACGATTGTCAAGGTTTACAACGTATCAATATTTGACATCCACTGTAGGCGGTTCTTTATTGAGCCCGCGGTTCTTTATTGATAAGGAACCGCGGTGATATTTAAGGAACCGCGGCCAATGGAATAAACAAAATGTTTTGAAAATGAACTAGAAACTATTCAACCCCCCTTCTAGTTTCTACAAAATCTTTGTAAAGAATTTTAATTTCATATAACTATAACTTAAAAATAACTGATTAAATTCGGTGATATGTTTGGTTGACTAGCACAATGTATTTTGAATATTTTTTATAAAATTTATAAGATTAATAAAAAATTAATAGTTAAAATAATAAAAATAAGAATAAAATCTATACTACAATATAAAGCATTTGGGAACTTCTTAAAATAACAAGGCTAAAAATTCAGATTTTTTTACCTACTAAATAAAGCAAGTTGTTGATATTTTCATAAACATTATATACTATAACATTTTCTAACAACCTTTTGTAACAAACTTTTGTAACAATTCTTTGTAACAACATTTTTTCTTTTAAATTGAAATTTTTATTTATTTATTTATTATTTTTATAATCTAATTTCACTATTTTTTTAAAATTTTGTGTTTTTTAATTCAATATCCATTTTGATATATTTTTATTAACTTTTAGTCTTTTTAAATTTTATTAGGTTTTTTAATTCGATTTTTTAGAACTTTACAATGAGTAAGAGACTAATATTTGTTAGTCTCAAAATTCGTTATTAGGCTGGTGGGAGTAGAAGGAACGCCACGAGCGACTTACCAAAAGTCGCGCACAGCCCCCATTCCCCCCCCCCCCCTTTAGTCGCGCGCGAGTTTGTTTCAAAAAAAGACTCACGTGGGTGAGTTCTGTTATTGTGGGACCCTCTTCTATATATATATTTTTTAATCCTTATTTTCTTCTTTAAATACTAAATTTTACCACACACAATTTTATTATTTTCACACACAACTTTTTGTATTTTCAAACCCAATTTCTAAATCAAAAATGGCATGCTCTTTTCCACACACTAATGACGAGATTAAGACTCTGCTTCAGAAACAAATAAATCAACAACAACGTCGCCAGGATGCGCTTAAGTGGTTAGCTGAAGATTTTGATGCCGCGTACGACACTGCGCACGGCATGTGAGAAATGCCGTGATGTTTCCCCACAGAAACGTCATTTAATCGACACGTATCTAAATAATCAAATTGATACCGATTTCAAAATCTGCGGATCTTTGTTTAGAAAGTCGGCAAAATTGGAGGCTCGAATTCAGAAAAATACTGAATGGCTGAATAACTTGGGTTCTTCATCTCAAACTCATATCGGTTCTTCATCGAGATCTCAAACAACTCATATCGGTTTTTCGTCACAACAACATCGACGCCGAAATGTGTCTCCCGATCTACCCTTTCCAATTCCAAACGACTCAGATGGCAGAATGACTGACAATGAGGTGTATCAACTATACCTAGATCAAAAAGTGTTGAGAGAAACTCTGGAAGAAGAAGAAAGGGAACGAAGGGAGCTGGAGGCACAAATTATGGCGGAAGAAGATGAAGAAGAAGCAATGCGTTGGGAGTTACCTGGTCAGTTTTTGGATTCGGATCCGGGAACTGACTAATCGTATTATGTATTTTATTTTATCTATTTTGTTTTTTTAAATGTTGTTTTTAAATTTCCTATGCATCGTCTTTTAATTTTGTACTGTGTTTTTATTTTCTATATACCCGTGTTTTAATAAAATGTATGAATAAAAAATGTTTAATAAAAAAGTTGGGTTGATTTGTAGTGAGTTTGGGTGAGTGCCATTATCTCTTGTGGGGAGTTTGAGTGAGTTTGTTAAAAAGCTGAGGTGACGCTGAGGTGGTCCCATCAGCCTTAGGTAGTCGCTGCCGCAATACGCGGGTAAAGTTATAGTGATAAAAAAAAGGAAAAAGAGGTTTTAAAGTTGGGAAGCGAGTCAAAATATGTGTGTGCTCACCTTAAACAGGAAGAAGAAGAAGATACCACTGACCCACACCAAAAGTACCAAACACATACACATACACATACACATACACATACACAGAGAAGCTGAAAAAGAAGTAACTGGAAGAAATAAGAAATGACGACATTTCTAGTCTCATCATCATCATCATCATCATTATCATCAACAATTAACAGAAGAAGAATCCCGTATTCATTCAAATCCCATCATATACTTAACAACAATACCAGTTTATTATTATCTTCCAATACAAGATTATTTTCATCATCATCATGTCACACAAAGATTAGAACCAAAACCATTATAAAAGCAGTTTTATCAGAACAACAACAATTCACAAAGATTGGTGCTACAACAATTGGTCCAATTCCATCTCACCAACTTCTTCAAAGTGTTCAACTTGCTGCCCAAACTGGTGCTCAGGTTCATTTACCCTTTTTTTTTTCTTTTTTTTTAATGGGTTTGTGTTATAATGTTGTTAAATGTCTTTTTTTTTTTCATTAAAGGCTCATTTTATTTTTCACTAATATGTACATGTTTCTCAGGTTGTGATGGAAGCTGTAAATAAGCCTAGAAATATCACCTACAAGGGACTTACTGATTTGGTCACCGAGTATGGCTTCCAACTTTATTTTAATTTTGTTTTTGCCTCTCTTTTGCGTTTCTGGCCTTATCGATTAAGCAGTGTCATTACTTCTTGTGGAAGACCTTTTTAGACACGCCACTAACTTACTAGTTCAAGTTATGTTGACAACTTAGGAAGTACCTTATGTCGGGCCTCAGGTTGCAATTGTTTGTGAATAACATTGTGGCTTCTTAGGAGTCTCTACATGTTTATTTTTTTCCATAAGGTAATGTTTTGAATAGTTACAACTTTGTATTTGACCTACCAAAAAAGGAAGATAAATTTTCATGTGCGACAAACCACTCACTTGTGAAGTGTTATTAACCCAAATAGTTTTACGACTCTTATATAGACCATGACACTTCCACACTGTTTGTGCATGTCACTGAAAGTGTGATGAAAATGACTATTGATAGTTGTACACCTTGCCCCCAGTAGGCATCATGTTCAAAATTGTGTATAACTCCTCTCCTGTCTTTACACGTATACACACTAGACAAAGAAGGAAATCCGCTATCGCTCACTTACTTAGTAGTTTATGTATGTGAAGATACACTCTTCTTGCCTTATAACCGAGCAGAGAGTGTGAGAGACAGATCACATATTAACAAATGTAAGTCACTGATGTGGTGTTGGCTTTGTGTGTGAGTCTGTGTTGTTACTAGAGTTTTAGTGTGTTGGTGTAACTGTATTAAAGAGATCAAGGAGAGGACCATGTTCCCGATTTCAACCGCCATTTGAATTAAAGTATAACAAAGTTAAGGTGGTGTTTGGTTTGCACTAAGGATCAAGGAATCACTATGGAGCATGCCTAACTTTTATGGATATTAAGCCCGTTCTTTCAAACCAATACCCCTAAACAAACCACATCCAAACATTATGATACCCATACCCTCAAACACACAACCAAACACATCCTGAATGTTCAAAACTAGCTTGATAGTCACTCAAGAGAGTATTATAACTGCATATTCATGAGACAGAATCATGATCTTTGGACCACATGTGAACTTCGATTGAATGCTTTTATATGCAACAACAAGGCTTATGAGTTTCAGGGTATGGGTATCAAGTAACTGAGTGAGGAAAGTCAACTTATAGTTCAAATCTCATCATTCCTTCCGTTCTTGTTAGAGTATGCTTATGAGCTTTACACTATTGGCTGATCAAATATATATGATGGCGGGGCTAGTTAACTAGTATTAGTTTTGGAATGACCCTAGTCAAGAGGATGAATATTCATTAGTGCTTAAAATGATCAAGGTGGCATGCTCAGTTTTGATGATCATGTAAATTGTTAGGAGGGAGCAATACTTGATGTTCCTGTGTTGTGTTCAGAAATCAGAATTGTGTTAACATAATGCGAGTAGTTCTATCATTTAACATCTGTTTAGCGTTGTATATAGATGCATGCTAAATAGTTTGAACTTTGAACCGATTCATTGTGGTTTTATTACCCTGCTTCCGTTGGATGTATTAAATATCTAAGTATATTATAGGAAAAAGACTTTAGATATTGATTGAACTCTCTCTGTAAGCTCTCAGAGTTTCTTCTATGTCCTATTCTACCCTGAAATATAAAATATTGTTAACTTGTTACAGCACAGATAAAATGAGCGAGGCTGCCATTCTCAGTGTTGTGAGAAAGAATTTTCCGGATCATCTTATTCTAGGGGAGGAAGGAGGTGTCATTGGAGATTCATCTTCTGATTATCTTTGGTGCATAGACCCCTTGGGTATGTGCTTCACTTGTCTTTTTACCTTCTCGAAAGATCATATTTATCGGAAGTATCTACTCATTTCTTTGAATATGAAAACTGAGTCATGTCATTGTCATTTTTGTTTTAACGTTGGCTTACACAGTCTTCTTTTCCTTCACTCCACTTAGTCCTATGCATTTCTTCTGAATTAGTGATATCAATATCTAATAATAAGCCTGCAAAGGGACATTACACCATCGAGTAATATTTTATGGAAGATAGCAATTACATATGGTCCTACCATAGTGCTATTTTTATGTGAATAAAATGAGAACAATAGGCCAGTTTTTCACATATGGATTGGTTATTGGTCATGTGTTCAAGAATCTAAGGCTTTCTTTCGATGAGAAGATGGATATTGCAATCTGCCTATAGTCCTATACATAAAATACATTGCTTTGGAGGTAAAACCATTAATATACCAGTATAACAAAGATAGCGGTATCATCCAATATAGCCCGTCCATAATTATTACTCCCTTCGTCCCAAAGTAAGGGTCCACCTTAATATGTTAGTTTGTTCCAAAATAAATGTCAAACCTCCAAAATATTAGTAATGAAGAGTTTCTAAAAAGGTAAAGTTGTAACTTTGTGTCATTTCAATAGGGGACACTACTTTTGTGACACGAAGTATGTGAATTTCATCTCGTGATCAATACGATAGGATGGATTTAGGGTTGTTTAGTGTGTATGTATCATGAATTATTTAGGGTAGTTTAGTGTTCTATTCTCTAATTTAGGTTCTTTATGGCAGTTCTGTATAAATGTGGTTAACTTTATCACTAGTCACAATATGCCCTTTAATGTCTATTTAGATGGAACTACGAATTTTGCGCATGGATATCCCAGCTTCGCAGTCTCTGTGGGAGTGCTCTTCAAAGGAAAGCCAGCTGCTGCTGCTGTGGTAATATAGCCTGACCTGTTTCACTTCTTACAATTAATGGCCTCAGTCTATGAGATACTACAATGTAATTGTCCTGATGCAGGGCATCCTCTGGCTTAGCCGCCGGTTCTTCGGTAAATATGTGAAGTCAGTGTATCAATTGGTTCGATAAGATTAAAGGGTAAAAACGACAATGATGGCGGGACCGTTGTGAATGAAAGAAACCACACAAATAACAATGAACAAAGGAATTTGATAAACCCTCAAAAGGGTGCCCAAACGGGACTTCAAAGAGAAACACTCTCGTTTCTTAATAAGTCATCATAATATGTCAAAACAAAACCTATTACAATGATTTATACTTACAAGAAACTTAGTGAGAAAGCTAAGAATCTCTACTAAAACTAAAATAAGGAAACAAAATAACTCTTATGAATCTAAACAAATCATTAATTTGCAAATAATAAGATAGATTACGACAATTATACATTGTCGTTTTTACCCTTTAATCTTCTCAAACCAATTGATACATTTGACCTCACATATTTACCGAAGAACCGGCGGCTAAGCCAGTTGGAGATCGAACATGCCCTGCATCATGTCCAGTCTGCACAATTATATGTAGCGAATCTTTATTCTTTGGCATATCCCCCATAAGGGTATATGTATAAAGAAGAGGACTTTCGTTAAACTCATTTCCAAAGTGAAGGATGAGATAAGTGATAACACGCAATTTCATTTGCATCATTCTTATAATAATGTTGAATTTTACAACTTATGGAAATGTTTATATTTTCTTTCACCAACTCCAGCTTTTATACGTACAAGTACATGAGGTTATATGCATGACCATTCACATCATTAAAAATATTTGGTTTTCAATTTAATCCGAACTGATTTTGAACATACACTAATATTTGCTGACTCAGATTCGCATTTTTTCTGTTCTGTCATATTTAATAGAAATTAACACAAGAACTTAGCAAGTTAGTCTAAGTACCCCATGAACATTATTTCTATCTACATAAGAAAGTCATAAATTTTCAGATTGCTTCTCATTTTCCCAAAGGAGTAATGTGAATCTGGAGGGAAAATTTAAACTCCATGGATCATTTTTCACTCAATTCAACTCCACCTCCACAATTTTCGTGAAGATCTTTAAGATGTGTTATTAGATTTTCCTACAATACACGAGCTTGATTTATCAGTTCAAAAGCATTAAGAGTGTTTGTGGATGAATTTCGTACTATTTTAATTTCTTTATTAAAACTGGAAGGGTCATCTATGTGCATTTTTGTTGGCAGGTAGAGTTTGTTGGGGGCGCGATGTGCTGGAACACACGCATATTCTCTGCAGTTGCTGGTACGGAAGTATTTATATAGTGAGCATATCGTGTACATTCTTTATGATTCGACAATGTTTTATGAGTGTCTTGTGTGCTTTAGGTGGAGGTGCATTTTGTAATGGACAAAAGATTCATGTGAGCCAAACTGACAATGTGAGGTTTCGTTCCATCCTTAACTTGAATTATACGTTAGCCAATTTTTTATGTATATATTAAGGACATCCTCTTTACGTTTTTTTTTTCGTTTATATATAATCAAGTTTTTCTTTAGCTAGTTGTTTCAATGGATTTGGATCTGCATGTACTAGTGAGCATAACTTGATTTTAAGTTTTAATTATTCTCAGTTCTTATAACTGCATTTTTTTCATAAAAACAAAATGGAGCTTCTTGTTGCTGTTCATCCGGATCAAATATTATGCTGTTATCTTCACTTTCACTTTATAGGTTGAGCGATCTTTGCTGGTGACTGGGTTTGGGTATGAACATGACGACCCATGGGCTACCAACATGAACTTATTTAAAGAGTACACTGATATCAGCCGGGTAACAAGCATAACTCCAAATCTGTATTTACATATCTTCTATGTCATGGTATATCATAATAGCTCATGTTTTTGTTATCTATTTGTGTGCGTTCCTAGGGTGTACGCAGACTAGGTGCAGCTGCTGTGGATATGTGCCATGTCGCTCTGGGTATTGTAGAAGCATATTGGGAATACCGTCTAAAACCATGGGATATGGCTGCTGGTGTTTTGGTAATGCTAATTATCCTCAAGATACAACGACTTCTGATTATGCACTACTATACCCATTAAGTACTCGAGATTCTTCAGTTCCCATATGATTGTTATTTCTAATAATTTGTTTTTAGCTAAGTAAAAAGGGCAAATATATTAGTTTGTATTACTTAGTATATTAAAGAAAATAGAAAAAATGGAGTACTTGTCTTGTGTCAGATACTTAACATTATTGTGGACTTAATCAAGCAGATAGTTGAAGAGGCTGGTGGGTCAGTTTCTCGCATGGATGGTGGAAGATTTACTGTATTTGACAGATCGCTCTTGGTTTCAAATGGTGTATTGCATGCTAAGGTATGTTTTTCAGTTATATGTATGAAGTACTTGATTCTATTCCAAAAACGTAATCTGTGTCTCACCTGCACCATTAGGTAATTTGTTTCTGCTTGACCTAGTAGCTTTAGATGATTGACTAATACTTCAGCTGACACAGCTATTGACTGCTAATTGTATTAACCTGATTGATAATCTGTAATGCAGCTTCTAGAGAAAATCGGTCCTGCCACGGAAGAATTAAAAGGCAAGGGAATCGATTTCTCTTTATGGTACAAGCCAGATGATTATAACACAGAGATATAATTGACATAGCTTCTTTTTTATTTTTCATTTTGTCGCTGATAAACTATGAACCAGGAAAACAAATTATGATTTGTACTTCTTACTGGTTCTCCATTGTATACTACTCTACATATTAATAAGCATACATCGATATACGTTTTCCTTTGTGAAAATTTGTATACATTACATCTTATCATCTTGAAAACAGTTCGTCATTTGTTCTGTCTTGTTTGCCACCCTGGAAGTTTGAGCCTTGTCTGAAGTTTTAAAGAGCTGGAAAATACATAGAAGAAATTACGGCCCTGGTGTATTCTTAACCATAGGTAAGGGGTTTTATTCATACATATCTCTAGATTGAAAGCTTACATGTTCATAGTAGTTAGGGTATTCTTAAGTCTCAGTTTTTCGGTCTAATGGCCGCACCTTTAACTAGTAAACCTTTCTTCCAAGCCCCCCCTTCATATTCAAACAAGGAGAACTCGACAAATCCTCCTTTTTTTGCTTCTACCATAAACTCACCCACTGGAATCTCAAACCACTTAGATCGTGGATTCTCCATCATGCTTTCTTTGTGTTCTTGTTTAGTTCCATCTGGTAGTACGAGTCTGATGTTGATTGGAACTTCCCACCCGTAAGCAGGATCTTTCAGCATTACCAAAAATACAACTTCGTACTTGATTCCTGGTGTTAACTTGGATAATTCAATTTTCCCATTAACTTCTAACCAGCACACACTTAGCATTTCAGCGACATCCAAACCCACGTCACTGCGTGAACACAGGAAGACCCATATTTGATCAGTGTCCTTTATAGTAAACAAAACGTTCATTATGCTAGCAATTTAGGGATGTATATTGCTTATGATTATAATCACCTTGTTTCTTTAATGCAGGGCCAATGCCAATAACGACTATCTTCTCCCCATGTGACTGAGAGGTCCCTTGCAAACACCAAGAAGCAGTTGCCATTGGATGCCTTATCGACCCAATACTTCTGCATCGCCAAACAATAACAAGCATGCATGTAAGATTTATCTGGCAAGAATTTAAAACACGTACGCACACGCGTACGTAAATGTAACCGTGACATGTGGGCACAGTATCTACATGTAGAGGTGGAAAATGTGCCCCATTTTTAGATAATGGGTTGATTGGTGGGTGATAATTTGTTTCTTACAGGTCGAATGTTATATTTTAGATTAGTTAAAATGAAAGCCGTTTGAATGATCAATAGGTTCAATAGTTAAACTTAAACGTCCTACATTGTTTTATCTCAATAACTTATATGAGTTATATCACTGTGAACGAAAGTTATAATCATTTGTGGGACTTAACAATAACACTTTTTGAAACACCTATCTTTACACCTCAATCTTCATCAATATACGTTTACCACTGGTAGTGTCTCAACAAAAAAAATAACAGTATGTCTCATTAATTGTATAGTATATAAAAGATGGCTATCATCTTATGCAAGAAAAATGTTGCCATCGTTTGGGCTCATAATTGATTGAAGCCCCCTTAGCTCTGCCATGCACTGGACAGGGGGTTAGCTCAGAATGAAATATTATTTAATCGTGGAAACAAGAAAGAAAATAGGAAACAGATGCGAACTATACAAGATTGAGATGGGTCATGGGAACTTGGCCTACCTTTCTCTTTTTGTTCAAGAACACACCAGCATAAAGCTTGTCGATGGATGACTTGTCGGTGACAGTATCTGCATCCTTTAGAATGGCTTCAAACTCATGAGGTAAGTTGTTTGGCCGCTTGCTTGTAGTTGAAACTGCGGTTTTTGTATTATGATGGTTTTCATGAGCCTGAGATGTGGTTTTCGTGGGTGATACAGCATTTTGTTGTGTATCTGCTGCTTCTTGTGATAATCCAGACCCCATGCTGATATTGAGATACCGATACTGCTAGTTGCTAAATACTGTTTTCATGTTCTGACAACGTCCTTTTGTAGAATAGCAGGTCGGTCTTTGTCACAATCACTTTAGCAAAAAGTTGTGTTATAATCCTCAAAGAATTGGATTCCAGTTATCACTCAAGAGGAATATAATGCTTGGGGAATGTCATGGAAGACCATTCTTTACACCCACATTTGTCGTATCCGAATAAGGAACAACTTTAAGCATAAAAATCATGACCGTTGTTACTCTAGGAAAAGAGAGAATGAATATGAGAGCATCTTATCATAGCCAAAATTTCAACATAATTCCACTTTTTAGCAAAGTCTTAATGGACTCATCTTAACCATTCAATTTTCTTACATCTCTAGATTAAATCAGATTAAATAAATTAAAAAAAATAAAATAAACGCCCTTACCCTTATTTTTCCCCCTCCTTCACAGTTCACACACATACGACTCACTTTTTTTCACACACATACTCTCTTCCTAAACCCTAACCGCCGCCACCACCACCACCCCCAATCATCTCCGCCGCCACCACCACCACCACCCCCAATCATCTCCGCCACCCCCAATCACTCTCCAATCGATCTTTGATAACGATTTTAAACTCCATTTCCGATTGAAACAGTAACAATCGATCAGATATGGCTTCTATTCCTAAAGATGGCGGCTTGGCTCCTGGTAATCCTTTTCATTTTTATTTTTAATTGTTTTATGCTTTTTTATGCTTATTTTTGAGTTTATATTGCTTATTTTTGTTTTTTGTGCTTTTTTAAAGATTTTTAGGCTTAATTTTGTTATTAATAACTTTAATTTACTGGTTGTTAATTAGGGTTATTTTTATGATTTTAGGCTTATTTTTATGCTTATTTTTATGCTTATTTTTGTTTTTATGCTTTTTAAAGATTTTTAGGCTTATTTTTGTTACGGCTTATTACCTGTGTACGGCTTATTGCCTCTTTTCATTACGGCTTATTACCTGTTTACGGATTTCCTACTGCCTTTTTGTTATGGTTTTTGTCCCATAAGATTAGTTTAAAGTTCCTGGATTATGTGATATGAATTTATGAGAATCAGAAACTTTGATGTTTGGGTTTACTTATTTTATACTTTCTTTTCGAATAAGATCCGAGTCATTTTCAGATCTGCTAATCTACATACATTTCCGAGTCAATTTTGTTTTACTAGTTGTCATACTTGGTTTATATGTGCAACGTGACTCACATTTTTGATTAATTTTTATTTACAACTTGTTAAAGGAACTGTCTAGGAACAAAGCACGAAAGGCTGAAAAAGTGGTCAACATGTAGTCGGGTTGAATAGGCTAAAATAGTGTAAAAGTTACTCGATAGTAATTAAAACGTGTAGAACTTCCTGAAACTTTATATTATGAAACTTAGAATGTCACATTTGTTGTAATTCAGCAAAAAGAAGTGAAGATTAATCTAGTTTTACCCATTTTTACCTGTCATTCTACTTCTAGCTTGCTACATGTTTTCTGAATTATGATTTATGCAAATTCCCTTTATTAAGATCTATGGTCTTTGTTCGTGCTCGTGTTGCTCTGCATCAGCTTGTTATACTTAACAGTTGTTTTCTGGTCCTGTGTTTAAACTAAAATTAGTGGTGTAAATGTGGGCAACTAGTTTCAGGAAGTTTTTAGTAGATGTGTTTATATCGAGTCTTTTGACCATTGATGTTAAACTAGATTATTGTTTGTTTATTTGTTAGAAAATACATGTTCCGGGGTTACAAACACGCGATTTTATTTACTTCTGCCACCTGAAACTTTTGTCCACCATTGCTGCATTTGAACAAGGGATTGGACAATGAGCTTTACGTGGCATTTGTTAGCTAACTCTTCTGATGGAAAAATATAAAACTCGACCCCTTGATGAATTTTAACAACTATCCAAAAAGATTGTATTTGCTTGTAGTGCGATATCAGATATCAACTATATGATCAGAATTTTATGTTCAGTTTTTGAAGAAATTAATCACGAAGATAGAAACTTTAGGTTGCTCTTATGTGTCGTGTTTAAATGACCGGTATATGTAATGTTAGATGCTCTGCTGGGTTTTATTGTTCGGTTTATGCAGGTATTTTCAATAGGTCACTTTCACCATGCTTATCATCGTTGTTCGGTTTATGTAATTTTTTAGATAGCTGTGTATTTGTTTTCATCATGAATCATGCATGATTCATGAAGAATCATGCATGATTCTTCATGAATCATGCATGATTCTTCATGAATCATGTTTGTTAAATCATGCATGATTTATGTTAAATCATGCATATGTTTTTTTGTATTTGTAACTTTTTAGTACTTAACTGATTGTGTTCTTACTTTTTGCAGTTCATCGTAATACGAACAAGCGTCATAAATCTTTAGGTCATAAAGGATCTATCTCACCTCCTCTCGCTGAAAAAAAAAACAAGAACTAGTGCAATGCCAAAGTCGAAAGCTCCTTCACAAAAGTCTAGTGCTACTATTAAAAAAGAACCCTCTGCTATTAAAAAAGAAGCTACTGTTAAGAAGGAACCAGTTGGGAAGAGGAAGAGATCTACTGATTTTGTAGATAGTATAGTGTCGGAGGTTGTGAGTGACTACAAAGAGGAGTCAGATGACGATGATCAAAATGACGATGCAGTTAAGAAAGAGCCTGGGGTAAAAAAAGTTCCCTGAAAAGTGAAGGTTGAAAAGCAGGAATCTGATGAGGACAATGTCAAAGATGAAATTGACGAGGAAGATGAAGAGGGTGTTAAGAAACCTGGGAAGAAGCATAAGAAACTTCTGAAGGTGGAGAGGTTGTCTTGAGTGAAAGAGATAAGTATCTACTCAAGTTTCTAATTATAAAATCTAGGACAATGCCTACTTCTTTCTTCGCAGCAATTCGAGATAGCAGGGTGGACATTGATAAGTTTTTGGGAAGTATTGTGTTTTCTGCATTTCGTTCCATTAAAATAGATACCTTACCTGGGCGTTTAGGGAGGTTTGCTGTTAGAGCGTTTGATAAGGAGAGCTATCATTTTAAGCTTTTAAACGGGTCTTCGATTCTTGTAACTCCTCAAAAGATTAAGGATATTTTAGGACTTCCCATTGGTGGAACTTCTTTATATGATCTACCTGAGAGAGCTTTGGATGACCTGTTTGTGTTGTTGTGGTTAAAACAGTTTGATAAACCATGGAAACTACTTCGTGCTTCTGATATTCAAGAGAAACTTAATGAAGCAACAGAAGTTGACTTGATGTATAAAGTCAATTTTCTTACTCTATTTTCTGTTGGGTTATGTACAGCTTACACGATGAAAGCAATACCTGATCTAACTATTGTTCGGCGTATTCGTGAGGATACGGATATTGCTGGAATTGATTGGTGTGAGTTCTTATACAAGTGTCTTGGAAATAGTACGGAACCGAATACTTTGGCTGGTTTTTACATTGGGTCGTTGTGTTTTTTAATTGTGAGTGTGTGTATATATACATTTTTACGTTTTTTTTGTGTTTTTTTATTTTATGTTTATATTGTTTATAACTTTTAACAAGAAATAATTTTTATTTTCCTAACAGCTGCTGTATTTGGATTCAACAAAATTTGATCGTTATCCTATTCTTCGGTCTAGACCTGCTATACTGAATTGGAATACAACAAACATGCATCGCAGGCAGGATTTAGAGGTGCAAGATAAAGTTATTGGGATGTTGGAGTGGCAGCCAGAATGGACTGCGTCCGAAGAAAAACAAAGTGAAGGTTTTTTTAATGTGGGTAAACAAAGTGAAGAAAACAAAGTGGTTTTTCCGGTAAACAGGTGTGTTGTCGTATCTTTTTACGGTTTTTTATTATTTTTTCAATTAATTTTGTATCATCTAAAGTGTTACAATAATTTGAGTTTGCATGATTCAACTGAATCATGCATGATTCAACTGAATCATGCATGATTCAACTGAATCATGAATTTTTCTACATGAATCAAGCATGATTTATATATTTCATTTTTGTAGGCCTTTTGCACAAAGATCAATGAAAAGCTTTCAAGCATTGCCAAAGACAAGGCCGAACTTGAATGCATTTTAAGAGATGCGAACAATGAATTTCCAAATGATGAGAACATTCATCAATTGATTGAGAAATATGAGGGAGTTTTTAAGGATACTGTTTTGTTTCAAGATGAACCTACTCATATTGATGATTTTAGTGCTTCCCCTGACGAGAATGTTGATTTAAACAAGCCAAAAGAGTCGCTGCAAAGGAGTTACCTACAAAGGACATTGAGCCCGGGAACGAAGCAACAGCAGACGAAGCAGCAGATGAAGGAGCAGACGAAGCAGCAGTCGATGATGTTGAAGAAACTTACACGCAGTGGCTTGAAAGAAATATTCATTGGGTTGAAGAGGTGATTGATCTGCTTTCAGATGCATTTTATGACGTATATTTTTAACTTTTCCTCATGAGTTGTATAATGATATGTTCATATGTATGTTTATAATTAAAATTTTTGAACTTTGATAGGTGTGAAAACACCCATCCTTTTACCATTTAATTCTGGCTAAAACAAGACCAAAACACGTATTTAATATCATTTGTTTGGAATTATGCGTGGTTTTTGTGTTTATTGAGTTTTCAGAGTCAACCAGATGAATATTGAGGAAAACATGGGATTGCACGGGTTTTATCAAGGAAAAAGGCTCAAGACGAAGTCTATTGTCCAAGAGATGCAAAAGATTTGAAGTCATTGTGCCTATTTGAAGATTTATCAAAGAATAGAGCCAAAGATGGAAGATTCATATATGTCGAAGAACTCGAGTCTATTAAATAAAAGATTATAAGACGAGTTGGAGTTATTCACCGACACTTCTAAAAATCCAAAGTCGGAAACGTTTAATTAAAAGAGACGAGAAGACTAAAGAAGGAAGAAGAAAAGAAGCCCAAAACCAAGCCCATTTGCAAGCCCATACACACGCCTATATAAAGGCCCTTACTTCACAAATTTCACACACTTAGTTAGTCTTAGTTTAATTTTCATTCTCTCTAGTTTTAGAGAGAGAAAGTTCTAAACTTTCTCTCACTACTTTTCATCTTTTTTCTATTTCAAGATCAAACATTTTGTATTATTTTTCATTAATCAAGTTCAAGTTTTTATCTTTTAATCTTTAATCTCATCCTTCCTTTCTTTTACTTTTATTGATTTTGGTACAAATCTCGTATGATCCGTGTTGTTCATCAATGATTTGTGCTTAAAAAGTTGATTACTTTTTATGTTTCCTTAAGTTTATACATAAATAAGTTTTGAGATCCTTGTTCTTATTGACTTATTTGTTGATTTAACTTATTTACTTTTTAAAGTTTTTTATGAAAAGTTCATCTTTTTATCATTCGATTTATGCTTTTGCTTATTAGAAGTTTAGATAAGTTGTTCTTAAGTTCTTATTTGATCAGCTTATTGGATTCGAGCTTGTTCGGGAGTTAGCTTATTCCATAAGCTTATTTCCCTTGCTTTTAGTACCGAATTTGCACCATTTTCGAAAAGGGTAACTCCCTTTTCCGACCTTGTATTCCGACCAGAACACCATCCCTTCATTCCGATCACCCGATCGGAAAAGGGTTTGGTTTTTCCGATCTGTCCCATTTGCCTAAGATTCCGATTGAGCAAGTTTAGTGTTTTCCGATTGCTGCCCTTTTCCATATTCCGATTTGTCCATTTTTTTTAGATATTCCGATTGGTAAATTCCCCATCATTCCGATTTGGACTTTTTCTAATATTCCGATTGATGCCTTCCTCCATTATTCCGATTGATTCACTTTCGAGTATTCCGATTGCACATTTTTTTGAACATTCCGATTGATACTAATTGTCAACATTCCGATCACCGTCCTCCTCCACATTCCGATCACTTGATCGGAATATATTCCGATTTGTGCATTTTTCTTCCCTTATTCCAATTTAGCTTATTTTGCTTTACTCCGATCTTACTTTCTTTTAGTACTTTTCATTTAAGTTCATATTTTTCACAAAGTTTTCCATGTGTTAGTTTTATTGAGTGATCATTTATTTTTCTAATACAATCTTAAAGTTTTCAAGCATTTATTTTTAAACCCGTCTTTTTACTTTAATCATTTAAAGCTTTAAGTTTACTCTTCGACACTTAATTATTAGTCATTAGTTTAAAATAGATAAACAAACCAACCACTTTTTAATAACCAAGAACAAATCATTCCACTTAGAACCGAGATCAATTCGAGAGGATATCGAGAGACATAATATAGAACCCATACAAAAAGCATGTATCAAATGGCGCCGCTGCCGGCTCTTCTTGTTAAGATCAAAAGTTTTTTGCGAGAACTTGGATTTTGGGATCCGTTCCCCGTGAACGTTAATTTTTCATAAAAATATTCAAAAACAAAAAAAATATATATATATAAATTTTTCAAAAAATACAAAAAAATATAAAAAATATAAAAACCAAAAATATTTTTGCTTTGTTTTTCTTTGTTCGTTCTTTTGCAGGTGTATGCGCACTCGATCCACGTCTTATCAAGAGCCCGAGCCTCTCGATAACTTAGACATGGCCGGTGTACAAAACAACAACAACATACCACCTCCAAACAACAATAATAACAACAACAACCCACCTTTCAACAACATGAATAACAACAACAATGAGCCTCAACCGGATAATCGCCCGATGATTGAATTGCTGCAAGCTCATGTAGATGGCAACACTGATCCAATTGTCATACCTCCAATTTCCGCCAACAACTTTGAGCTAAAATCAGGCTTTATCCAGATGGTCTCCGCTCAGCCATTCTTGGGACGTACCATTGATGACCCACATGACCATATCAAGAGATTCTTGCAACTAACCAACACGGTCAAATTCAATGGTGTTCCACAAGAGGTTATCAGGTTACAACTTTTTCCCTTTTCTTTAGAGGGACAAGCCCGGCATTGGCTTGCTAAGGAACCGCCACAGAGTATTCTCTCGTGGACGGATTTGGAAACCAAGTTTATCAATTACTTTTTCCCACCCTCTCGTACTACCGCTTTGCGGAATGAAATCATAAATTTTGAACAAAAGTACGATGAGTCGTTCAGTGAATCTTGGGATCGTTTTAAAGATCTTTTAAGAAAATGCCCACAACATGGTTTTACCAAAGTACATCAAATTAATACTTTTTACAATGGTTTAAGAATGAGTGACCACTAAACAGTGCCTCGGGGGGTAATCTTTTGGCTAAGACTTCCAATGCTGCTTGGGACATCATTGAGAATAAATCTCGTGTGCAAACCAAGAGTGTTCGGACCAATGTCGCTAGTGCTAGCACTAATGACAGCGACAAGCGACTGGACAAAATCACTACGCTTCTTGAATCGCTTGTCACCCACACCGTCAACAACAACAACAGCAGCAACGCTAAAAACGCTCAAGTTAACGCTGTCAGCCAACCTTGTGAGATATGCGGTGGTCCTCACTCTTACACCTCTTGTACCGCCACCCAAGACTACCCTGCTGAGAATGTGAATGCAGCATATGGCACCTATTCTCAACCCGCTTATCAAGCTAGACCTCAAGGTGACCGTAATTTGCTTAGCTACCGCTCCAACAATTATCTTTCACCACCCGGTTTTCCTCCAAACAACCCAAACCAACAACAAAACCTCAATCGCCCTCCTCAACAACAACAACAACCTCGTACACCATACATCCCTCCTCACAAACAGCAACAACCACCTCAACGAAACAACCAAGTTTACCAGCAACCTGCTTATCAACCACCCGCATACACTGCTCCTTCCAACCAAACCCCCGCATCACATCAAGACATTGGAACCTACATGAGGACTAACGATGTGATCGTGGATAATCTCCAACAGGAAGTGCGCAACTTGAAAGCAGACCTGATGAAACAAGGGAATGATCTGAGAGCTGATATGAAAAACACTATGGATAGTTAAACGAATGACTTAAGGAACATGATGGCTAGTTTCTTCCACGGTAATCAACCCTCTTCTTCGGGTACTCTTCCGAGTAACACCGTTGCGAATCCAAGAGGGGAGATGAAAGCAATCACCACTCGCAGTGGCAAGGGTACCAAGGAACCCGAGCTTCCTATACCTCCACCGGTGGTTGTGACTAAGGAGAACGAGTCACCTGCTCCTATTCCCTAACCTTCGACTTCCCTAATTTCTCCACCTCTTACTTCTACCCCTCCTCCACCCCAGGATGTGAGTGATCATTCGATCCCAAAGCCTTCCTCTACTTCCAATATACCTTATCCATCTAGGTTGAGGAAAGAGAAGCTCAAAAGCAAGAATGATATTCAGGTTTCAAACTTTCTTAAAATGTTCAAACAATTGAATTTTAACATCTCCTTCGCTGAGGATCTCGCTCACATGCCCAAATACGCAAAAATGTTTAAAGATCTTCTGAGCGACAAAGAAAAACTTCTTGATATTGCCAACACCCAACTTAATGAGAATTGCTCTGCAGTGCTCTTAAGGAAATTGCCAACCAAGCTTGGTGATTCGGGTCGTTTCTTAATCCCTTGTAATTTCCCGGGAGTAGAGAATTGCATGGCCCTAGCCGATCTAGGTGCCAGTATTAATCTAATGCCTCTCAGCGTTTGGAAGCAATTATCTCTCCCTGAGCTAGTCCCCACCAAAATGACTTTGGAGTTAGCTAACCGCACGGTTGCTTATCCAGTGGGGATAGTCGAAGACGTCTTTGTAGGAGTCGACAAATTCACTTTTCCTGCTGATTTCGTCGTCGTCGACTACGAGATGGACCCTCGTGTCCCCTTGATCGTGGGTCGTCCATTCCTGAGGACCGGTCGCACTCTCATTGATGTTGAAGCCGGTGAGCTTATCATGAGAGTGGGTGACGATAAAGTAGTCTTCAACATGGGAAAGTTGTCTAAACAGCCTTATTCATATGAGAGCGTTAATTGTATTGACGTTCTTGATGAGGCTTGTGAAGAACACTTTAATGATGCTTGCAAAAGTATTCCTACCTCTCTTCCCAATGTTGAGACCGTGTCCTCTATTGATTCATCATTGTCTCTATTTGGAGATAGTGATTTGTTTTGGAACAATTTTGAAGACACCATGGGAGATGTGAATTTAGCTACTAATGATTCTCCCACCGATGGGGATGAAGACATGCATTTCTTTGACAACCTTCTCAACGAAGACAATCCTTCTCCTCCATCTCCCACGGTTATTGCTATCGATACTCCGACTTTGAATACGCCTCCCGTCGAAAATCCTCCGGATTTAGAACTTAAGGAGTTGCCGCCCCATCTCGAGTATGTATTCCTTGAAGAAGAGAAGAAATCGCCAGTCATCATTGCTAAGGACTTGAAGGAAGAAGAAAAAGCCCGCCTTATCACCGTGTTGAAAGATCACAAGAAGGCTATTTCTTGGAAGATTTCTGATATTCGTGGAATTGATCCTCACTTCTGCACACACAAAATTCTCATGGAGGACGACTTTAAGCCCACAATTCAAAGCCAACGAAGGGTGAATCCAAAAATCCATGAAGTCATCAAAACAGAGGTTATCAAACTTCTTGATGCGGGTATGATTTACCCTATTTCGGATTCACCATGGGTTAGTCCAATCCATTGTGTGCCCAAGAAGGGCAGAATAACCGTTGTTCCCAATGAACACAACGAGTTGATTTCCACTCGTCTCGTTACTGGGTGGAGAGTTTGTATAGACTACCGCAAACTCAATGATGCCACGAGAAAGGATCATTTCCCTCTACCTTTTATGGACCAAATGCTTGAACGTTTAGCGGGTAATGAATATTACTGCTTTCTTGATGGTTTCTCGGGTTATTTTCAAATACCCATCGATCCCCAAGATCAAGAGAAGACAACATTCACTTGTCCCTATGGCACATTTGCTTACAAAAGAATGCCTTTTGGCCTATGCAATGCCCCCGGGACTTTCCAAAGGTGCATGTTAGCTATCTTCCATGACATGGTTGAACAAACCATGGAAGTCTTCATGGATGATTTCTCGGTCTTCGGGGATTCCTTCTCTTCTTGCCTTGCCAATTTGGAACGTATGCTTAAGCGGTGCGAAGACACTCGCCTTGTTCTGAATTGGGAAAAATGCCATTTTATGGTAAAAGAAGGCATCGTGCTAGGACACAAGATTTACAAAGCCGGTCTTGAAGTAGACCGTGCTAAAGTCAATGTTATCGCTAAGTTGCCTCCACCTTCAACCGTGAAGGGTGTGAGAAGTTTTCTGGGTCATGCGGGCTTCTACCGTCGATTCATCAAAGATTTTTCTCAAATCGCTCGCCCGATGACCCACCTCTTGGAAAAAGATACTCCTTTTATCTTTTCCAAAGAGTGTCTTGAAGCCTTCAACTCGCTTAAGGATAAGCTAACTAAGGCACCCGTCTTGGTTACCCCTAATTGGGAGCTGCCTTTCGAGTTGATGTGCGATGCTAGTGACTTTGCTATTGGTGCGGTTCTAGGACAAAGAGTGAACAAACACTTCCAACCAATCCATTACGCTAGCAAGACAATTACGGGGGCACAATTGCATTATACGACAACCGAAAAAGAGCTTTTAGCTGTTGTCTATGCCTTTGAAAAATTCCGCCCCTATCTTGTCCTTTCCACGACAATCGTTTACACCGATCATTCTGCGTTGAAGTACTTGTTAACAAAGCAAGATTCCAAACCAAGACTTCTTCGCTGGGTTTTCCTACTCCAAGAATTTAAAATCGAAATTCGCGATAAAAAAGGAGCTGAAAACCTAGCCGCGGATCATCTCAGTAGACTTGAGGATCCTTACCAGGGGGATCATCCGAACAAAGAAATCAATGATTCTTTTCCCTTGGAGACCTTAATGTCTATTAACTCGACTGCTGATGAAACCCCGTGGTTTGCAGACATTGCAAACTACTTAGCGGGTGGAATTCTCGTTGACGGGTTAACATCCCAGAAAAAGAAGAAGTTCTTTAACGACATTAAGACTTACTTTTGGGATGACCCGTATCTTTTCAAACAATGTGCCGACTTGATTATTCGTCGATGTGTTGATGGACCGACAGCTTTAGAAATCCTTGACGCTTGCCACAAAGGACCCACTGGTGGTCACTTTGGTCCCAACTACACCGCCAAAAAAGTATTTGATTCGGGATTTTATTGGCCCACCATATATCGTGACGCTCACAATATGGTTAAGCATTGTGATGCTTGCCAAAAACAAGGCAAGATCACTAATAAAGACGAGATGCCTCAAAATTTCATACAAGAATGTGAAATCTTTGATGTTTGGGGTATCGACTTTATGGGGCCATTCCCTTCTTCTAAAGGAAACAAATACATCCTTGTAGCCGTTGACTACGTTTCAAAGTGGGTTGAAGCCAAAGCTTTACCTACTAATGATGCAAGGGTGGTTTGTAACTTTTTGAAATCGCTGTTCGCTCGATTCAGCGTTCCTCGTGCTATTATCAGTGACCGCGGGACTCATTTTTGCAACGATCAATTTGCAAGAGTCATGGCAAAGTATGGTGTCAATCACCGTCTTTCCACCGCCTATCATCCCCAAACCAATGGGCAGGCCGAGATATCCAACCGTAGATTGAAGCGAATTTTGGAGCGTACTGTGGGAGAGCATCGTGCCGCGTGGGCCGATAAGTTAGATGATGCTCTGTGGGCTTTCCGTACTGCTTACAAGACCCCGATCGGTTGTACACCTTATCGTCTTGTGTACGGGAAAGCATGCCACCTTCCCATCGAGCTGGAGCATAAGGCGCACTGGGCCTTGAAGTGGGCTAACTTCGACATCAACAAAGCCGGTGATCATCGCAAGAGTCAACTCAACAAACTCAACGAACTGAGGAATGAAGCTTATGAGAACTCGCTGATCTACAAAGAGAAGACGAAGATCCTTCATGACGCAAAAATCAAGAACCGAGAATTCCATGTTGGAGATCAAGTCTTACTTTTTAAATCTCGATTGAAGATCTTATCTGGCAAGTTGAAGAGCCGCTGGTCTGGTCCATTCACCGTCGCCAAAGTCTTTCCATATGGGACCATTGAGCTTTCTCAGCTAAATGGGCCCAATTTCAAGGTGAATGGCCAGCGTCCTCACCAATCTCTCAGGAGGTGATTCCATCCCTCACCACGTTCCCCATGAACTAATTTTGGGTCGAGTCAGGCTCGTGACTCGGTTATAAAAAACAAGCGCTCCTCGGGAGGCAGCCCGAGTATCTATCCTTTTCCGTTTAACCTCCTAAGTGTAGGGGGACCTGTATAGGTGTTTGTATTTGTGTGGTGATGTGATTACAGGGATAAGTGCACTCTTGGAATCTTTGAAGAACCTTGCTCCCGTGTTATCTGAAATCCGGTTCTATCTCTCAACTATCGTGATTCAATTTTCTTCATACTCACATTTGAAATTGATCACTTTAGTCGTCTCTTCCTTAACTTGAGTTAACCAACGTGCACAATGTCATAAGTGTAGGGGAGACTTTTCCCACATGCTTAAACATTGAGGACAATGTTTATCTTAAGTGTAGGGGGGACTTCTATCGAAGTTTTAAGTGGACTTTTCCATGAAAATGCCTTCATTTAACCGGAAAATCAACTTTTTCAACATTTTTCAAATTTTTAATTAACTTTGGCCATGTAGTCGTAATTTTTAAATTTTTCTCGTTGCTTTCATGTGTATATATTCCGCAATGTAGTCAAAAATATTAGTAAAGTGGTGTAGCTGGTTTAGAAGTCTTGGACATATTAGGCCCGTTGCGATTATTTTGACTCAACCCGAATAGACTTATCTAAGTTTATTCTAGCTAGTATCCTTAACCATGTAGACCTTAATTGGTTTATTAGGCTAAGCATCCACGAGTCTCATTACTTGAGATTTTAAATTGTGGAGGACGAGAAATGATAGAGTCAATTATAAGTCGGTATTCTTGTATAAACTCACTTGGTGTAATTATTTGCCTATTCTCCCATCACTTGCTAATAAATTATCTGCAATAAGTAAGGTCGTACGATTTGAAAAGTTACTTAGCTTCTAGCCCAAGATCGTTTAAAAGTTGCTCGGTAATGATAAGAGTTCATAGCCAAGGCATAACTTATGAAGCGGGGCGCGAAGATTGGCGAGTCCGAAAAGGCCCTAACAAGGCATGAGGATTCCATTTTATTGCTGAAGATCCAAAGTGATGTGAAAAGCATTATTTCCAAAATCAAAATGAAGGATCAAGACTCACGACGAAAAGCAATCAACTCCCATAAAGATCATGGAGAAGTCTATCCGAAAATACCCTAACAAGGTATGAGGATAAATAGATCCAAGTCCGAAAACGAGGCGGATCGTTGTATCTCAAAATCCCATTTAGAGATTGAAGAAATAATCATGAAGTCGTGGTCAACAAAGTTGGAGTACCCCTCAAAAGTCTCCAAGTGAAGAAACTCTATTACGATGAGAAGACCATTATCTCAAGAACGTCTCTCAAGATATGAAGTATGAAGTACATGCCAAATATCGGCCCGAGAAAGGTCTCAAATCGCGAACCAAGTTATGCCAAGATATGAACTTTTTGATATCCCGAGAAGCAGTTTTAAGAGATTTTGTCCTTTAGCTAACTATTGATCAAATCGTCCTACTTTGCTTTCAGCCTAAATAACTATCGAAATAAGTCCAAAATGCATCTTCATGATCATTCTAAGACAAAAATAAAATATAAGAGATACACCTAGGAATAAGGGAGTTTAAGCATTTAATTAAGCCATGTGTGTAAGTGTTTGAATTGCTAACTTATAATAACAATGATCTCGTTTTTAAGCTTAGTTTGGGGAACGTGAAACTTGAGGGTGATAAATCTTCGCAGCACCAAAGCCCTAATGTAAGTCCTTGATCTCTTTTCAAGTTATTTCCATCCTTTTGTTTACTTTAAAGCTTTAATTTCTCTTAGTACTTTAATTTTTGTTAGTAGTATTTTAATAAGGCCAAGGTTGATTGATTATGAGAAAAGTGTAAATGTGCTTTGTCACTAAGCATTGCATGAGGGCATGGCAATGGTTAAGTGTAGGGGATTTGATAGGTGTGAAAACACCCATCCTTTTACCACTTAATTCTGGCTAAAACAAGACCAAAACACGTATTTAATATCATTTGTTTGGAATTATGCGTGGTTTTTGTGTTTATTGAGTTTTCAGAGTCAACCGGATGAATATTGAGGAAAACATGGGATTGCACGGGTTTTATCAAGGAAAAAGGCTCAAGACGAAGTCTATTGTCCAAGAGATGCAAAAGATTTGAAGTCATTGTGCCTATTTGAAGATTTATCGAAGAATAGAGCCAAAGATGGAAGATTCATATATGTCGAAGAACTCGAGTCTATTAAATAAAAGATTATAAGACGAGTTGGAATTATTCACCGACACTTCTAAAAATCCAAAGTCGGAAACGTTTAATTAAAAGAGACGAGAAGACTAAAGAAGGAAGAAGAAAAGAAGCCCAAAACCAAGCCCATTTGCAAGCCCATACACACGCCTATATAAAGGCCCTTACTTCACAAATTTCACACACTTAGTTAGTCTTAGTTTAATTTTCATTCTCTCTAGTTTTAGAGAGAGAAAGTTCTAAACTTTCTCTCACTACTTTTCATCTTTTTTCTATTTCAAGATCAAACATTTTGTATTATTTTTCATTAATCAAGTTCAAGTTTTTATCTTTTAATCTTTAATCTCATCCTTCCTTTCTTTTACTTTTATTGATTTTGGTACAAATCTCGTATGATCCGTGTTGTTCATCAATGATTTGTGCTTAAAAAGTTGATTACTTTTTATGTTTCCTTAAGTTTATACATAAATAAGTTTTGAGATCCTTGTTCTTATTGACTTATTTGTTGATTTAGCTTATTTACTTTTTAAAGTTTTTATGAAAAGTTCATCTTTTTATCATTCGATTTATGCTTTTGCTTATTAGAAGTTTAGATAAGTTGTTCTTAAGTTCTTATTTGATCAGCTTATTGGATTCGAGCTTGTTCGGGAGTTAGCTTATTCCATAAGCTTATTTCCCTTTCTTTTAGTACCGAATTTGCACCATTTTCGAAAAGGGTAACTCCCTTTTCCGACCTTGTATTCCGACCAGAACACCATCCCTTCATTCCGATCACCCGATCGGAAAAGGGTTTTGGTTTTTCCGATCTGTCCCATTTGCTTAAGATTCCGATTGAGCAAGTTTAGTGTTTTCCGATTGCTGCCCTTTTCCATATTCCGATTTGTCCATTTTTTTTAGATATTCCGATTGGTAAATTCCCCATCATTCCGATTTGGACTTTTTCTAATATTCCGATTGATGCCTTCCTCCATTATTTCGATTGATTCACTTTCGAGTATTCCGATTGCACATTTTTTTGAACATTCCGATTGATACTAATTGTCAACATTCCGATCACCATCCTCCTCCACATTCCGATCACTTGATCGGAATACATTCCGATTTGTGCATTTTTCTTCCCTTATTCCAATTTAGCTTATTTTGCTTTACTCCGATCTTACTTTCTTTTAGTACTTTTCAATTAAGTTCATATTTTTCACAAAGTTTTCCATGTGTTAGTTTTATTGAGTGATCATTTATTTTTCTAATACAATCTTAAAGTTTTCAAGCATTTATTTTTAAACCCGTCTTTTTACTTTAATCATTTAAAGCTTTAAGTTTACTCTTCGACACTTAATTATTTGTCATTAGTTTAAAATAGATAAACAAACCAACCACTTTTTAATAACCAAGAACAAATCATTCCACTTAGAACCGAGATCAATTCGAGAGGATATCGAGAGACATAATATAGAACCCATACAAAAAGCATGTATCAAACTTTTTGCAGGAAAATTTGTTTAATATGATTATGAATGAACCTTCTAACGTTTCGCCTCCCAAGACGCCTCCACGAGTTTCTACTCGTTCATCTCCCAAGAAAAAAGTTAGGAAGCCATCTTCTGTGTTGTCATCTCCTTTTATGAACAAGAGAACTGAAGTTGGTCCTGATCTAAAGAGGCTTGAGTTTATACTGGGGAATAGTTTGTCCGCTATGCAAGGCAATACATAGTAAGTTCTCTATTTCAGTTTTTGCTTTCGATTTGTAGTTAAAGAATGACATATCCTAATTTGTTTGTTATTTCTAATTGTAGTGAAACTGTTTTCCAAACTAATTCGGGTTATGAGCAAAAATCTGTATGAGTGAGCATGGAGATATTGACACCTGGATTATGGTTAGACCACAATGTTATTGATAGTTGGAGTGCATTGTTGAACCTGGAGGAGCGGGCTACATTGTTGAAGCTGGTGGAAGCGGGTAAAGTTGATGAGCGGTTAAGAAGGCTTTTTTTTACAACTGGCTGTATTGTAAGTTTCTATTCACATGTAGCGATGTTTTTTTTCATTCTGTAAATCATGCATGATTAATCTGAATCGTGCATGACTCATCTTGAATCATGCATGATTCATCTTGAATCATGCATGATTCATCTTGAATCATGCATGATTCATCTTGAATCATGCATGATTCATCTTGAATCATGCATGATTCATCTTGAATCCTCTCTAATTTTGTTTCGTTTGCTTGTAAACAGCCAGAAGGAACTATTAAAAGTACTCTTGATCCAGATGGACAGTGGAAAGTCTTTTCAGATTCCATTTCAACTCAATTGCAGCATGATGAGGATGCACTTCACCTTTCGGATGTTGATTTGGTGTTTTTTCCTATTTGTGCTTCTGGACACTTTTATGTTGTTGTTTTCAACTTGGAGAATCCGTCAATGTTTATCATTGATAACATTTATGCTGGACCATATTCCTATACTTCAAGATACAAAGCAGCTTGTGATCCTTTGGTAAGTTTAAAATCATTTTGTTTATTAATGTATTGAGTTTTATTAATGTATCGAGTTTTATTAATGTATTGAGTTTTGTGATCCTTGTATCTTTTATTGACTTTTATATTGTTTCTCTTTTACAATTTTTTTTGTAGAAAAAGTTTTTTATCACGCATCTAAAAGAGCATGGGCATGACAAACTATCGGCCATGATGAAAGTCAAAGCACGCATTCTACGTTTGAATTGGAGTACATAGAGTAGCTATGAAGATTGCGGAATATGTACTATGATCCATATGGAATCTTACACTGGTAATCCTGTTGATTGGGATGTTGGGTTCGATGAAGAATCAAAGGAACAACGCTCACAGTTGTTATGTATGAGGTATAGGATTGCTACCAAGCTTTTGTTGCATGATTTTAACATTCATAAACAGAAGATGTTTGAGTTTGCCTTCAAGTTTGAGACTGAGAATGAACACCAGAAAAGGGTTGATATTATTCAAGAGGCAATCAAAAACAGGAATGAGCGTGATCCACCGAAGACTATGACTGGACAAGAAGATCCGACAGAAGGGAAGGATGTTAAAGCTGCAGAAGGAAAGGAGGAGGTTGGGAAGGAGGTTAAAGTTGCAGAAGGGAAGGAGGTTCGGAAGGATGTTAAAGTTGCAAAATCGAAAGATTTTCATATGACATGCTGGTGCTAAAAAAAGAAAATGATGTTTGATTGTAGTTTGTTAAAATTTTGTTCGTAAAATGGATGGTAGTTTTATGAGAAGGGTATTTTTATGTTATATTCTGGTGTAATATGTTGGTAATCTTTTGTTGGTAAAACTGATGGTACTTTTATGTAAATATTGGATGTTATCTTTTAACTGTTACATGACTGTCTTTTTTATGTTATCTCTTTTACTGTTATGTAATTGTTTGCATGATTCATCTATGAATCATGCATGATTCATATATGAATCATGCATGATTCATCTATGAATCATGCATGATTTCATCCATGAATCATGCATGATTCATAGATGAATCATGCACACATTTTAACCAAATTAAGGAAGAAATCTAAGAATAATTATAAGTGAACTACAAAAACAATTCAAGGACCACCCGTACCACTTGTTCATGTTTGTAGTAGTAGTTACCTTGCTGACTCACATGCATGATTCTTGGATGAGGTGATGATTCCTTATGAATCATGCATGATTCACTGATGAATAATGCATGATTCCTTATGAATCATGCATGATTCACTGATGAATAATGCATGATTCATTATGAATCATGTATGATTCATTATGAATCATGCATGATTCAATGCATGATTCATTATGAATCATGCATGATTCATTATGAATTTAATTATGAATCATGCATGATTCATCAGTGAATCATGCATGATTCAAAATGAATCATGCATGATTTTCCAGAACTTTTGTAACAGTTTCACATTCAATTGAATATTATATGAACATTAAACAAAGTACTTCAATCTCAGAATTTTAATACAGCTAAATCAAATTAAAGAAGAAATCTAACGAATATTATAAGTGTACTACAAAACAATTCAAGGAGCACCCGCATCAATTGTTGTATTCCTTGCTTCCTTTTCAGCAGCAGCTGCAATAGATGCATTCTTTGCTGCATTTGCAGCAGCAGACGCAGCAGCCGCAGCACCCGCACCAGTTGTTCCTGTTTATAGTGCATCAGCAGTAGTTGTATTCCTTGCTTCCTTTTCAGCAGCAGCCGCAATAGTTGCATTCCTTGCTTCCTTTGCAGCAGCAGCCCCAACAGCAATCTTTTGGACTTTAGCAATGTATTTTGGATTTTCCGGACATGTTGTTTTTGTATGTTTGTTAGTCTTCACTCCACATTGTCCACACTTCCGCGCTTGATTTTTTTTAGCATTGATAGCTACTTCTCTTGCACTTTTTCTAGGTTCTCCTTTCTTAGCACCTCGTATTGAAGCAACATGAGGATTGTTTACAGTATTCTTATTCGGCTTTTGAACTGCATAAATATCTTCAATCATGTCTTCCGTTTTCTGTGAAGGAGGCCTTGGCACTAGAACCTCAAATTCCTTCTTTATAGTTTTGAGCTTTTCCACAAATTGCGACATCTTTTCTTTATCTTTACTCAACAAAAACAAACACTCATCTACTACATAATTAGCCTCATTTGTTAATATTTCCATTTCTTTGTTTTTCTCTCCATATCTGTTTGTGCTTCTTCTTAATGAAAGTGGTATCAAATCCCTCCTCCAACGCCTTAAAACGTACTTCTCCGGAATCATTTGAACATTACGGTTCTTCAAAACACAAAATACATGTCTACATAAAAATCCGTAACGCATGAAATGTCTACAGGTACACTCAACTGATCCATCTTCAAGAGAACGCAAAACCTTGTTTTGATGCCAAAAAAAACGTATTAATACCTGATTCTTACTAAGTCATGCATGATTCACTAATGAATCATCCATGACTCATTATGAATCATACATGATTCATTGTTGATTATATATGAATTATGCATGATTCACTAATGAATCATGCATGATTCATAAATGAATCATGCATGATTCATAATGAATCATGCATGATTCATTGTTGAATCATGCATGATTCATTAGTGAATCATGCATAATTCATATATAATCAACAATGAATCATGTATGTTAAAAAAAATCTATGAATTATGCATGATTGTTAAAAAAAATCCACTAACCTTGTAGTCTATTACTTTGTCTTCTTCCTGCACAACCATCTCTTTTCCTTCTTCTGTGAATAATGTCCTCTAAGCACCCGCCTTTGTGTCTCTAACTAAAACCATCTCAACTCCCTCGTCTTTTTTAAACTCTTCTATTTAACAAGACCAAATAGGTTCATACATTTCTGTTTGAACAAGCAGAAATATTTTCCTTGTATAAACTTTAGCCGCATGTCTTTCCATTTCTAACATTGTTTTATATCTTGGGGCAGCATCAAAAGTTCTAAAATCTAGATGTTCTTGTTTATTCCTTTGCCTTTCCATTGCTGATTCATAGCACATCGTGAAGTTGACCAATGTTGACCCGTGATTTGTGAAACCTTTAAAAAACGCGTTTTCAGTCTCTGATCTTGAAGTAGTTCTCATTAAGCCAAACAGAGGTGACGTAATAAAATAAGCTGGTAACCACATTTTTCGAAGGTCATACATCTTTGTCATCCACTTGTGTTTTTCCAACTTAAATTCTTCAATAAGTATTGACCATCTTGCTTCAAATTTTTTTGGCTCTATAAACATATTCCACACCAATTTGTTGAAACGTTCTTTGAAATTAGTTTTATCATAAATTTCTTCACATATCTGTAAGTAAATCATAATAGATTATTTATAAGAATCATGAATGATTCAAAAAAGGTTATGAAAATGGCAATACCTTTGATGGGATTTTTTGCATGATATGCCACATGCATAATCTGTGTTTTGATTCTTTCATAACAGCTTCAATTGCCCTTTTCATTGCCCCATCTTGATCCGTTACAATCATTGTTGGTTGTTTTTCGTGAGCAGTCATGAACGATGTTAGAAGCCACGTATAAGCTATTGTGTCCTCTCTTAGTAGCATTCCTGATCCAACATTCACGCACTTTCGGTGATTATCTATTCCAGTGAATGGAACAAAGACCATATCGTACCTGAAAATAATGTACGATTACAAAATAAATAAAAGATTATGCAAAAAAGACAGAGTCAACATGAATGATTCATGATGAATCATGCATGATTCAACTGATGAATCATGCATGATTCAACAGATGAATCATGCATGATTCATGTTGAGTCATGCATGATTCATGTTGAATCATGCATGATTCATGTTGAATCATGCATGATTCATGTTGAATCATGCATGATTCATATTCAACAGAATCATAAATAACTTACTTGTTTGTTCGGAAGGTAGCTTCAAAAGATATAATATCTCCAAACTCTTCATAGTTACGTTTATCTACTTCGTCCGCCCAAAACATTGCAACTAATTCGCTGTTTTCAACCTTATACTGAAACGTAAAGCCTGGAACAAACTTCTTCCTGTTTTCCATCTTATTTATAAGCATTTGCGCACCACTTTCTCCTATATATTCATTAATGTCCCTTATCTGATTCTTAAAATCATCACTAGTTCCATGCACATACTCATCACCCCCTTTGATACTAGAATACACGGCATGTGCCTTGGTTTCCCCAAGTTTCATTGTTGAAGCTTTCACAACAAACACTCTTTCTGCATGAGTCATTTTTCTTTGTTTCTTTGTTAAATGCTTATACTCTTTCGGAAGCATTTGATGGTTGTGCTTAGCAACAAATTTGGTTATTTCATACTTTCTCTTAACATAATCCAAATCAACCTTTATTTGTGCCTCACAACTTGTTACACGATATCTTGTATTCCTTGTTTGCTTTCCACTGTTTGCAGGATCCAAGGTGTTAACATTTATGTCTTTTGGAACCCCTTGCCGGTTACACATGATGTACTTTGATTTAACGTCACCACTCCTATTTCTTTTTTGCGTGGACTTTTTAACTTCAAATCCTGATTTTTCAGCATAAGCAGAATAAAACTCAATACATTCCTCCATTGTATCAAATCTTTTTCCCTGCTTAGGTAACAACTCGTCCAGAACAATTGGTTCCCAATATACAGATCCTCTGGGTGTCTCACTATGAATGTATAAACTTGGTCTTGGAGTGCTGGTAGAACCTGTTAGAGAATAACAATTGTTAAAAAGCTGGTATAAACTTGATCAAAAAATTTTAATAATACTAAAAATGATTCATGTAGAATCAAGCATGATTCATCATGAATCATGCATGATTCATCATGAATCATGCATGATTCATCATGAATCATGTTTCATTCAACATGAATCATGCATGATTCATCATGAATCATGTTTCATTCAACATGAATCATGTTTCTACATGAATCATGCATGATTTTACATGAATCATGCATGATTCATGATGAATCATGCATGATTCATGATGAATCATGCATGATTCCACATGAATCATGCTTGATTCTACATGAATCATGCTTGATTCCACATGAATCATGCATGATTCCACATGAATCATGCATGATTCCACATGAATCATGCTTGTTCCACATGAATCATGCTTGTTTCCACATGAATCATTCTTGATTCCACATGAATCATGCATGATCCACATGAATCCTGCATGATCCACATGAATCATGCATGATTCATCATGAATCATGCTTGATTCTACATGAATGATGCTTGATTCCACATGAATGATGCTTGATTCCACATGAATAATGCATGATTCTACATGAATCATGCTTGATTCCACATGAATCATGCATGATTCCACATGAATCATGCATGTTCCACATGAATCATGCTTGTTCCACATGAATCATGCTTGTTCCACATGAATCATGCATGATTCCACATGAATCATGCATGATTCCACATGAATCGTGCATATTCAACATGAATCATGCATGATTCGACATGAATCATGCATGATTCGACATGAATAACACATGTTCAACATGAATTATGCAGAATCAGCATGATTCAACATGATTTCGACAAGAAAGATTTATTACTGCATTTGTATTCAAATCATGCATGATTTTGTTTTCAAAGAACTCAAACTAATCATTTACCTATATTTTCGACAAGATTAGCTTCTGGATCTGCATCTTCATCAAGTACGTGACGTTCTGGATCTAGATCTGCATTATCAGTTTGCGTACTGGAACCACAACAACATCTTCTTCGATTTGAGCTTCAATTCGTCTTTGTATTTGAGTTTCCATGTCTGTTTTTTCGCTGTGGTAGGTCGTCGGAAAAGATGGCCTGAAAAGATGGAAGGTAGGTGGTTGTAGGCGATGTCGCCGGAAAAGAAGGTTGTTTGCGGTTGTAGGTAGGTGTAGGTGATGTCGCCAGAAAAGAAGGTTGTTTGCGGTTGTAGGTAGGTGTAGGTGATGTCGCCGGAAAAGATGGAAGGTAGGTGGTTGTAGGTGATGTCGCCGGAAAAGAAGGTAGATGTGTTATATGTGATGTCGCCGGAAAAAGGTAGGTGGTAGGGGTGGTTGGTGGTGGAAGGTAGGTTGTTGGGGGTGGTCGCCGGAAAAAGTTGTTGGGGTGGTTGTTGGAGGTGGTCACCGGAAGGTAGGTGGGTGGGAGACCCGACCTAATTTTTGTAGATAAAAATGGTTGTGTGTGTAAAATATTGTTATTTATATGGGGACTATTTTACCCCTCTAGTGTTGGAGGAGGGTATAATTTGGACCGTTAGATGAAAAGATGATGGATGGTTGAGATTGATCCATTGGGACTTTGTTACATAAAGGGTTGTTGAGGAACCCAACTCTCTTATCATATGATGCATTGTACCATGTGAATACCGATGTACACAATGACTCTGACCAAGAAACAATAATGGCTTAGCTAACCTGTGAACCACAAGTATTACTGGTCCGAGCGGGTACCCGGTTAAAACTACGTAAGTCGTTCAGACGTGAACAAGACGTATGCATTAAATTTTTAGATAGATTTAGATATTCTCGTCGAATGCGTCTAAAGAGAACTATATTTAATCAAGCATAAGTGCTTAGGGGTGTTTGGATTGAGAATAGTCATTCCCTCTAGAAACCAAACATCACGTAGTGATGACTCAACAAATTTGAAAGTTATGACGACGTATTCTCCGGTCCACAACATAAAACATAAATTTGACTCATACAAAACAATTGCTATAAATTTGTGGGTGTATATTAGCTTTGTTTTACATTGATTTCTAACTCGATATTACGAGATTTCTAACTCGACATTACGAGTCGACTAATTACATGACGACTACTTTTTAATATAGCATGAAGTTAGCGTGAACGAACCTCTGTGGCCACAAGTGAATTAATTTTCTCTGTGTTAGAGAACCTTAGGGTGTGTTTATGTAACACCCCAGATTACCACGCAGCGGAATACCACTTTGGGGCGCTACTCATAGCAAATCACACACAATCATATACAACGACCTCAAAAGAGACGTTAAAATATTATACAATCTTGTCTAAAAAGTTCCCATCCCAATATATAAATCAGAGTAGCGTTTAGTCCCAAAAACCGTTACCAGTCACAACATATACATTAAATGCTTAAAAGCAGTTTATTTGTTTCAAAGGATGGAAAAATAATATAAAGTTTAGACAAGTAAGCACCAACTTCCTCCTCATATGCTCCGCTGCTATTTATCTTGGTTACCTGAAATACATGTGTAAAATCATCAACACAAAGGTTGAGCAAGTCTATAGGTTTTACAAATCATTTTGAACACAAGCAAAGATTATAAGTTTGTGGCATACTTGAAGGCAACAAGCATCTAATAATTTGCATCAACAATATTAATTGTATATAGCATAAGTTGCAATAAGCTCATGGAACCGAACCCTTAGACACTCCCTTGTAGGTCTATTAAGACAGGAGATTTATTATTGTCAATTACCTCCAGATTATTGGTACATTACCGTATACCTGACTTCTCAATACAATATGTCCAAACAGTGCGGAGGTCGGGCCTAAGCTTCTATGACAAGTCCACACAAATTGAACCGGGGCGGCTTCCCCCATAGATCTATTAATTGTACTAGCGGTTAACCCATCATAGGTTAATTAACGATCCATAATTGAGGCTTTAATAATGGCAATCACTTAATGTAATTTAAAGGCAACCACGGGTCCATTCATAGAGGGACAAGCATACCATAAAAGACTTGTATTCTAAGTTTATAAAAACATGTATTCCCCCTCGCGGGTTTAAAAACCATTTACAAGATAGTATAAAAGCGAGGCTATAGACTTACCTGATACAATCGTCACAATAGTTAATAGAGAACGAACGTCAATCAAGAATAAAAGTCAATGGTTGATACATGATCACACGAGACCTAAAGATAACGAGGCACGTCTTAGGCTCGAGACGATAAATGAATCGTACATATACGTAATAAGTATATTTTAATAAGTTCTTGGACATTGCATAAGTTTTATGATTCTTTATAAAACTTTTAGTTGAAAACTTAACCATTTTAGTGTAATATTCAATTTGATATTTTTAGCCCATCCTAAGCCCAATAGTGGTCCATTACATGATTATATAACTTAGGTCCATTTTAAATTCAGTATTTCACTCTAAATTGGTTATAAATCTCAGGTCAAATAATGGCCCAATAGCCATTACAAGTGTAAGTTGGGCTTTCACGACCCAAGTCCACTTTGTATAGTTTTTGGGTTCTAAAACGCATCACAACCACATACACTTAATATTTCACGTTGGTCGGGTCTTGGTTCATCTAGTCATCAGTATATAAATAAGTCCAAGATCCACGACAAGTGGGTCCTACCATGTCGGTTTATATAAAAATCATCACATTTTACGTTAATGAGTTATAATCCGTTTATTATAATTTTCCCGACATGTCCCGCTAATTTGTTCATATCTCTTGAACCGTAAATCATCTAAGTGTGTTCTTTTTACCAAAACCATTATTAACTCATGTACTTTACTGATTACAAGTCTAATTATCCCCAATTTATACTTTTCATAGCTAACTAACCCATTTTGCCACTTAGAAGAGTGGGCTGTTTTTAGGAAGCCAAACTCGTTTTCACCATTTTGGCCGCCATTTCCAAACCGTAAAGAATTGGTAAACCATCCGATTGATTCTACTTGTTCATGATTTTATCTACAACTTTTAGTTTTACATATTCGTAGGTCAGTATACAAATTTTACGAGAAAACAGTCCATCAAAAGAGTATGTTCAGATCTGACTAGTTTTGGCCACCATTTCCAAACCGTAAAGAATTGGTAAACCATCCGATTGATTCTACTTGTTCATGATTTTATCTACAACTTTTAGTTTTACATATTCGTAGGTCAGTATACAAATTTTACGAGAAAACAGTCCATCAAAACAGTATGTTCAGATCTGACTAGTTTTCACTATTTTGGTCATATCTCACTATCTAAAATTCGTCACGGGACGGGCCACCCGGGGAATTAATCACAAAACAATTATATATTTTAATATATAATTTTTCAGTATCCCAAACCTACTGATTTCGACATGCAATCTGTTTTTGCTACGGTTCAAAAATCGTTATAAATCAAATCGTTACTTGGGCTTGTTTAGCTTCATTTTAGTGTCGAAAACTCATATACAATGTCAAAATACTCATTAATTAATTCTTATATATATATATTTTCAGAATATATGAGATATAGTTAATATAAGAAATAAAATGAAAAGATCAAAATCAAGAGAAAAGTGGAGTAAACCTTAGATCCGAGATCTAGAAACAAAAGGACGGATACACCAAATAGATCTTCTTGGTTAGACCCGTATAATCATAGATCTAACTAAGATCTAGATATGCATTAACCATTTAATATAGTCTTCAACTTCAGCCCCATAAGTTCTTTATAACTCCTTCTTCAAGGCTCCAAATGAGTAGATGAACATCACAATTAGTTGTGATGATCATAGACGAATAAGTTTCCTTAGATTTTTCATATGAAACTTTTTTTGTATGGGTTTGTGTTGTTATGGGTGTAAATTTCGGCTAGGAGGAGAAAAGAGATATGTGTGTGTGTTGAAGATGGAGGCTAGGGTTAGTATGAAATGCAAGTGAAACCCTAGTTTCCCCTTTTATACCCATTCAAAGTTATAAGATCTAATTGCAAGATTTATAATAGTTGAGGGTATATTTTGTAAGTGTTTTGTTTATTTTTGTACAATAGGCGTTCGAGGCTCGTTTGGACGACTTAACGGACGATTCAAGACACGAGACTTGTGCCATCGTTTTTAAAATCATTTTTCCAATAAAAATGAGTCCTTACTTCGTCGCGTTTCGAAAATATTTGCTATTATTTATTTAAATGCTCGTTTAATTAATTTAGCTATTTCGGTTAGATTTCACCGTAAAAATAAAGCATAAACTCTAATACTCATGTTATTAACGACGTTTTAGAATATAATGAAAAATACTATTTCTTCATATTTTCAAAGTTTTAGTTTTGAATCGTTTCAACTTTTATTTTTGTTATTTTTACTCATTCCGACTCTAAAACGTCGAAAAATACTACAAGTAATTAGATAATAAATATTTAATTTATTAAATGTAAACGTAAAAATTTTAAATTCCTCAGTTCATAAACTAAAAGAAAATATTCAAAATAAATTTGAATTTAGCTAACATGATCTTCATTAAATTATCAAAAATAAATAACAAGTTTCATAAATGTTTGAAAAATCTTAATTTAAACGTTGGTCAAAATTGTCAGGTTGTTATATCGGGTTGTTATAGTTTAGTTGCAGAAAAATCCCCCACTTTTCTAAAAAAAAATTCATTTGAAAAGTGAAAAACAGAAAACTTGTTAGTTGCAATTTTTTCAATATTTTTTAAAAAATAGAAAATTTTCATTCTCCACTTTTAAATAGAAAAATAGAAAACTTTATTTTACACTTTTCTAACTTTTTCCCCTTTCACCTAAATACTTTTCCACTTTTTGAAAAAAACTTATCTAAACAAGTTTTCAAAATTTTCAACTCTTTTATAGAAAAGATTTTTTTTTCCTTTTCTTGAAAATTAGAAACAAAAAATTATGAAAAGTTTTCTATAACTAAACAGGCCCTTAGGGTGTGTTTAGTTGGAGAAAAATCCTCTACTTTTTTAGAAAAAAAATCATTTGAAAATGAAAAAATAGAAAACTTGTTTAGTTGCACTTTTTTCCAATAATTTTCAAAAAATGAGAATTTTTCATTTTTCACTTTTATATAGAAAACTAGAAAAGAACATTTTACACTTTTCTATTTCTTTTCCCTAATAATAATAAAACATAACCTCATATATTTACGTTTGTTTTGTCACCTTTTTACGTTTTTTTTGAAAAAATTTGGTTGTGGAAAATTTTTCATATTTTTCTGTTTTCAAATTTCTAGAAAAGAGGGGAGGGTTTTCTTTTTCTAGAAAAGAGTTGAAAATTTAGAAAAGGGTAATATGGGGTTTTCCAATTTTCTATATAAATTTGGAAAATGAAAATTTTGGAATTTAGAAAATTTTCGGAAAATGATGCTACTAAACAGTTTTTCTATTTTTCAGTTTTCAAATGAAAAATTTTCACCAACTAAACAGCGCCTAAGTTTTGTAAATTTTTTCGCTTCGTCATTATAGCGTTTTTCTTCAGTATTTTTACCTTTTTTTTCACTAAATTTATATTTTTGTCAGTATGTTAACGCTTTTAACAGTATTTTTTTACGTTTTTCTCAGTTTTTTAAGTTTTTGTCAATTATTCGCTTATCTAGAAATGAAATTAAATTTGGAAAATGAAAATTACAATTTCATCTAAACAAGTTTTCAAAATTTTCAACTCTTCTCTAAAAAAGAAAACTTTTTCCTTCTCTAGAAAATTAGAAACAAAAAAATATGAAAAGTTTTCCACAACTAAACAACACCTTAGGTGCTGTTTAGTTGGGGGAAAATACTACACTTTTCTAGAAAAAATTTCATATGAAAATAGAAAAACAGAAACTTGTTTAATTGTATTTTTTTTAATATTTTTTTAAAATTGGAAAATTGGGTGTGTTTAGTTGCAGAAAAATCCCACACTTTTCTAAAAAAAAATTCATTTGAAAAGTGAAAAACATAAAACTTGTTTAGTTGTACTTTTTTTTTTAATATTTTTTAAAAAATTGAAAATTTTCATTCTTCACTTTTATATTGAAAAACTCTATTATTCACTTAGTTTTCTATTTTTTCCCCTTTCACCTAAACACTTTTTCAATTTTTTGAAAAAAAACCATCTAAACAAGTTTTTAAAATTTTTAACTCTTTCTTAGAAAAGAAATTTTTTTTCTTTCACTAGAAAATTAAAAATAGAAAATTATGAAAAGTTTTCTACAACTAAACAAGCTCTTAATTCTCCACTTTTACATAGAAAAAAAAAAACAAAACTCTATTTTACACTTTTCTATTTTTTCCTCTCCCGCCTAAACACTTTTCCATTTAAAAAAAAACCATCTAAACAAGTTTTTAAAATTTTCAACTCTTTTCTAAGGAAAGAAATGATTTCCTTCTCTAGAAATTTAAAAAAAAAAATGAAAATTTTTCCACAACTAAACAACCCCTTAACCTCCAGTTTGAAGTGTTGGTTTGTTAGGAAGACATGAACTGTTAAATGAATGGAATGGACGTTCTAATGGAGTAAATGATGTAATGTAATGATTCAATACTGTTATTAATAATGTTTGGTTGGTGTGATAGGATGGAATGTAATCGATTAAAAAAAAGACTAAATTACTCCATTATTAATTTTATTCCATTACAAGACGTAATCAAAAAAAGGAGGGGGCCCCTAAGGAATGAAAATGATGTAATGAGTCATTCCTTGTAACGTTGTACAATTCTAAACAAACAAGATCCTTTCATTCTATCGTAATAACCTTTTCCATTCCAACTCTTATTACAACATACCAAAGGCTACGTAAAGGCTTAGGGCATGTTTAGTTATAGAAAAATTTTTCATAATGTTCAGTTTCTAATTTTCTAGAGAAGGAAAAAAAATTTCTTTTCTAAAGAATAGTTAAAAATTTTGAAAACTTGTTTAGATGGTTTTTTTTTTTCAAAAAGTGGAAAAGTGTTTAGGTGGAAGGGAAAAAATAGAAAAGTGTAAAATAGAGTTTTCTATTTTTCTATGTAAAAATGGAAAATGAAAAGTTTCTATTTTTTGAAAAGTATTGAAAAAAGTGTAACTAAACAAGTTTTCTTTCTGTTTTTCACTTTTCAAATAATTTTTTTTTTAGAAAAGTGGGAGATTTTTCTGTAACTAAACACACCCTTATATTCTTAAGGCTAATCATTCATTGTTATCCCGATTATAAAAGATCTCAAATCCTTTACGGTTGATATGAACACAATTGGTAAAGTTTTCTTTTAAAATACTTAATTGTTTCTTATTGTGAAAGACTCGTGTTATATCCAAAAGGGTAGTCATCCTGCAATGACTCCGGACGTCGTTTCAAGATTACTCGACTCACAATATCGAGTCAGAAACCTACCCACATAAAAAAAAGTCACGCATAACCATATTAATATACCAATATCAGTATGGATACTTTTCAAGTTTTCATCTTATTAGATGTTCGAGATTTTTGGAGTTTGTTTCCTGGCTGCAACACGCTGATGTGCACCAACTCACATGTAATTAGGATATTGTTAGATCGTAGTAAACATGATATCTTCTTCATCATTGTTGTACATGTAGTTATGCAAACCAAATACGGCCACAATGACATCAACTTGAGTCCCCAGAATGCATACCCGTGGCTGTATGTGTGTCATCAATACAACCACTGCAATAAAAGCAAATATGGATTCCAGTATATGGAAAACAACATTGCAGATCCTCAAATATTATATTTGTATGTCACATTGTCGAATAGCCTTGATTTTGAGCTAACAATGTCCCAATTGTGTCTAGTAGGGGGTTAATCGATTGCATTTAATAGTGAATCATCTATGTTTGTTAATTATTATAGAGTATGTTGTGAATAAGTGAGATTGTTTATATGTATCACCAAATTTATATCAACATCTTGCTATCAAACAGGTCAACAACATAAATCCTTGGATATCAGATAATCATGACCATTTGGGTGTATAGTGTATACCATACTGATAATAGTAACTTCATGGTTTTTATGCCATATCATTTGGGTCACTTTCTTTATCCTCCCTGAATCGCAGACAGAAGGCTGGTGTGGGAAAGAAATGTATTTCAAGATCAACATAAGTGGGTGACAGTTTCATGAAGTTTGCTCACATGACACTAATGTTACATGTAGTAGCGGTATCTAGCGTGAGTTAATGCTGGTTATGTTACCTGGAAATCGATTTAATAGTGTATGTGCTCTAAGTTTTAATTAAACATGCTGAGTGTGCATCATTTATACGATTGTGTGTTAGTGGGTAGCAGGTTGAGTTAGTCGCTTGACAAAAAGTTTTAATTAAATAATAACTTCAAATAAGAGTACACATGCTTCTGACTGTTAAAAGAACAACTGTTGGTCAGTCTGCTGTTGTAGCTCCAGGGTTAGTTGCAGATTCGATATCTTCAGCTGTCACTGGTTTATGCAACTGCAGATAAGAGTTCTAGTCAGCGTATGGCATACTTATTATATAAGCTTGTGCTATAGATCAAACTTGGTTTACAATTATGAACCAACTGATGGTGAGAATCATGCTACACCAGGAGGCATTTCATAATCAAATACATCAAACAGGAAACTTACTGCTTTTGCAAGATCGAACCAATGAAATGCACGCAAGAAAGCGTCTTCTTTGGATGGAAGATTATCATGATTCCAAAATGTTATGTTTTGGAACTTTGCCTTTGCCTGCCAAGAATCAGTCATCTCTGCATCCGTACCACATGCCTTTCTCTTCGCTGAGGTTTTCTTTCCTATGACAAAGCCTACGTGATTAACAAGACACTTTGGTTACAACAAATTTTACAAGGTTAGCGAACTAGTATTTGATCTGTTATATATAAAAATAGATTATAGATGAAAAAAAATCAGCGCCTAACACTTGAAACCACTTTGGTAAGCTGCACTAACAACCCTATATGTAAATCACCAAGTCATCTTTCAGATCTAGTGTGAACATTTATACTTTTTTGGTGGAAGACATGTACAAAGTTTAATCAGATGCAATCACAAACTTTTCTGTTGTTGATATATGCAACAGCCTAATTCAGGATGAGCGACTTAAACTGATTATATACAACTTACTTTATTCAGAAAAAAATAAGTCACCACAGATAACAATAAGCAAATTCTAGAGATTGAAAATTAACTAAGATTTATCTCACTACGGGCCGCAAATTTTAATATCCGCATACAACTACCCCGATAAACAAATCAAAGTTTTTGTTAGCAAGATAGTTAGATAGACATGTAAATGTCTAAAAACACAAGACTTGAAAGTAGCTAGCCTATTTGCCAAAGTTTGAGCCTATTAATATGTTGATATGAAACCTTCATATTAGTGATATTATACTTTTCTGAGTACCCAACTAGTCTCAACTAATAGTTCAAACTCGCAGGGGGGATTTGGTACTAAGAAATATGCCAAAAAGGAATGAGACTATTCCATTTCCAACATTTAACGCTTTAAGGAAAGAAAAAAGAGAAATTCGATTTCACAAGCATTTCTTTCTTCGTACTCTGATTCCTATCCATTTAGGGGAGAAAAAAAAAAAAAAGAAATTGAATTTCAACACTAGTGTTTTACAATTTAAAACGGAATAAAAAAAGCAGATCATGTGTTTATCACATTCACTCTTATCCAAACGCTTTCATCCACTCACCCACTCACCCAAACACCAGAAACTGTATCGTGTTCTCCTTAAAATAGACATTTAACACCCTGCCGGTGATGACTTATCCAACAATTTCCTATTGTCAAACATTACTTTCATTTTTCTAAAGTGAGACTATTCCATTTCAAAACTATACTCAATTGCACTTTTAAACTAAGATATTAAGGCAATATTAGTTTTGAATGTTTTATACATCATGCACTCACCGAATTCTCGCATAATAAACGTAACCATATTTTTAATTCTTGCCAGATAAATGAGTCACCGAAATCTCACTTGTAGAAGTGCAATCGAGTACAGTTTACAAATTTAAACAAGGTTTGTTAGTTCATGATTATCAGAGAAGCAATATCTACTATCTAGTATAAGGTTCATAACTTTCTTCAATTTGTATAGGTAACACATGGATTAAGACTTGTACCCAGTGGCGGAACCAGGATGTTGACGGAGTGGGGGCAATTTGGACAAAAGTTGTATACACTAAAATAAATATACAAATATAGGGTTTTTACATTGTTTTTTTTTTGTTTTTGAGGGCAATTTAAAGGTTTTTACATTGTTTTATTTCCGAGTGGGGGCAATTCGAGTTTACAATGGGGGGCATTTTAATAAAATGGTCCTAAAAAATTTTTTACACTAAAATTTGATTTTTTTGGCGAGCCATGGGGGGCAACGCCCCCCGGACATTACAAATAGTTCCGCCCCTGCTTGTACCGAGAAACAAATTGATGGTGCCAACAAGTCGGAGAGGTTTTGATCTTTGGTTTCACATGAATATAAAATAAGACGAAAACATAAAAAACAGTAGATTTATTGACATTTTCAATTAATTACATTTTCCTACAAATGTCTATTAAAACTTATTGCTGAAAACATAAACATAAAAAGAATCTGTAAATTTTCTTTGTGTATCGGAAATTGATATAAAACATCTAGAAATTGATAACAAGAGATGACAGTTTTACTCAGTAACTAATTAATTAAAGTATTGTGTAATAATAATTAAAAACAAAGAGGGTAATATAATTGGGACATCCAAAAAGGAAAAGGAAACGTGGGAGGAAGAGAATAGTACCTTCATAACCGTCGGGGAGGGAGACGGTAGCGCCTTGCAACTTCCTACCTCTAAAGTAAGCCTCCTTCACATCGAGTCCATCAACCTCAACCCCTATAATAATAATTAATTAATATAATTAGAAATGAATAATTTTGGATACAAGAAGAGAATTAAAAAAAAAAAAAAAAGAGAGAGACCAGTGAGTTTAGGTTTGAAGTAATGAGAAACAGGTGCTGGTCCGTTGAGCTTAATGACACATGGAAGCTGATGGATCTTATCTGTTACATCTTCAACACTTGACCCCAATTCCAGATCCATCCCCTTCGTCTTCATTCTTCTTCTGATGTAGTAGGGTTTCTTCTTTTCCCGCTCTTTTCTTCTTAGATTTGGCGGGCTGAAAAAGTATCGGACTCGAGGAGGCGCGGCTTTATGGCCTTCACAACTGGACCCGTTAGCTGAGTTGCGACCCGGAGCATCGGATCTAAAACCGGACTGGATCAAGTGATCGGACCAAAACTGAAATGGTCCAAAATATTGAACTGCGGGTCTGGTGCGGTCCGCATAGGTTCAGTGTGGTTTTGTATTATTATACATGATCGACGGGTTTTTCGTAAAATCAAATCAGATCGGATTAAAAACTGAATATGATAAAAAATCATTGATCGAAGTCTTATTCGGTTCGGCCAGGTCGATGGTCCATGTTGGTGATTTTAGTGTCATCACGTATATTTATTTTTTGTAACTGTGTTATACTTTAGATCAAGGGTTTAATTAAATATAGGCTATTATAGCTTACAAGTGAGTCAGGAGGGTGCGGAGTGCACGCTCGTTCTAGCTAACTTGATGTTATTACGAACAAATGCGAGGGTCCCCCACCCCCCTTGCGGGGCCAAGGGGCAGAGTCCCTTGCTAAAAAACGATTTTTAGCATTATGTATTTACAGTTGTTGCATAAAAACCAGTTTTCCCCTTTTCCCAACAAACACAACTTTTAGTAATTATTCTGTCTTTTCCCTGCACTGTCCTTTACCAAACAATTTATTTTGGTTTTATAAACACAGTATTTGGTCTTTTTCAAAATACAACAAACAAAACAACTTTCTGTTTATATTTTTAGATCTCTCGTGCCTTATACACTAAGTGCGATTCTCTGTCTTATCCAATTGAGAATTTCGTGATACCCGAGGGCCGAGGCATATAGGGTCGAAATACTTTAATATGAAAGTGATCTCTACACGATTCATAAAATATATCAGGATTGTTGATTATTACTACCCACACACACCGATATTTACTAACAGTCCAAAATGCTCACCCCTACTATCAACGAGGGTGTTAATCGAGTGTCGGACCGAACCAAGACCGGATCGGACAGAAACCGACTATAGCTAAAATACTGGGTGAAAACGAAATCATGGTCTGATTCAGTCGAGTTCAACACGACATAAGTGTGGGGCTTTTTTGTAAGATTGGACAAAAAACAAAATAAAATAAAAATGTTGAACTGATGACCAGATTGAAACAGGTTTGGTTTGGTTCCGCTGGTTTCTCTGTCATATCCGATCTTGGGTCTATTTTGCTTACACCTAATCGAGTGAGACAGGTCAGGTGTGGGTAGATTGGACTTCAGCTTAAAATCGAGAGAATGCTGCAACATATACCCTATTTGAACTCGAATTAGTCGGAGTAAAGCTAAATCGGATCGAGTTTGTTTTAGTTCAAGTCAACCCAAATATTAGTGAACTATTGCCTATTTCTTCTACTTTAAATGGATTAGTTAAAAAAATAAAAATCAATCACGTCAAACAAGTCGGTCTAAATCCGGGTTAGCAAAATATTTTCAACATGATACTTTATCCTATTTAGTATTCGAATTACTCATGTTTAATTGATAACTCTAACAAAGGTTTTAGATTGGAGTGATCCTATTTGAACTCGAATAAGCTTAGTCTACTTCGAATCCGGATTAAATTCATACCATGTCGGATTTTTTGACAACCTTAAATGGAACTAATAGATTTTTACATAGATTTAAAAATTGAAACTTAGTTATTTATATAATTTATTTTCTATAATTTAGCTTGAACGCATAAGTGTCAATTTAATCCATCTAATGTATTTTATTTGTAAAAAATAAATGCTTAGTTTAATTTTTTAGAGTCAAAGTTATTTAGCTTTAACTTTAATTGTTATATAATATTTGAAAAAATTAAAAATTCTGATTTTTCATATATTTTATATAAAATATTATATAAATAAAAAATGTTGAAGTAAAAAATGAACTAATTTAACTATGAAAAATTAAATTGAACATTTATTTTCGAACGGCTATAGTAGCTAATAGTGGTCCTTAAAAGAAAGGTCAATTCTAGTTTGTTTATTTGACAAAACAAATAAGAAATTTGTTTAATGATATGCACTTAAATATGGTTATGCTCTTTAGTTCAAACAAGCGCGGAGCGTGACGTTTAAGTTTATGACTAAATTTGCACCAGATAACCTCAATGACTATTTTCACACATAAAAATTCTTTCGTATTCTGTGTGTAGTAAAGCATTGTAAATAACCATTTTAGCTTCATTATTTTTTGATAATCTCTTTTTAGTGTTATCATTTTGTTTATCATAATAAACAAGGTCATTCTTTTAGTTTTACTATTATATTGAAAAGGTTTAAAATCACCCTCGATAATAACATGCCATATCAAGATCTTTAGATTTTACATAATCTCGAATCTATTTTCCAATAAAAAAGCCATCGATTTCAAAAAGTTGTGGTCTTTGCATAGTTTGCCCTTTTAGATACGTAATCCATATATCGATCCAAGCTTTAAAATACAATATATTTTAAAATTCTTGAGTGACCTTGACGTCTGATACCAATTGTGGAAACTAGAAAGGGGTAAGGGGGTGGTTGAATAGTTTACGGATTACAATTTACGTTTTCAAAATTTTTTACTTGTTAAAATGTTATATCTGAGTTTATTTTAAATCTACTTGCAAGATATATGAAACACAAGTAATAACAACTAACTACGCATGTAAATAAGTAAGAAAAGAGTAATAAGAAAAGGGAAAGAACAATCAAACCACAAGACCGAGATTTATAGTGGTTCAAGTACGAAGCTCTTATTCGCCCTACTCCACTCACCAATTATCCTACTCGAGATTTCACTATGTCAACAAGCTCCCTTAAGGCAGAGAAAACCGTATACATATAACTTACACTAATTACCAACCCAAAGCTAAATTTCAAAACCTAATCTTTGCTAAAACTAATCTACACTCGTATTTTCTCTCTTAGAAAATACTATTACGGTAAGCCGATCTCTTTAGTACACTCTTATACACAAGATCACACCGGATCACAAGTATTTCCGCACCTTGTAAATACACTCACAAACTACACAAGTATCTACACTATAAGATCTCATAAGATCATACACAAATATACAAAAAAGTATGATGTACAACAATAAACGCTCTAATATGAACACTATACTTCAACACTTGATATTTGGGGAAATCGCAAGTATTCTTCTCTTGCACACAGTAGAGATATAATAATTGGATCACTTGTAAACGAATTTATACAAGTTATAAGATCAAAGGTAGGAAGAATTAAGAAAAACGATTCAGAACGTGAGTTTTCTAGTTTGCAAAGAGGTAGTTAGTCAAGTAAAATAGTGGACTATTTATACTAAGAGACCCTAGGTGGGAGCATCGCCAGTGCACTAAGCAACACTACAGGTGCACCGACAACCTAGTCTAGTATACCGGTTAGACTAGATGCTCTTTTTTGTTTTTTTAGTGGTGAAGGTATTTTCTGGTGTAGATTTTAATCCGTTAGGAGGAAGAAAATTTGGAATTTAAATTTATTTTATTGATTAAAACATTTCCTTGTATTTAAAAGATAATTTGTAACATTTATACACTATGTGTATATTTATAAAATATTGGTTATAAAAAACTTAATTTTCCTTTGATCACTTTGCAAGTATATATTATGCTTGTAGATACCTTAAGTGATATTATGCCGAAATAAATATTAACAACTAAAACTTTGCTTACGTTTAATTTTATATAGAACGTTTGTTGCATTTTGTAATATCAAAACGTCGAGAAGTCGAAAAATATAAATAATGTTTTACGACATTATTTGTATTAACATCATGAACTGTTAATTACTTAGTAAGTGTGAATGTTATGGATAGATCTATTGGGGTTAATGCCCTTATCCGACTTGTGCTGACATTAGTCAAGCAAATGCAGTTTCATTTGATTCAGATTACGAGTGTCTCGGGTTAGACACTTGCATGGGCTTTCCTTGTTAGTTATCAGTTAACGCTTTGGTGTCATAAGCTTAAACAATAGTAAATGCGTTTTATGGGACATTGTATTTGTTATATTGTCACGTGTGGATTAAATCTTGTGGTACATTAAACATTATTTCTTAAACAAACCTATGAACTCACCAACTTTATGTTGACGCTTTAATAATGTTTTCTCGGGTATTAAGATGCTAGTTAAGGTCTCATGCATTTCAGTCTTTCCAATATTCAAATCATGATCATTTGTAACTCTTGAAAACTACGTTATTTCACTTGTGACCAAATTTTATGTTTCCGCATGATGTCTAAATAATCTATTTTTATTCAATGCAAGTGATCAAATTTTCCGAACGTCTCATATAGAGCTCGTCCTTTATTACCTTGTGTTATGATAATCATGAAGTCACATTCCCAAATTGGCATTATACTCTACTATTTTGGAAAATGTGGCACCTATTATTCTAATATAGATGGGATCATCTTCTAACCAAGTATCTTTCCGAAAACGGATAGACGAGCTGTGACAACCGTGGTTTTAAGGTTCGTCCTTGGTCCTATTTTTAGGTTATTTTATGTGTGACTATTTGTTTAGTGTGTTTACATGTTATTTTGCGTGAACGAGGTTGGTGTGGATATCGTTTATGAGTATAAAGTACTCATAAGTAAATCGAGGAACGGTTATTTCATGTTCATGAGCTCACAATTAGTGACTATGAAATGAAATGGTGATATTCTAGTGTTTACGTATACGTATAAGTATTATAGTAAGTTGTATTTTTATAGGATTTACGGTTTAGCATTTAGAGGTATCGGATGAGGTAATTAGTCATATGAATATTTTTCGGGATGGTTTTAAGTCATTTAGGACTTAGTTATAAAGTTTATTTCAAAATTTGAGATTTTTTATAAAAGTGTATATTTTACGTCTTTTACGGTAAACGCGTAAATTTGACTAGTTTTACGGTTTTGAGGTTTTGGATGTTTTAGGAGTTGTAATAAATTAAGGTAAATTAAGGTAATATTAGTAGTGTAATATATAACAATAAAAAGAAAAAAAAATAAAAAAATACATAAAGGGGTCGGTTTGGCCGACTTAAACAAAAAAAAAAGGAAAAGAAAAGAGAAAAAGGAAAGGGTTTTTGGGTTGGGCTAGGAATGGGTTACCACACTCTATATAATGTTTTTATCAAAATCAAAAGTCACTATTTTTCTTCCTGGAAGCTTATAGCCAACGGTTTACAGAGTTTTTTTAGGGTTTCAGTATTTTTTCATCTTCCATAAATCTTAAGGTAAAACCTTCATAACCATTTTCAATTAAATTATTTTAATGTTTTCTTTAATCATCTTATGATGGATTTAGGTTAGGATTTAATTTAAAAACAGTATATTAATGATATTATGATGATTACATAAATTAGGGCTTGTAATTAGTGGGGTTAGGGGTAATTAATTAGGTTAATTTAATTAAACCCGTTTTTAAAAACTGGGCAGGATTTAGGGTCAAGTGTTTTGATCATATCGGGAGTTCTACAAACTCTTATTTTACGATCCAAGTATCCCTGGAAAGGTAATTGAAGTGGCTTTCCAATTCAAGAAACGAGAACTAAATTGGAGGTGGGAAGTGGGTCAAAAACAAGTTACAACAGTCGGAGGTCAAAACAGTTTTGAAATCAGCTTGTTTTCTTTTTAAGTTTTGGGTTGTTTGGGGTACTTAGGGTTGCATTGGGACCTTCAAACGAACATGGGAGATGGTTTATATATTATAGGAAGTATCTGCATTGGGGCTAAGATTGTGGGTTAGGGTAAGATCCCCTAATGATAACAAACTTTTTGTATGTTTAAAATTAGTAAATCTAAATAGACAAACGTATATTTATATATATCGGGGCCTTAATAGTAGCTTTAAGGTTGGGGCAAGTGGGAGGTGTTAGCTAACATATGTGAGGGCATAAGTATTCCCTTTACAGAGATCATGGGTATGTTTAGGTGGGCGTTTGGCTTATAGTTTGGAGACCTAAAAGTTGGGACTGTTTTGTGTAAAATATGAACGGGATAGTTATCAAACTCAACCAAGTTAAGGACTTGTTAGGGAAGGATAATGGGGTGTTTAGAGCATATTAATGAGGGTCATATATGGGAGAAGGCTAGGTGTCCATCATAGGTTGATGAGCCGTTTTAGTGGTTGGTTCATGTTTTGATTATGTGTTTTTGGTTTGTTAGCTTTTTGCTAGTGCGAGGACTTTTAGAGAAGCTCAATCAGGTGAGTTTCATAGTCCCATATTTACTAATGTTTATGACTTCCAGATGGGATGGAAGAGACATTGTTTTGTTATTTATAAATTATGCTGTGAATGTTTTGCGTTGGTAATGGACTTGTGTGTGCATACTTATGTGTTTAACTGCTAGTTGATTCTTGATTGCTTATGTTTTGACTTGGTACCAAGGGGAGGTTGGCAAAGCGGGGCCTTGGGATTAGATTATAGGTGTTTGGACGCCTATGGGAGTATGGGGTTTGGTAAGGCTGGGAGCCTTGGTTTTGGTTTGATTGGTTAATTCTTGAATGTTAGTTGTTAATGCATGTTAGTATCACATTGTCCATATGTTTTTAACTTTTGGTTATTACTCACAGCTTATGGTATGATTTTGACGTTTGAGTCTAAACCTATGACTCTCACCAACTTTATGTTGACGTGTTTTAGTGTCTCTTTCAGGTGATACTATGGTTAAGCATGAGAACATAAGTGGTTAGGATTTGGAGAGCGTAGGAATGCATTTAGAAGGAGATCCCCGTTCCTTCTTAGTTTCTTTTGATTATTTAATAAGTGATACTGTTGGCACCTATATGTTTGTTTTGGTTATGTTATTTGTTTGTCTTGGGTAAGAGGTAAGACTGTTACCTACTTACCTAGACTCCTGCCTTATTGAGATATTGTCATGACTTTTGTGTCACCATTTTATGACATTTCTTATTTCATATAGTTATCTCTATAGACACGCCACGTTGTGATGATATCCATACGTCGCGCCCCATATTCCGCCATGGTGGGGTGTGACAGAATGGTATCAGAGACAATGGTTATAGAGAATTAGTTTGCCTAGTCGCGTAGCCTAGTCTATAGCTTAAGGGTCCCTGCATATAGGCGTCATAGGAGTATGTGTGCATTTTATAACAATTGATGTGTTTGGATGTTATTTTGTGATGTTGTTAAGTTATGAACTAATATGGTTCATACTTAGCCACATATTATTTTCCTTTTCGGGTTTTGACTAGTGCGGGTTTAACTACCATCGTCCACGCTAGTCATTTTTGTACTTTGCTAGAAATGTATATTATAGTATATAATTTGGTGCATGATAGCACCTGCCTTTTGTTATGTTATTCTATGTATCTGATGAGTAATATTTTCTCTGATGTTTAAGTCCTGCCCCTTAAGAGACAAGTAGTGGTGGTGCAAGCCACTGGAATTACGAGGTTAGGATGCCAAAGACGTACAAACTATAGGAGGAAAATTCTAGAGGAGTGGGATCCATGTGAGGAGATAGAACACATGTCTAAGGTGAAAGTGAACAATGTGTGGGTTTATAAGACTGTCCTAACGATAACGGCTAAGGAAGGGAATAAGGAAGTACTATTGAGGACTGTCAAGACTAGACCAGTTTACTCAGATAGTAACAATAATGGAGGAGGAGAATCCGATACCGAATCCACTACATCCAATAGTTATTTGTTTTAAATCTTTTCCGAATCTTATGGACGGCATGCCTTAGAATTATTTATGTTTTCGTTTGGATTATGTCTATGCTAGTTTAGCTAGACCACGGATTTGGGATGTTTCAAGTATTTGACTATGTTATTTTAATAAATGGAGTTTTGGATCTTATTTTGTGTGGTTATGTGCTCGTGAGTTGATGGATTTATGTGTTATGTGATGTATAAGTTCTTATAAGTGTCATCATAGGTGGGAGTGCATTAGAGAAAGGGTAAGTGTATAAGCATGGTGGCTAACATGGTTATACAAGTACCACAACTTCAATGGGTTCCTAAGTATGATTACATGAAATAGGATTGATACATGCTTGTATAGTATATGTTGGTAGTACGTATGGTTATGATAGGCGTGTGTATGGTGGTAAGTATACTATATGGAGTATTTTGGTAGTTGTTAACGGGTGTCGTGTTTTTACTATAACATGGTGAATACGCGAAATGGTGCTGGAGGAAGTGGTGGTGACGGAAATCCTGATTTGGCTGCTTTGATTGCTGCTTAAATGGCCAACATAATACCAACCATTGTTCAGCAGGTGACTAATAACCTGAACAACAACAACAACAACAACAATGGTCAAGGAGGAGGTGGAAACAATGGTTGTAGCTATAAGGCATTCACTTCTTGTGGTGCAAAAGAGTATGATGGGAAGGGTGGCGCAGTAGTACTTACCCAATGGATTGAGAAGATGGAAAATGTGATTCGGATGAATGGTTGTTTACCCAATCAAAGGGTCATGTATGTAACTGGGTCACTGGTAGGGAAGGCTTTAACTTGGTGGAATACTCAAGTTCAAGCAAGAGGGAGAGTTGCTGCAAATGCTATGGCTTGGGCCGACTTCAAGGCTCTTATGACTACGGAGTTTTGTCCAAGCAATGAGATGGAGAAGCTGGAAAATGAGTTTTGGGGACATGCTATGGTTGGAGCGGCTCATGCAGATTACACGGATCGCTTCCATGAATTGGCAAAGTTGGTTCCCCATTTGGTTACCCTTGAGGCAAACAAAATCAAGCGGTACATTGCTTGATTGCCTACTCAGATTAGGGGAATGATCAAGGCTACTCAACCTAACACGATACAACAAGCTATACTTACAGCAGGAATACTTATTGAGGAGGTGGTATCTAGTGGAACCTTGGTAAAGGCGGGGGATAAAAGAAAGGAGCCAGAAGCCGCGAAATCGCCTGACACCAACTGGAAAAATGTTAAGAAGGTAAAAGATGGAAGAAATTTTGCCATGAGAGTACCTAAAGGTTCTAGAAATTCAAACAACAACAATGCAGCTTGCGGAACCTGCTCTAGGTTCCATCTAAGAGGTACACCATGCCAGGTATGCTTCAATTGCCAGAAACCAGGACGCTTTGCTAGGAACTGTGAAGCACCTAACAGGAACGCAACACCAATCCAGTCTGTGAGGATGAATGTCACCGGGGGAAACTGCTTTCAGTGTGGACAACCCGGGCATTTCAAGAGGGAGTGTCCTAGATTGGTTGGGGCAACCAACCAGGGTAGAGGCTAGCTAGCTTTGGAAGGAAATCGAGGAAACCAAGGCGGTGGAAACCGGAACAATGCCAACCGCAACAATGGAAACACTGGGAATCGGAACTGGAACAGGAACGAAGGAAATCAGAATAAGGGAAATCGGAATGGAGGCAGGGTTTACCTTGCAAATGCAGTAGAAGCGGTTCAGGACCCGAATGTAGTAACGGGTACGTTTTCTGTTAACAATCACCTCGCTACGATTCTTTTTGACTCTGGGGCAGATTTTAGTTTTGTGTCTTCCCAATTCGTGCCTTTGTTGAATATGAACCCTAGTGTAGCGAAACCAGGGTATGTGATTGAGATAGCTAGTGGTAAGCAAGAAGAGGTAGATGAGATATTTTTCAACTGCAAATTAGAGTTGGGAGAATTTAAGTTCACCATAGATTTAATCCCTCTAGGACATGGGAGCTTCGATGTGATTATTGGGATGGACTAGTTATCGAAGCATAGGGCTGAGCTAATGTGTCATGAAAAGATTGTTAAGATCCCCATAGGTGATAACAAGGTGTTATACGTGTACGGAGAAAGGAAGGAGAAGAAGACCAGGTCCCTTATGAATGCCAAGGATGATGAGCCACAAATCAATAAGATTCGAGTAGTAAGAGAGTTCATCGATGTATTCCCGGATGACTTGATGGGGTTACCACCGGTGAGACAAGTAGAGTTTAAGATTGACTTAGTACCCGGGGCAACACCCGTAGCGAAGTCACCATATCGTCTAGCACCGTCAGAGATGCAAGAATTTGCCGAGCAACTCAAGGAGTTGCAGGATAAGGGTTTCATTCGACCAAGTTCTTCTCCATGGGGAGCGCCGGTGCTATTAGTTAAGAAGAAGGATGGATCATTCCGGATGTGTATCGACTATCAGGAGCTGAACAAGCTGACCATTAAGAACCGTTATCCTCTCCCAAGGATTGACGATTTATTTGACCAGCTGCAAGGAGCAACATACTTCTCAAAAATTGACATTAGGTCTGGTTATCACCAACTAAGGGTCTGTGAGGAGGACATACAAAAGACCGCGTTCAGAACAAGGTATGGACACTTTGAATTCACCGTTATGCCATTTGGATTGACAAACGCGCCATCAGTGTTCATGGACCTAATGAACCGGGTGTGCAAGCCATATCTGGATAAGTTTGTCATAGTCTTCATTGATGACATACTTATCTACTCTAAGACGGAGGAGGAGCACAACCGACATTTAAGGTCGGTATTGGAATTGCTCAGGAAGGAGAAAGTTTATGGGAAGTTCTCCAAGTGTGAATTTTGGCTGTAAGAAGTACAATTTCTAGGGCATGTAATCGACAATGATGGCATACATGTAAGCCCAAAGAAGATTGAAGCCGTGAAGGATTGGAAGGCACCTACTACACCGTCAGAAATAAGGTCATTCTTGTTGGGTCAAAAAGTTGATGTGGCAGAAACTCAAAAAACGAAGAAAACATGAATATATTGTCTAAGCGCTGTCAAGAGCAATTTAGGCGTTGACAAGAACAAGCTAAGCGTTGTTGGCTCAAGAGTTGTCGTGTGCAATCCAAGCATTGTCACATGCAATTTAAGAGTTGATAGAAAACGTAGACAAGAAGCTTATGGAAGCTTCTATTTAGATAAACATGCAAGATATATTCTGCATAAGTTTATTTAAATAGAAGATTTACTTGTTTATTTGTTATTATCTCTTGTAAACCCTAATCCTTACACTATAAAAGGAACCAAGGGTCTTAGGTTTTAAATATCAATTCATTCACAATGTAAACCTAAAAGCGTGTGTGCACTAGACGTGGGATTCAATGTATACACGTCTAGTGGTTGTTTGTTATTAATATAATGAACAATCCATTTGTTTTAATTCATGTTATTGTGCCTAAACACCTTGTTAATGGTTGTTGTTCTAATTCCGCTTTGATTATGTTAATCATATGAACAATGATCATTCCTAGTTGCTTCAAAGATCCGGAAACCAAGGTTTCCACAATTGGTATCAGAGCCTCGTGGCTCGTGATGCTAGGACCAACAAGGTGTTCGTGTATGGTGAAAAGAAGAAAAATCCGTCTAGGGTTTTTCTGGACGTTTTTGTGTGCGCAGCAGTATTCAAAAGGTCATAACTTTTTATTGGACCGTTGGATCATCACGAAATTTTATATGTGTGTTCTACATACATATATTTAAACATCCACCGGAGGGATTGTCGAGTTTTATCCCCAGGAAAAAGTTATTAAGCGTCAAAGTCAGCAGTGAGTGAATGTAGTTTTCTGTGGACAGCCATGTTCAAAACACGTTTTCTCCTTCGTTAACCGTTGGATCTTCATGATTTTTGAACTGTAGATTCTTGGCACTTGTGTCTAGAGTCTCACCGAAGGGATTTTCGATCTGAGCCCTAATGAAGAAGTTATTCAAGGTCGAAGTTTGCTGATTATGGTATAAACGTTTTTGCTCTTTTACAGAAAATCATGAACTAGGGTTTCTATAAACCCTAGATCGACTTAAGGCTGAAACGTTTGAGGTTTAGAGGCTGTTATAATGCAGAATGGTGTATGATTTGAATCTGTTTGTTCTCAAAACCCTAGTTAGGGTTTCGGTATTATGACAGATTTAAGGGTTCAAGTCAGTTAAGTTATTAGGGTTTGTGTGAAACCCTAGATCTGGTGTTGTTCGAGCAGCATGTATTATAGCTGCACGTTTGTAGAAAGGATTGTGCCTATGATGATAAAGAACATGTGATAAATAGCAGCATGTACATCACGTTGTCTGCTGTCTGACGAAGTTTTGCTTATTGAGTATATTCACATGACGAGATATATTATGTACGGTCAATTCTTATTGGTGGAGGATATTCTGTGTTCACACGATCAATTCTTATTTATTGTGTGTTCACATGGTTAAGGTAGACCTGCATTCACACGATCAAAGAGTAAAATCGAGTGACTTTAGATCCAGCTTTGTGTTCACACGGTTCTGAGAACATGATTGGTTGAAATAAGGAAAGGCTGTTATGGTTTCCATAAGCTTATACGGTAAAGATCATGTTTCTTGTTTTCCTAATTTATTGGACATATTCGCGTCATTTGAAGAGGAAAATAAGGAAAGGATCGTGAATATATTATGGAAACAGTCAATTATGGCATAATATATGGACTATCATCTCTGATTATTCGGGATTATATAAATTAATGGGTTTGAATATGTAACATTCAAAAGTGAATGTTTGATATTTATTATTCATGAGAAAAGTATCCCTAGATGACGTCAGCAGAAAGAGGCGCTGACAAGAGTGAAATTGACGCTGATAGGAAGTATTTTGACGCTGACAGAATAAGTCAACGCTGACAGCGTTGACAGTGTTGTCCGATATATGTTAATCCAAACGCTGACATGTATTGTCCGATATCGGACAATACATCTGATTAAGATCTTGGATGAAGGAGGATGTTGGACAACACAGGGATTGCTGCTGTTGAGAAAATTGGTACGTTTTTAGCACACAAAAAGGAGGAATTTACACACGAAGGTACATGGAATCTCTGTTTTTATTCAGAATATCATGGTGATATTTATGGCTCGGATATTTTTAAAAGGGATTAATGATTTTAAAACGAGTTAGCAATTGTTCATGAGAATTTGATGGATATTTTAAACTATGTAATCGGGATAGCCTTGTAAAAGAGTTATCCGTTGCGAAACTTTTACATATGGTATGAAGATGTTATTCCATTAAATTCGTCATGAAGAGGTGTTAGCTTAAGGGGAAGAATTCTTATGGTAAGTTTGATGCTTGAAGAAGATTTTCGCGAGTTTGTGTTCTATCATATCTTAAAGTCATGAACTCCCAGCCATTGACTTTTAAAGGTAACTTGTTCGTGCTTACATGGTTGGTGACGAAGACTTGTCATAACACTTGAAGGAGTTACATTATCGTGCTCAGTGTCTCACAGAGGATGAGAATATTGACAAGGGATCGAGGTCTACTTATACTTTGTACCATGAGTATAAGTTCTTAGTCACGTGGATAGTACAAGACATGGAACACAAGGTTGGGTTATTCTACTTCTACATCAAGAATACTTTATTTATTTTTCTTCAAGATCATTACATAGAGCTACATTTGGATAATCTTCAAAGATTGCATACATTGTTTACTTCCCTGTTGATGTGACAAAAAGGGGAAGAAATACATGCTACACTTGAGGGGAAGCAATTTGAAGATCATGTACAACTTACAAGAGATACACATAGAGTTTTGCCGACATCAACTAGGGGAAGATTGTTGGGTCAAAAAGTTGATGTGGCAGAAACTCAAAAACGAAGAAAACATGAAGATATTGTCTAAGCGTTGTCAATAGCAATTTAGGCGTTGACAAGAACAAACTAAGTGTTGTTGGCTCAAGAGTTGTCGTGTGCAATCCAAGCATTGTCACATGCAATTTAAGAGTTGATAGAAAACGTAGACAAGAAGCTTATGGAAGCTTCTATTTAGATAAACATGCAAGATATATTCTGCATAAGTTTATTTAAATAGAAGATTTACTTGTTTATTTGTTATTATCTTTTGTAAACCCTAATCCTTACACTATAAAAGGAACCAAGGGTCTTAGGTTTTAAATATCAATTCATTCACAATGTAAACCTAAAAGCGTGTGTGCACTAGACGTGGGATTCAATGTATACACGTCTAGTGGTTGTTTGTTATTAATATAATGAACAATCCATTTGTTTTAATTCATGTTATTGTGCCTAAACACCTTGTTAATGGGTGTTGTTCTAATTCCGCTTTGATTATGTTAATCATATGAACAATGATCATTCCTAGTTGCTTCAAAGATCTGGAAACCAAGGTTTCCACAATTCTTAGGGTTGGCAGGATATTATAGAAGATTTATAGAGAATTTCTCTAGAATATCAAAGCCTTTGACATTGTTGACCCAAAAGAATCAAAAGTATGAATGGGGCGAAGAGCAAGAGCAAGCGTTTCAGACACTAAAGGATAGGTTATGTAATGCACCGATCTTGTCCTTACCAGAAGGGGTGGAAGATTTTGTGGTTTACTGTGATGCGTCCAACCAGGGGTTAGGATGTGTTCTTATACAGCGAGATAAGGTCATAGCTTATGCATCACGACAAGTGAAAAACCATGAGAAGAATTACACCACACACGACTTGGAACTAGGGGCTGTAGTCTTTGCTCTTAAGATATGGAGACATTACTTGTATGGGACAAAAAGTGTGATCTATACGGATCACAAAAGCTTGCAGCACATCTTTGATCAGAAAGATTTGAACATGAGGCAGAGGCGGTGGTTGGAGTTATTTAGTGATTATGATTGTAAGATTAAGTACCACCCTGGAAAGGCCAATGTGGTGGTGGATGCTCTAAGTAGGAAGGAGAGGCTAAAACCTAAAAGAGTAAGGGCAATGAGCATAACTATTCAGACAACCCTTAGAGATAGAATTCGAGCAACACAAGTAGAGGCCATTAAGGAGGAGGGGCTGGTTGAATAAAGTCTACATACTATGGATCAGTACATGGAAGAAAGAGGATATGGTTGCAAGTATTACTTGGATAGAATCTGGGTTCCGTTGTTTGGCGATACAAGGAAGGTTATATTGGATAAAGCTCATACGTCGAGGTATTCGATACACCCTGGAGCTGATAAGATGTATCGGGACATGAGAGATATGTATTGGTGGCCAGGAATGAAGAAAGATGTAGCTTTGTACGTTAGTGATTGTTTGACTTGCGCCAAGGTGAAGGCTGAACATCAAAGACCATCAGGATTACTGCAACAACCAAAGGTTCCTAAGTGGAAGTGGGAGAATATTGCCATGGACTTCATTACAAAACTGCCAAGGTCTAACAGTGGTAATGACATGATTTGGGTAATAGTGGACAGACTGACTAAGTCTGCCCATTTTGTGGCAATGAAGGAGGACGATAAGATGGAAAGGTTTGCCAAGAAATACATGGAACATGTGGTGGCAAAACATGAGGTACCGGTGTCGATCATATCGGATAGGGATAGCAGGTTTACGTCTAGGTTTTGGGGGCTATTGCAGAAAGCCTTGGGTACGAGACTGGATATGAGCACAGCTTATCATCCGCAGACGGATGGGCAGAGTGAGAGGACTATACAAACGCTAGAGGATATGTTGAGGGCGTGTGTGATAAACTTTGGAGGAAGTTGGGAGAATCATCTGGCGTTGGCAGAATTTTCGTACAATAATAGTTACCATGCTAGTATAGAGTGTGCACCGTTTGAAGCACTTTATGGTAGGAAGTGTAGATCATCGTTGCTATGGGCTGAAGTGGGAAGTAGTCAACTAACTGGACCGGAGATGGTACAGGAGACTACGGATGCGATAACTGTGCTTAAGGAAAAATTAAAGGCGGCTAGGGATCGAAAAAAGAGCTATGCGGACAAGAGGCGTAAGCCGTTGGAATTTGAGGTTGGGGACAAGGTTATGCTAAAGGTTTCACCATGGAAAGGGGTGATGTGGTTCGGGAAGAAAGGAAAGTTAGCGCCTAGATTTGTGGGTCCATTTGAAATCCTTGAAAGGATTGGGCTAGTGGCGTATGGCGATTAAATAAATCTAAGACTAATTAAATGTAAATGGTGCAATGTTAAAAACGTTGAAAAGAAAGTTAATTAAATGACAAAAATTAAAGCGTGGCGATAATTAAACTTGACAATGTAATATAATTTGAAAACTTAAAAATAAATCAAGTAAAAAAAAGGGAAAACAAAATTTAAAAACTAGCAAAAACAAAACAAGAACACGAGTCCGATCGCACTACGATCGCAACCAATGAAGGTGGTTGGATCGTACCCTGGATCGCACTTGGTGATCGCAGCCACCGATCGTAACAATCGATCATAGCTCAGATCGTGGCCAAGTGATCGCAGTCAATGCGATGGAAGCTAAAGGATCATACTCTATAACAGAGTCTAGATCGCAACCTGCGATCGTACTCTATGATCGAACTCCACCACGACCGCAACGAGTGGATCGCAGTAGTAATCGTGACCACGATCGTACCAACAGATCGCACTCTATGATCGTACCCACGATCGCAATGAGTGATCGTGGTGTGGATTATGGAGTGTGATCGTAGAATGATCTTGGTCCTTGATCGCAACACTGGATCACAAGTAGAAACCCTAAGGGTTTATGCGATCGCACTTGTTGGATCGTACTGGGGTAAATAGCATTACGATGGGAATAAGAAAAACAGAATAAGCAAATTGAATAAGCACTAAGACAAAATAAGCAAATACCAAAGAAACACTTTTGACTATAAACAAATAACAAAACTTTAATTAAACGCGAATAAGCAAAACAAAATAAGCTTAATTTTAACAACTTTTCAAAACACGAATTAAGCAAACAAAATAAGCAAATTTTTAGAAAGATGAAACTTTTTAGAAAACTTTAAAATCAAATAAGCTAAATATAAAATAAGCCAATAAGATTGTCAAACTTATAGCTTATTTCGTATAAAAGCTTAGGGAGAAATAAAAAGATGAAATTTTTACTCAAATAAGCAAATGGAATAAGCAAGTTAATGCTTATGCCGAGATCATAACCAAAATCAAAGGTAAGAAAGGTAGAATAAGATGGATAAAAGAAATGCTTGATTAAAGAGAAATAAAGGTTAACAATGAAATAAACTTACTTGGAATTTAAGACATGAAATTAAAGAACAAGATAATAAAATGACATGAAATTAGAATTGTGCAAGTAAAGAAAAATGGAAGAACTAGTTTGTCACTCTAGCCAACAACTTCAAATGAAATGAAGTGGTGGTATTTATAGGGAGAGGGGAGCATGTGTTGCTTCCTTCTTTCTTTATTTCTTTCCGCCTTTTCGTCTTCTTAATTCTTCGACTTTTTCGACGTTGTCTCGGGATTAATTAAACTCGTCTTGAAAATTCTTCATTAATAAGACTTGAGTTCCTCGGCTTTATTAAACTTCCGTATTTAGACTTGTTCTTCGATAAATCTTCAGAATAGGTCTTGGACTTCCGTTCTTTTTCCACTCTTGATCTCTTGACTTCGTCTTTTGTCTTTTTCTTTGATAAAAGCCCGTGAAAGCCCGTGTTTTCTCCCCTTTTCACATTTTCGTCCTAAATCACAACAAAAACACAAACCACGCATAATTCCGACATTTATGACATAAAATACACGTTTGGGCTTGGTTATTATTGTAATTAAGTGGTAAAAGGATGGGTGTTTTCACACCTATCAAATCCCCTACACTTGACCATTGCAATGTCCTCATGCAATGCATTATTTACAAAGCATGTTTTACATTCTCCATCATAATCAATCCACATTGGCCTTTATTAAAAAGATAAAAAATTCTAAAACATTCAAAGGAAGAAAATAAGTAAAGAAATCAAAGATATACCTTTGGTTTTTGGAAATGTCTTGAATGATCATCATCCTCAAGTTTTCATGTTCTCCATACCAAGCTTAAAAACGAGATCATTGTTATTATAAGTTAGCAGACTAACACGAAGTCATGTGGGCCAATTATTCACTTAGACTCCCTTATTCCTAGGTGTATCTCTTATATTTTATTATTGTCTTGAATGATCACGAGGATGCATTGTTGACTTATTTCGATAGTTATTAAGGCTGAAAATAAAGTGGGACGATTTAATCAATAGTTAGCTAAAGGACAAAATCTTTTAAAACTGCTTCTCGGGACCTCATAAAGTTCATATCTTGGCATAACTCGCTTCACGATTTAAGACCTTTCTCGGACCGATATTTGGCAGCGACTTCATACTTCAAATCTTGAGAGACGTTCTTGAAATTGTGGTCTTCTCTTCATATTAGGAATTTCTTCACTTGAACTTTTTGAGAGATTCTTCATATTTGGACCACGACTTCTTCATTTTTCTCCAATCTTTATTTGGGATTTTGATATACAACGATCCGCCTCCTTTTAGGACTTGGATCTATTTATCCTCATACCTTGCTAGGGTCTTTTCAGATAGACTTCTCCATGATCTTTAGGGGAGTATTTGCTTTTCGTCGTGTGTCTTGTTCCTTCATATTGATTTTCGACAAATGATTCTTCACATCACTTTTGGATCTTTAGCAACAAACTGTAGCCCTCATGCCTTTTTAGGGCCTTTTCGGACTCGCCAATCTTCGCATCCCGCTTCAATAAGTTATGCCTTGGCTATGAACTCTAATTAATACCGAGCAACTTTTAAACGATCTTGGGCTAGAAGCTAAGTAACTTTTCAAATCGTACAACCTTATTTATTGCAGTTAAATTTATTTAGCAAGCGATGGGAGAATAGGCTCATAATCAACTCACATAAATTCACGAAAGAATACCAAACTTATAATTGACTCTATCATCTCTCATCCTCCACAGTTTAAAATCTCAAGGAATGAGACTCGTGGATGCTTAGCCAATTAAATCAAAGTTTTGGGTTTTCGAGTCATCTATAGGATATTGCAAACTCTTAGACTTTTTCAAGTTTAGAAATCGCATTTTAAAGTTCCCTTGATAAACGACTCTCTAGGATCAATTATAGGAACTTGCGAAAAGTTCTTGTTCTTAACCCGTGAAAGTTAAGACTTTCGCGTTTTAAAGCTCCCTATATAAAAGCCTAGCAAAACTTGACTTAAACACGTTAAGGATACTAGCTAGAGTAAACTTAGATAAGTAAACTCGGGTTGAGTCAAAAGATTCACCAACGATGAAAATTAAAACCACTTTATTAAACTTTATTCTAGCAAGGAAAGAAAATAACTATAACAAAGGAAAGACTAATAGGCCAAAATAGATTAAAATTTTTTAAAAATGTCGAAAAATTAGATTTTCCGGTTAAAATGAAGACAAATACAATGAAAAGACCACTTAACTTCGATAGAAGGCCCCTTACACTTAAGATAAACATTGTCCTCAATGTTTAAGCATGTGGAAGTAAAATTCCCTACACTTAGGACATTGTGTATGTTTGTTTAAATTTTGCTAAGGAAAGGACAACTAGAGTGATTCCTATTTTAATACTGGAAAATATAAAATAGAGAATCAAAAGAGTTTAGGATAGAACCGGGAAGATGGGAACACGGAATCACGGGTCTTCAAAAGTCATCAAGAATGTGTCTTTGAAAGCTCGAATCCCTGCACATGATTAGAAAGAAGAGAACAAACACATACTAGGGTCTCCCCCTACACTTATTATGCAAACAGAGAAAAAGGATAGATAATTGGGTTGCCTCCCAAAAAGCGCTTGTTTTTTATTACTGAGTCGTGAGCCTGACTCGACCTTGATTAGCATAGGAAGAAGCTTGAAACACATCCACCGGGATCAAAGACATGGTTTTCGTCCATCAAATAGCATAGGCTTAAGGCAAACAAGGCAAGCCAAAGAAGAGTAGGCAAGGTTCCCTTAAGCAAAGATGGAGCATGGTGGAAGCAAGTGTGCTGAGGTGCAAGCATATTTCCATAAGTACCAAAGAGTTTTCCTTTAATTTCATCAAATAGATACTGAGATGGCTTGAAAAGTGCAATACCAAGGTCGAACACCTTTTCCTTTAGGGGAAAATAGCACTCAGGCTCAGCATAATTTGAAGAAGATCCGCTAAGAAAATGCACAACCTCGTTCTCAGAAGGTGGATAGAGAGGTGTTAAAACATACGTGCTGCGGATGTTGGTGTTTTCCGGCGTCTTCTCCTTTGAAAGAAGTTTCTTCAAATCCGTAGAAGGATAAAACCATAATCATCAAAGTCCAAAGGAGGGGCATCACTCTCATGAGGGAAGTATGTATTGAGAAAAGTAGAAAAGTCTTCCTCAAATGAGTAGTCATCCAAAGTAGGATTGAGCATGGTTGGCGGAGGATCTTCGTCATGTGAAGAATCACTCGAAAGAGTATCGGCCTCATCAAAATCATCATAAGTGGGCATGTCAGGATACTCAGAAGTAAAAGCATCATAATCATCCCCATCGGAGCTAGAATCATCATCATAAGCATCATAGATCGGTGGAGAATCATATATGGGTGGAGGTTCCAAATTGGAGAGAGAATCATCCACATTATCTTGAAACAGTGGATTATCATTGCAAGAATCGAATAGAGGATTGTTGTAGACGACAAAATCATCAAGCACATTAATCATATTCGCCGATTCTCTTCCATTATATTTGCTTGTAAGCTTCCCCATTTCAAAAACTTGTGCATCATCCCCGACTCTTAAGATGAGTTCACCTTTATCCACATCTACTAAAGTTTTACCGGTTCTCAAAAATGGGCGTCCAAGTATTAACGGAATACGAGGGTCCATTTCATAATCAACAACGACGAAGTCGACCGGAAAAGTGAATGTGCCAACTTTAATGAACACATCTTCGGCAATACCAACGGGGTAAGCGAGAGTTCGATTGGCTAACTCAAGAGTCATCTTGGTGGGTGTAAGGTCGGGCAATGATAACTTTTTCCAAACGATGAAAGGCATCAAATTTATACTTGCCCCGAGATCGGCTAAGGCAGTAAATTCGTCGGTTTGGTTAAAAGTGCATGGTAGCACAAAACGACCGGGATCTCCAAGTTTTTCCGGAAGTTCTTTAAGAATGATTGCAGAGAAATTTTCATTCAAGCGAGTATTAACAAACTCGACCATCTTCTCCTTTTTACTAAGCAATTCCTTAAACATCTTGACAAATTGTGGCATTTGGGCAAGAGCTTCAACAAGGGTAAAGGTGACGGTCATACCGGCAATCTTGTCCAAAAAGTTAGAGACTTGAACGTCATTCTTAGTCAAAATTCTAGCCTTGTTGAGTCGAGAAGGGTAAGGAATGATGGGGTTGGGTGGTGGAGGTGTAGAAGGTGAAGGTTGAGATGCTGAAGGGTTAAAGGTGGAAGGTGAGGTTAGTGGAGGATTCTTCTTGGGTACTTCTTCATGACGAGGCGGAGACGGTAATGGTGAACTAATACTAGGCGTGGGAGTAGTAGGGATAAATGGTGGCGGAGTAGGTGTAGATGGAGTAACTGGGGGTGGGATAAATGGTCCTACTAAAGTAGCTCCACTACGGGTAGTAATAGCACTCACATTCGCTCTCGGATTGGTGACGGTGTTTGAAGGAAAAGAGCCCGAAGTAGAGGGTTGAGTGGTGGGTAAGAAACTAGCCAGCATATTCTTCAAATCATTCATTTGATTGCTGAAGGAGGATTGTATATCATTTCGAAGCTCGGATCTAATGTTATTCCCTTGCTTAGTGATATCCCCTTTCAAATTGATGATTTGGCTTTGTAGATTCCTGATTTGCTCTCCTTGGGTTCTCATTAAAGCTTCAACATCTTGATTAATGGGTTGGGCTTGTTGAGCGGGTGGGTGATAAGGATTAGAAGCTCGAGGTGGGATTTGGTTGCTTCTAGTGTAATTGTTGTTGGGGTTGTGGTTTTGAGGAGAAAAACCTGGTGAAAGATAGTTGTTTGACCTGTAACTTAGCAAATTTCGATCCCCTTGAGGTCGGGCTTGGTAATTTTCTGGTGAATAGTTACCATAAGCCGCATACACGTTTTCCGGATTTCCTTGAGTAGAAGGACAATCAGTGTATGAGTGAGGACCGCCGCATGTCTCACAAGGAATTGCTACAGCTTTAACTTTTTGTTGTTGGTTTGTAGCGATGAGCAAGATAATTTTGTTCATTTTTGCCATCATGCGGGTGAATTCGGTCATATCGGGGTTTGCTGAAGTAGAAGAAACATTGACTCTCGGGTTGTTCCTTGAAGAAGCGGAGGAATCCCAATTTTTGTGATGAGTAGTCATGTTTTCAATAAGCTCTCTACACTCCTTGGGTCTTCTTTTCATAAATGTGCCACCGGCGGCTGCATTAATCGTATCACGATCACGAAAAGTCAAACCGTTGTAGAAAGTATCAATCAAAGTAACGGGGAGAATGTTGTGGTTTGGACATCGATCGATCAAAACATTATATCTTTCCCAAGCATCAAAGAGAGATTCATCGGGTTCTTGCATGAAACCGCTGATTTGATTTCGAAGGCTCGTGACCATGGATGGTGGAAAGTAGCGCGACAAAAATCGTTGAGTCATGTCGTCCCAAGTATGAATGGAATTCTTCGGGAGACGATCAAACCATTTTTCGGCGTGGTGGGATAAAGTATGTGGAAAGAGTTTAAGGCGAAGAACATCCATAGTAGCACCGGGCAACTTCATGCTTTGGGTGATGGTAATGAATTTGTCGAGGTGCTTGTTGGCATCATCATCAGGCAATCCGCGAAATGTATTAGTTTGCACTTGCTGTATCATGTGATGCTTCAACGAAAACTCTGGAGCCGTGATTTGCATCGGCGCAATCGGTCCTCCTCGTCCAAACATTGTTGGTTGACAAAGCTCCTCCATTGTCCGAAGATCGGGCTGTGGAAGAACATTGTTGTTGTTATTGTTGAGGTGCGGTGGATTATTGTTGTTGTTCACACCAGACATAGCTAAATCTTCACGAGTCTCGGGCTCTGGATAAGTTGAAGATCTAGTACGCATACTAATATTTTGTATAATGCAGTTCGTTTTTCTCGACTCAATCCGAATTGATATAACGTTTTTAAGCTTGACTAAATTGTTTTTGGTTGTAAAGACTTGATTGGTAATCTATGTCTATTTTGCACAAAGCAAGTAAAAAAATGTAAAATATTATACTATCTACATATACGTACTAATCTACAAACACATAGCAAGTATGACATTTAAATGCACCAAGTTTAAAATGTAAAATGCAAATATTATACTACATATGAAATTACAAAATACAAAGCTACTAAAACTAAAATCTATCTATCAAAGATAAAAAAACGAATCTGTTAGTTTTAGAAAAAAGAAATGGGCCTAACTAGCCTACATTACAAATAGACTTACACATTAGCCTCTACAAATCTTAACTAGTCTTAAGGCAGACTAATTCTAAACTTATAAAGGCCCAATTCTATCCTAAGCCCAATCAAATTAACTGTGTAGCCCAATAACAATCTAACTAGCTTAACTAATCTGGACTAACGAGTTAACTAAACTTAACATAACTGGACTAATTTCGCAAACCAAACTTAACTAAATGGACCGATTTCGTAACTTACTAACGAGATTGGACTGAGACTGATATACTAGCATACAAAGTAAGGGACCAAACATGTAAATCGACTAAACTTGTTTCTAAGCTTCTAAAATACAGATACTGATAATCGAATCTTAGCTAGCTATTTTTTTACCTTTTAACAGACTACTATTATCTTTAACAGTCTACTTTATCCAAAATGAGAACAACTCAAACATAACAATCCCAAACACACCTAATCAGGAAAAAGCAAGAAAAGAAAATCAAAATCAAATGAAACAAAGTATACTATCAAAAACAGATATTATTCATCCAATTACTAGCAATAAAACAAGTTTACACAGAAATTACTCTACGATATCAAATCTAGCATATTATACTAAGATCGCAGAAAACAAAAACGCGCTTGACCTGCTCATCCAGGCCAAGTCCTTTGATGGCGAAGCGGAGCGCTGAGCTCGCTTGTACCCGAACACCTCTTCACTCTAACTGCTCTGAACTGATCTACTATGTGTCTCTACAATCTGCTACGGCACTGCTAACACAAGAATCGATCAAGACTGGTAGCTCAAACTAATCTGCTTAACATGATAATCCTGCAAGATCAAACCGAAACAAGAAACCAAACATATGCTGTCTACACTTACAGCTTAACAGAAATATCTCAAAGAAACTGAATCAAAGGCTTAAACAGAAAATCTTATTCAGCTTCACGAAAACTCATGAACTTTATAAGCAATCAAACTGACTAACCTATCAACTCTGAATTCAAACTGACTGTTTCTGATATATGAAAACTTTAAAGACACAAAGTGAATTTCAGTAAAGCTTATATCTGATTAAAACTGTATAAAAAACTTATATCTGAATAAGCTATAAAAAACTGTTTAGAAAAAACTGTATAAAACTCACTAGCTTATAAGATTAACTGAATAACAACTGACTTGATTGAGACACTAAGAAAATTACAGAATTAAGACAGTAAAAAAAACGAATTCATTAATGGAGGAAAGTTTTGTAACTAACTTTAACAGAAACGTAACTATCTTTAAACTGAATAACACCATTTCGACTACTACTTATGAATAGTATGGTTAAAAGAAAACTTGACAAGAAACAAAGGATTAGAAAATGAAGAACTGAAAATTGGAAGCTTTCATTAATGGCTAAAACTAAATTTGGTTACAAAGATTAACTAATCTCAACTGATTTCTAAACAAAATTTAAACTGAAAGATTAACTGAAAATCAATAAGCTTTGAATGTAAACCTAACTATCTATTCTAACTAACCTAACTATGTGTAAAACTACACCTATGCTAACCGATTGCAAATGAGGTCTTCGTCTTCTTTTTATAGCCTTCGAGAGGAGAGTTGTGACGTGGCTCCACCAATCAGCGAATGCCACGTATTAAATACGAGGATCTTGATCGTTCTTCATCTTCATCACATTTGGGCGTTTCTTCTCCATTGAGTCTTGATCTAATTCATTCATATCATCGTGTAGAGGAGAGGATAAGGAGTATTTTTGTAGTTGGAAACTTAACTTGAATCTTCGTGGATCCCTTGCGATTTGTGTTTGCATGTTTCATGGTTGAAGAGAAGATGAAACCGTCTTCCTTTTTCTCTCTCTTCACTTGGCGAAGAAGACGACTATTGTGAGTCTGTTTAACCGAAACTGGTCAACTTGACCAAGTAAATAATACTTTCTTTCCACTTAATTTGCTATTTAGTCCTTCCACTTTTTATCCTTCTCAAATGTGTATTAAAGCTTTTAAGTAATCACTTTTCCATCCTTCATCTTAATGAAAAGTGTATGCTAAGCCCTCGATCTTTGAAGTAGTGACAAGTAAGGTCCTTGAAAGCATCTTTCGTCTTTTTCTTCGTCTTTTCATCAAATAAATCCTTGAAAATGCGTGTTTGCTCAAAAATGCATCTCTTTACCTGAAAACACATGAAACACAAATACACGCGTAATTATGATATTTTAAAGTTAAAATAATGTATTTGACTGTGTTTTGAGTAGTTTTTGGATCATTATTGATGAGTGTTTTCACATTTATCACATACACCTGCGAAAGCTAAAGAAAAAGATACCAAAGCAATAGACAATATATATACACTATAAAAATAAAACCTTTTTGGTATTTTAAAATTTTAATTTTTATGGTTTTTTGAAAATTTTTAATTTTTATGGATTTTTGGAAATTTTTAAGCAAGAAAATAACGCTCACGAATGAACGGATCCCAAAAAGCAACGCGTCTCTCACAGAAAACCGTTAATCTTAACGAAAAGAGCCGGCAGCGGCGCCATTTAATACTAGCTTTTAGTTATAAGAATTGTTCGTTGAAGTGGTCTAATCGAATTGATTATTGGTTTAAGTTCGACTCATTCGTCTTTTGGTGAAACCAAGATTTGTCGTTGTAGTAATTTAAAATGCAAGGCCTTATAAGTAAATGGTGATTAAATAAATCTAAGACTAATTAAATGTATATGGTGCAATGTTAAAAACGTTGAAAAGAAAGTTAATTAAATGACAAAAATTAAAGCGCGCCGAAAATTAAACTTGACAATGTAATATAATTTGAAAACTTAAAAATAAATCAAGTAAAAAAAAAGGGAAAACAAAATTTAATAACTAGCAAAAACAAAACAAGAACACGATTCTGATCGCACTACGATCGCAACCAATGTAGGTGGTTGGATCGTACCCTGGATCACACTTGGTGATCACAGCCACCGATCGTAAAATCGATCGTAGCTCAGATCGTGGCCAAGTGATCGCAGTCAATGCGATGGAAGCTAAAGGATCGTACTCTATAACAGAGTCTAGATCGCAACCTGCGATCGTACTCTATGATCGAACTCCACCACGATCGCAACGAGTGGATCGCAATAGTGATCGTGACCACGATCGTACCAACAGATCGCACTCTATGATCGTACCCACGATCGCAATGATGGATCGTGGTGTGGATTATGGAGTGTGATCGTAGTATGATCTTGGTCTTTGATCGCAACACCGGATCGCAAGTAGAAACCCTAAGGGTTTATGCGATCGCACTTGTTGGATCGTACTGGGGTAAATAGCATTACGATGGGAATAAGAAAAACAGAATAAGCAAATTGAATAAGCACTAAGAAAAAATAAGCAAATACCAAAGAAACACTTTTGACTATAAACAAATAACAAAACTTTAATTAAACGCGAATAAGCAAAACAAAATAAGCTTAAATTTAACAACTTTTCAAAACACGAATTAAGCAAACAAAATAAGCAAATTTTTAGAAAGATGAAACTTTTTAGAAAACTTTAAAATCAAATAAGCTAAATATAAAATAAGCCAATAAGATTGTCAAACTTATAGCTTATTTCGTATAAAAGCTTAGGGAGAAATAAAAAGATGAAATTTTTACTCAAATAAGCAAATGGAATAAGCAAATTAATGCTTATGCCGAGATCATAACCAAAATCAAAGGCAAGAAAGGTAGAATAAGATGGATAAAAGAAATGCTTGATTAAAGAGAAATAAAGGTTAACAATGAAATAAACTTACTTGGAATTTAAGACATGAAATTAAAGAACAAGATAATAAAATGACATGAAATTAGAATTGTGCAAGTAAAGAAAAATGGAAGAACTAGTTTGTCACTCTAGCCAACAACTTCAAATGAACTGGTCGTGCTTGTATATAACGCTCAGGCAATTCTATTTAGTCATTAACATGATTACTGATAAATTTAAACATATACTGGGGAAACATTCGGCTGAAGATGGGAAATCCTAATCATGCATATAAAGGAAGTCCTTACTGAAAGGACGGAAAATCCGTACCTCTAGTCCAGTAACTGACTGAAAGGAAGACTGAACGAATACTACTCGGGCTTCACGCGTGCTACATAAATAAGGACGCGAATAAGTTAACAGTTATCCGTTATCAAATTTTACTGATATTATTGGTTTCTTATTTATTTATTTCTGAAATTCCATACGCATATTAACGGCTAAATTCGGTCTTATAATAATTCATTGTAATGTAATAACGTTCTACTAATAGCTACGTACAAACGTATTTCTGACGATAAGTATTTCTATAATAAGTATCCCGCTAAAGATAAAAGTTCCTTAATTTAGAAAGTTCTTAAATTGTTTAATTCGTTTTCTAATAATATACCCTTTTAAATATTTAGGAATTTAATTAATTTAATACACTTGAAATATATATAAAATATTTATAAAACAATTTAATTTAAAAAGGTAAAATATAAAAATATTTATTTTACTATTTATAAACATGTCCCGAGCCTACCGAGCCCATCTCGGTCGCACTAACCGAACCAACATAATATACAAAATTCTGTCCGCAATAATTAGTGACAGAATTTCTGTGTCACTAAAGAAAACTGTCGCTAAAGCTGCTTTTAAAAAAAAAAACTGCATAATTCTAACAGTTTTGCGACAGAAAAATCTGTCGCTAAACTGTCGCTAATGTTTACAAAATACCTTGATTTTTCTGCCCATTTCCCCCTGATTAAGTGCCTAGTTCCCACCGTTATAAAATCCTAGTTCCCACTGCTTATTCTGTTTACAACCAAACGCACCCTTATTTGATTTGTGGCTCGGGTTTGGCAAGAAAAGAACCACCGAGACCGGCTGTGGTCTCGGCTGGGTCGTGCAGCAATACACCGAGACCTTATGGTCTCGGTTCCCTGATGTAGACGAACCCGACACACCCCTTTTTTTGCGGCTGTAGAAAACAAACACCCCCGAGACTCTAGGTCTCGGGTTCTTTTTGTTGCGGCTGTAAAAACCAAAACCACCACCCGAGACTCTTGATTACGTAAGAATAGCAGAGAGTTAAGATTACCTTGGTGGTTTATGCTGAACCCGCAACCTTTTTTTTTTCTTCTTCCCGGCGGCCAACTAGCAAACCCTAGTTTCTATGTTTTTTTTTTGTTCGTTTGGTATGGCAGGAAAGGAAGGGAGTCCCGATTGTTATGTGTAGCTAGAATGGGCTAAAGCCCAAGTCCCTCTCTTTTTTTTTTGTTAAAAACCGGCCCCTTTAATATCTATTTTATTTATTATTATTTTTTTTTTTTTGAACTTGTATTATGGTAATACTTGTAATAAATAATACTAGTAATATTTCTCGCGTTGTTCCGCTGATAATTTCTACGTGACAGTTTAAGTAAAAATAATCCGTGTACTAATAATAAACCGCGTATTTATATTACTCGATTTAAATACGGGTTTTACAATTCTTCCCCTCTAAAAGGAATAATTCGTCCCCGAATTAAAAATACGGGCGTACTGGGTTTTACAATTCTTCCCCTCTAAAAGAAGAATTCGTCCCTGAATTACAAGGTATTAAAGCTGACTGAAGTAAAAGCTGAAATGCTGATAAACTGAACGACATAAAAGCTGAAAAGACATACCCGAATCAAAACTGAAAGTGAGGATAAGAAGTCCGTATAGACTCCTCTGTTTCCCAAGTGGCCTCCCGCTCGGTATGGTTCCTCCACAGGATTTTGACAAAAGGAATGGTCTTCCTTCTCATGACTCGATCCTGGCGATCTAATATTTTACCATCTGTTTCATTTCAGTAGTTCCTTATCATGCTTTATATCCGTTCACTGAGCGTTATGCTCAGCCGTAGTTCCCTTTCATGTTCTAACGACAGGTACCCCAGGACGCTCTTAGGATTCTGAGAGCATGTGCATTTGGATGGAAGCTATCCAGACTTCTTACTTGATGTACTTACATTATTCTGCTTATTTGGACATTGTTTAGTCCTTTCCTTCAGTATTTTATTTTTCATGTTTTGAGCTTAGGTTGGATTACCGATGTTTGATTCCGGTATTTCCGTTATGGTCAGTAAATGTTTTAGGACATTTACCTTATGCTCTGATACCATAATTGTAACACCCCACTTGGATAAGTGGACCGTTACATGTATTTATGGCGTGTCATCAAAGCATAAGGTAAATGTCCTAAAACATTTACTGACCATAACGGAAATACCGGAATCAAACATCGGTAATCCAACCTAAGCTCAAAACATGAAAAATTAAATACTGAAGGAAAGGACTAAACAATGTCCAAATAAGCAGAATAATGTAAGTACATCAAGTAAGAAGTCTGGATAGCTTCCATCCAAATGCACATGCTCTCAGAATCCTAAGAGCGTCCTGGGGTACCTGCCGTTAGAACATGAAAGGGAACTACGGCTGAGCATAACGCTCAGTGAACGGATATAAAGCATGATAAGGAACTACTGAAATGAAACAGATGGTAAAATACTAGAGCTGTAAGACTGATAAGTAAAGTTGCAGCGGAAATCTGTGCATAATCTGTAAAGTCTGATTCGTAAATAATAAAGCTGAACTAATATCTGATAAATCTGAAAACATGCATTTACTGTATTTTAATTTGCCAGAGCTTATATAGGTCACATGCTGTAACAACCGTGCATGAATAACTGGAGGGGTGACCTCGTCATGCTGTAGAGGGGTGACCTCTAAATAACTATGCTGGGTGGAGGGATCAGCTCCAATGTGAAGGATGTAGAGCACACACCACATTCACCCGGATAACTTGTAACACATATAAGCCTAGGATGCATCCATACGCCCCACTAATAATACTGATAAAATGGCCAAGCTGAGCTGAGTGGGACGATGCAGGATATCACTCTCCTGCATGTGAGTCACGACACCGGTGCCTCTAGTGCCGTGGTTACGGTACCTCCGTAACTAGTACATAAACTGGTCGTGCTTGTATATAATGCTCATGCAATTTATTTAGTTATTAACATGATTACTGATAAACTTAAACATATACTGGGGAAAACATTTGGCTGAAGATGGGGAATCCTAATCATGCATAGGAAAGGAAGTCCTTACTGAAAGGACGGAAATCCGTACCTCATGTCCAGTAATCAACGACATAGATAAACAGCGGGAAAGTACAACTTCGACTTCACGTGAGCTACATGATAAAGGACATGTATGAGTTGCTTGGTCATTAAAAGTTACTTGTTCGTGGTCTTGGTTACTTTTTCATGATCTTAGTTACTTGTTCAGAGTTTATCATGTCATTCCTTAACGTTATATGTTCATGTGTTCTTGATTAACGTATTTCATGATTCTTGTGTTATTATACATGATATTTCCATAATTAGTAACTTTACATAAATAGCAAGTTCTCATATATAGTAACTAGCTCATTTTAATTTACGTAGGTAATTTAACTTGTTTTATCGTGTGACGACTTTTAAACAAATAAGCCGAATTCAATAAACCTATATGAAATAATACGACTATTTAATAAGCCAATTTTAATAAGCCGTAAATTAATTAAGTTAAAAATCAATAAGCCGATTTTAAATTAAGCCAAAATCAATGAGTATATATTACCTTTCTTATAACCCACAAGATTTTAGTATAATAGCTATCTTATTAATTTACTGTTTTGCTTAGTCAACCCTATAATATATGTGAGTATCTTATTACTAAATACCAATTTTATAAAATTGTTGATAGCTTTAACGTCAAATATATATAATCTGTGTAGTCAAGAAAATCACTTGTTATATATAGATGTCCTCTTTATTCGAAGATTACATAAAGACTCCATGTTTTATTAAGTCATTGATTCGTAAATCAAAAGAAAAAGAAGCTGTTTGAATTATGACTAACTCATTTTTTTTTCACAAGTTAAATGGTTACAATGATTTCATATTAGCAACTAATATGACAAAACATAAAATAAAATATCATTTAAATAATTTTCGCATGCTATAATGTATTTCCAGTGCATAATAAATTTAAAAGAGATCTAAGAAGTAGGTGTTTAAAAAAAATCATATAATTTTATTATCAAAATACTCTTTGCATGAAAGTAAAATAATACTATATGAGATGTATCTCTATGAGTTTTACACGAGTATGATGGAGGTTTACCTCTAACTCCGACGCCGCAAAATAAATAAACAACTTGTAACGTGAATTCGAAAACTGAGTCCTAGCTTAAACAACCCAACTGAAACCCGTTCCCTTGCACTAAAGTTATAACATTGAACCCAAAATTGTTGTGCCATCTTTTAAACGCTTGATGAGCCATTGTATGCGTAATTTAAGGAATATTATTCCATTTCTACTATTAGTTGTTAATGTGATTCTTTACATGTTAAATGCCTCCATCATTTCCTTTTCTACTTTGTGCTAATCCACTAGCACATATGTCTTAATAGGTTACAACTAGGTAGTCATAACATTATTTACCTTTATACATTGCTTAGCTAAACGTATGTACTCTTTTATTTTAATTACTTTATATTATAATTATATAATTTAAAGAATTATAAACATCAAGTTTAATTATATTTTTAAACTTATTTAAATAATTAAATGTATATTTTTTTTTAATATTCAGAAATAAAATGAATAAAAAAATGAACTTCATATTTTTAGAATGACATAACTGATCAAAAGTCGGATTTTCAAAATGCAGGTTTTACAACTCTTCCCCTCTAAAAAAAATAATTCGGCCTCGAATTTGAGACACGATAATGTTGCGGTTTTACAATTCTTCTCCTCTAAAAAGGAAAATTCGTCCTCGAATTAAAGGTAGTAAAGTTGCTGGTTATAAGAATTGAAAGGACACGTAAACTGAAAAGACATGTAAGCTGAGAGGACATGAACATGACATGACTAAAAGGACTTAACTGGATTTATTGAAGGACAGGGGATGAGAGGTCCGGATGGACTCCTCTGTTTCGAGTGGCCTCCCGCTCGTAACGATTCCTTCAAGGGTCTAAACATAATGAACAAAATCTTGGTCTTAATGACATTTTCCTGACGACGCTGAAGAGTTTCTAGTTCCAATCCTGATATGGATCTCCTGAATCTGATCGAATGAATAAGATATAACATGTAGGATACATGAAATGATACGTACATATAACATGAAACGATACGTACATATAACATGAAAAGATAACATTTATGAACGTGCTACGTGAGCAATTGTGAACGTGGTACGTGAGCAATTGTGAACCTGGTTCGCGATCATCTGATGAACGCTGGGCATGTAATATATCGTGTACGTGATACGTGAAACATACTGTGAACGTTATACGTGGACATATCGTGAACGTATGTTGACTAAGGGAGGAATGCCAACGATACCACATAAGACGTGAAACGTCTGCCTGGGTATGGAAAAAGCTGTGCTAAACTAGAGTCTGGTTTCTCAAGATTCCTGTAATCAAATTCAATACAATACCCAAAACGTGTATAGTGAGATGGAACACAAACCTGAACGTGAACGATGTCATAAATGCGAACGTAGACATAAATCATGAGATGGACAACATATGAACAAAATCATAACTGTGGACGTGATACGTAAAAATGAAAGTAAACGTCAACGTGAAGATGTACATAAACGTGGACGTGACCGTGAACCTGAATTTCAATCTGGTATGATAGTTGATGGAATACCTTGTAATAGTACGATCTATTGCTGAATTTCCTCCAGATCCGCTATTGCGTAATCCTTTCGGATGAAAGAAAACGTGTAGGCTGAGTTAAATGGTCGAAAATGACTTAGATAACACCATGCTTCGTCTGAGTCTGTGATAACTGACAATAACCCCCATGGAATCTTATCTCATTTCTGTTCAGAAATTTCTAATGGTTGTAATAACTCCTTAGCATGTCGGTGTTCGATCTTGAACCTGCGGTATGTCAGGCATCTAGATATGAACATAGCTGCATCAATTACGTTATACTGCTTCCATCAAAATTCTGTCTGGGACATTCTGGTGGAAATCTGGTTGAATAGTTAGGGAAGAATTTTTAGTGATAACTGTCAGCAATTTCTGTGGTAGCGGTCAATTGAGTTCTAGAAAAGTTTGTACTTCGTTCACATGCTTCGGTCGGGACCATCAGGTGATGGCCTTCACCTTCACAGGATTGTCTGAAATTTCTTTCTCCTGAAATAGGGTGGCCCAGAAATACCACTTTGTTCATCTGGGATTTACATCTAGAAAGCTGCTTATATAATTTCCTCTTATCATAAAATCTGAAAAATCGTGAAAAGATGATTCCCATGTTCTTCTCCAGAATTTAGGAGATCAAGATGTTATCAAAGAACATACTGATGATTTTGTTTGTGAAGTCGAAAAAATTTTATTCTTAAATTTCATACTATCTCTGGGGCATTAGGGAGCCCAGACGTATAAGTCAAAATTTTAGAGAGACTGTAACGTGTTCAATAGCAATCTGGAAACATCGCGTTCTTCTCTCACCACTGCTGGTGGCATGGTCGCGAATTGTTCTAGAAAAATATTTTAGATATCGCAGCAGGTCAGGTAAACCTTCTATACGTGGAATGAATATCGATTAAGAATGGTGATCTGGTAAATTTTTCGGTGGTCGATACATGATCTCATGATAACGGCCTTCTTCCTGATAGACAGAAAACGGTACACCTCCTGGTGGTACGCTAGGGTGAATAAATCCTCGTTCTGATAACTCTTGTAGCTAAGGCTGCAATTATTTTAACTCAGCTGAAGTTCTGTGATAAAGAGTTCTAAAAACCGGTTCTGTTCTTGAGACAAGCTCTATGTTAAACTATATCTCGTGGTTAGGAAGGAATTTTTAGAAAACCTTCTGGAATGACATCTGGAAACTTTGGGATAATCTGTTGATCATGAATTTAAGGAATTTTAGAAATCGTATCATGAATGGTGACCAGAAGTCGTCGCAACTAAAAGATAATTATTCACGTGCTCGTAAAGCTGGAACAATTTGTACTGATTTTATTTTGGCAGGAGTAAAATGAATACGTTCAGGTTTGGTAAGACGGATCTCGTCGTTAACTGAAAATAAAACTTTAATAAATATGGTGATACTGTTGAGTCCTTTCTAGCTGAGAGGCAGGTGACTACATGATTTAAGATAAAGCTGACATAGGAATACGTGAAGTAAACATGGCGACTTTTCACTGAATTTGTTCGTCTGTAACCTCACAGAATGAACACTGCGTGTTTAACCTGAATAATACTCCAGTGGTGGTGACTGAATTTTTTTAACTGATCTGATTTATGCGTGGCATAATAGAACGAGTGTATCCCCCTTGGAGGGTGCCCTGAATCATTAAGGGACTGGTTTAGAGACATACGGAGTTATGATTTCTGACTCGTACTTTGAGAAGATATTCGTATGACGTGTACCATGACTGGTGTCCTGACAAATGTCTTCCGAAATGATACTTGAGACATGTGTCTTAATTGTTGTCTGGACATGTATTTTAATGGCGAGTCTGAATAAGGTTAAGAATTTCTGGTAACTGCTAGGATTGGCGGACCGGTTAGATTACTGACCTCCGTATTTCTGATCACGTCCGTACCGGAGTTCCGATGGTTACGGACTGACTAATTATAAGCACGGTGGTTGTCACTACTGCTTTGTCTGTCACTTTATGACGATCATTATCATGGCCGTGATTCATGTAACCATTCTACTGAGTGGCCGCCTGGGTTCCGGTTTCCACTCTTCTGAATGAACGGTTAGTTGAGTGAAGTGTGACATCTAGCTGAGAAAGTAAAAGTCTGGAATGGAATGGTAGTGTCAGATGGTAGAAGTTTATTCTCGTCAGAAATTTCAAATTTATAGTTTTCGTCCTTGCTCTGCAGTGTCTTTATAGTATAACAACATTAGCATCAGCATCTTGAGAATTCTCCATACATCGGTAGCATCAGCAATTTTGAGGTCTTCAAAGTGTTCGCAGCATCAGTATCTGGTAAAATATTCAACTCACGAGCAGCATCAGCACCTGGTAAAATATCGACAAGTGGAAACGCCTGAGATGATTGAGGATCGATTAGCAATATCTATGGAGTAGGGTACTGGGAGTACACCCGGACTACTGTACATTAAGTACAAAATGGATACTGCACATGGAGCATATCTGAGACACCGTACGTGGAGTACACGTGAAATACTGTACATGGCACTGGTGGAAATTTTATGGGATGATCGATACTGGTGTCGCTTGTCTGACATGATCAAAGAAATAAATTGATTTAAACGGTAGTAAACTGATCCGAAATAAGTAACATGATAGGCTGACAATTCCTGCGTCGACTTACTGCTGGTTGTTTCGAGGCTGAAAGCATAATATAATCGAAGTCCCAACAGTGGTCAGCATGAAGTATGATTAATGAAGGCTAACCATGATTTATCATGAAAACGGGTTTTACTGAAATTCTTGTGTTTCTTAACATGAAAATACCATTACTTTGCTGAAGACATAATCCCCGTAAGGAGACATGAAACTGAATCATCATGAAGACGACATCAACGTGAGAGTATAAACTTGACTGATACAAAGAACATAGAAGAATTATCAACTGAGGTTTTACATCAACTGATGTGGACGGTTACGGTTCAATCCACAGAGTTCAGAGAAGAAAACATGTGACTAAGTATGGGCTATCCTGGTTCGATCCGTACTTGTCAAAATTTTCTGAGAACGGTCATGTACAGGAATTTACGATCTGGGACTAAATATGGATGGCTGTAGTCCATTTCATACTTGTCAAAACTTTATAAAATGTCTTGATATGAGCAAAGGTGAAAATCTATGGTTTAGTTCACAAAACAATATTCGACTGAAAGCATGAAAGTTTGACCTGAATAATGGTGAACGTTTATGGGCTGGTTCACCAAGTAATATTTGACTGAAACATGAATCTAACATGAGTAAGGGTAAACGCATATGGATCGGTTTACCAATACAAAATCTGAACGACAAGGGTGAACGCCTATGGGTCGGTTCACCAAAACAAAATTCGTAGAAAAGCACACGCGACTAAATATGGCCAGTCCTGTACCAACCTTTTACTTAGTCAAAAACTTTAAGAAAACTGACTGATAACTGAAGGAAACTGACTGATAAATGCATGAGAAACATGAAAGATAACAACGCCAAAATCTGGGAAGTTCCTGGTGACTACCCACTAGTCACAGGTTAAGTTTTAGAGCCTAAAGGTCGAACCTTGCGCTCTGATACCATAATTGTAACACCCCACTTGGATAAATGGACCGTTACGTGTATTTATGGCGTGTCATCAAAGCATTGAAGGCAATGTATTAAACATTAACTGACCAAACGGAAATACCGGAACCAAACATCGGTAGTCCAACAAGCCCAAAAATATAAAGATTAAGTACATAAAGGAAAAGGACGAAACAGTGTCCAAACAACCAAAGTAAAGTAACGTAAGGTATGCATAAAATAAAGGAGTCTGGAAAGCTCCCATCCAAATGCACGTACTCTCTTAGAAGTCCTAAGATCGTCCCTGTGTACCTGCCGTTTGGAAACATGAAAGGAAACTACGGCTGAGCATAACGCTCAGTGGACGGATATAGCATGATAAGAATGTACTGAAAAGTAATGAAATGGAAGTCAACAATGAAGCTATAAGACTGATATGTAACATGTGGTATAACCTTGCATAAAATCTGTAAGACCTGATTCATATAAACTGATACTGAAATGTAACTCCAAATTCTGAAAACATGCATTTACTGTATTTTATTTGCCAGAGCTTATATAGGTCACGTGCTGTAACAACCGTGCATGAATAACTGGAGGGGTGACCTCGTCATGCTATAGAGGGGTGACCTCTAAATAACTGTGCTGGGTGGAGGGATCAGCTCCAATGTGAAGGATGTAGAGCACACACCACATTCACCCTGATAACTTGTAACACATATAAGCCTAGGATGCATCCATACGCCCCACTAAAACATACATATAAAAATGGCCAAACTGAACATGAGTGGGACGATGCAGGATATCACTCTCCTGCATGTGAGTCACGACACCGGTGCCTCTAGTGTCGTGGTTACGGTACCTCCGTAACTAGTACATAAACTGGTCGTGCTTGTATATAACACTCAGGCAATTCTATTTAGTTATTAACATGATTACTGATAAATTTAAACATATACTGGGGAAACATTCGGCTGAAGATGGGAAATCCTAATCATGCATATAAAGGAAGTCCTTACTGAAAGGACGGAAAATCCGTACCTCTAGTCCAGTAACTGACTGAAAGGAAGACTGAACGAATACTACTCGGGCTTCACGCGTGCTACATAAATAAGGACGCGAATAAGTTAACAGTTATCCGTTATCAAATTTTACTGATCTTATTGGTTTCTTATTTATTTATTTCTGAAATTCCATACGCATATTAACGGCTAAATTCGGTCTTATAATAATTCATTTTAATGTAATAACGTTCTACTAATAGCTACGTACAAACGTATTTCTGACGATAAGTATTTCTATAATAAGTATCCCGCTAAAGATAAAAGTTCCTTAATTTAGAAAGTTCTTAAATTGTTTAATTCGTTTTCTAATAATATACCCTTTTAAATATTGAGGAATTTAATTAATTTAATACACTTGAAATATATATAAAATATTTATAAAACAATTTAATTTAAAAAGGTAAAATATAAAAATATTTATTTTACTATTTGTAACATCCCGCCTACTCAGACCACAATATTGTCCGCTTTGCCCGCAGGCTCACGGCTTTGCTTAGTGGCCCTCTTGTAAGTACTTCCCGGCTGGTCACCAACCCAGTACTACTCTGACATGAGCACGCTTAACTGCCAGTTCCTAAGAACCCCACTTGCAGTAGACCACAAAACGCGTTGTGTTATGAGAAGGCGAATGTGATCTTATGAACCATGGATCTCTCCTGGCCACAGCCGATGTGGGATTTGCCTAGGGTGTCACAATCACCCCCCCTTCGGGACTCATCGTCCTTGATGAGGTTTGCCCCACCATCCCGAACGGCTCAGGAGTGGCTCTGATACCATAATTGTAACACCCCACTTGGATAAATGGACCGTTACGTGTATTTATGGCGTGTCATCAAAGCATGCAAGGCAATGTATTAAACATTAACTGACCAAACGGAAATACCGGAACCAAACATCGGTAGTCCAACAAGCCCAAAAATATAAAGATTAAGTACAGAAAGGAAAAGGACGAAACAGTGTCCAAACAACCAAAGTAAAGTAACGTAAGGTATGCATAAAATAAAGGAGTCTGGAAAGATCCCATCCAAATGCACGTACTCTCTTAGAAGTCCTAAGATCGTCCCTGTGTACCTGCCGTTTGGAAACATGAAAGGAAACTACGGCTGAGCATAACGCTCAGTGGACGGATATAGCATGATAAGAATGTACTGAAAAGTAATGAAATGGAAGTTAACAATTAAGCTATAAGACTGATATGTAACATGTGGTATAACCTTGCATAAAATCTGTAAGACCTGATTCATATAAACTGATACTGAAATGTAACTCCAAATTCTGAAAACATGCATTTACTATATTTTATTTGCCAGAGCTTATATAGGTCACGTGCTGTAACAACCGTGCATGAATAACTGGAGGGGTGACCTCGTCATGCTGTAGAGGGGTGACCTCTAAATAACTGTGCTGGGTGGAGGGATCAGCTCCAATGTGAAGGATGTAGAGCACACACCACATTCACCCTGATAACTTGTAACACATATAAGCCTAGGATGCATCCATACGCCCCACTAAAACATACATATAAAAATGGCCAAACTGAACATGAGTGGGACGATGCAGAATATCACTCTCCTGCATGTGAGTCACGACACCGGTGCCTCTAGTGTCGTGGTTACGGTACCTCCGTAACTAGTACATAAACTGGTCGTGCTTGTATATAACGCTCAGGCAATTCTATTTAGTCATTAACATGATTACTGATAAATTTAAACATATACTGGGGAAACATTCGGCTGAAGATGGGAAATCCTAATCATGCATATAAAGGAAGTCCTTACTAAAAGGACGGAAAATCCGTACCTCTAGTCCAGTAACTGACTGAAAGGAAGACTGAACGAATACTACTCGGGCTTCACGCGTGCTACATAAATAAGGACGCGAATAAGTTAACAGTTATCCGTTATCAAATTTTACTGATCTTATTGGTTTCTTATTTATTTATTTCTGAAATTCCATACGCATATTAACGGCTAAATTCGGTCTTATAACAATTCATTGTAATGTAATAACGTTCTACTAATAGCTACGTACAAACGTATTTCTGACGATAAGTATTTCTATAATAAGTATCCCGCTAAAGATAAAAGTTCCTTAATTTAGAAAGTTCTTAAATTGTTTAATTCGTTTTCTAATAATATACCCTTTTAAATATTTAGGAATTTAATTAATTTAATACACTTGAAATATATATAAAATATTTATAAAACAATTTAATTTAAAAAGGTAAAATATAAAAGTATTTATTTTACTATTTATAAACATGTCCCGAGCCTACCGAGCCCATCTCGGTCGCACTAACCGAACCAACATAATATACAAAATTCTGTCCGCAATAACTAGTGACAGAATTTCTGTGTCACTAAAGAAAACTGTCGCTAAAGCTGCTTTTAAAAAAAAACTACATAATTCTAACAGTTTTGCGACAGAAAAATCTGTCGCTAAACTGTCGCTAATGTTTACAAAATACCTTGATTTTTCTGCCCATTTCCCCCTGATTAAGTGCCTAGTTCCACCGTTCTAAATCCTAGTTCCCACTGCTTATTCTGTTTACAACCAAACGCACCCTTATTTGATTTGTGGCTCGGGTTTGGCAAGAAAAGAACCACCGAGACCGGCTGTGGTCTCGACTGGGTCGTGCAGCAATACACCGAGACCTTATGGTCTCGGTTCCCTGATGTAGACGAACCCGACACACCCCTTTTTTGCGGCTGTAGAAAACAAACACCCCCGAGACTCTAGGTCTCGGGTTCTTTTTGTTGCGGCTGTAAAAACCAAAACCACCACCAGAGACTCTTGATTACGTAAGAATAGCAGAGAGTTAAGATTACCTTGGTGGTTTATGCTGAACCCGCAACCTTCTTTTTTTTTTCTTCCCGGCGGCCAACTAGCAAACCCTAGTTTCTATGTTTTTTTTGTTCGTTTGGTATGGGAGGAAAGGAAGGGAGTCCCGATTGTTATGTGTAGCTAGAATGGGCTAAAGCCCAAGTCCCTCTCTCTTTTTTTTGTTAAAAACCGGCCCCTTTAATATCTATTTTATTTATTATTTTTTTTTTTTGAACTTGTATTATGGTAATACTTGTAATAAATAATACTAGTAATATTTCTCGCGTTGTTCCGCTGATAATTTCTACGTGACGGTTTAAGTAAAAATAATCCGTGTACTAATAATAAACCGCGTATTTATATTACTCGATTTAAATACGGATTTTACAATTCTTCCCCTCTAAAAGGAATAATTCGTCCCCGAATTAAAAATACGGGCGTACTGGGTTTTACAATTCTTCCCCTCTAAAAGAAGAATTCGTCCCTGAATTACAAGGTATTAAAGCTGACTGAAGTAAAAGCTGAAATGCTGATAAACTGAACGACATAAAAGCTGAAAAGACATACCCGAATCAAAACTGAAAGTGAGGATAAGAAGTCCGTATAGACTCCTCTGTTTCCCAAGTGGCCTCCCGCTCGGTATGGTTCCTCCACAGGATTTTGACAAAAGGAATGGTCTTCCTTCTCATGACTCGATCCTGGCGATCTAATATTTTACCATCTGTTTCATTTCAGTAGTTCCTTATCATGCTTTATATCCGTTCACTGAGCGTTATGCTCAGCCGTAGTTCCCTTTCATGTTCTAACGGCAGGTACCCCAGGACGCTCTTAGGATTCTGAGAGCATGTGCATTTGGATGGAAGCTATCCAGACTTCTTACTTGATGTACTTACATTATTCTGCTTATTTGGACATTGTTTAGTCCTTTCCTTCAGTATTTTATTTTTCATGTTTTGAGCTTAGGTTGGATTACCGATGTTTGATTCCGGTATTTCCGTTATGGTCAGTAAATGTTTTAGGACATTTACCTTATGCTCTGATACCATAACTGTAACACCCCACTTGGATAAGTGGACCGTTACATGTATTTATGGCGTGTCATCAAAGCATAAGGTAAATGTCCTAAAACATTTACTGACCATAACAGAAATACCGGAATCAAACATCGGTAATCCAACCTAAGCTCAAAACATGAAAAATAAAATACTGAAGGAAAGGACTAAACAATGTCCAAATAAGCAGAATAATGTAAGTACATCAAGTAAGAAGTCTGGATAGCTTCCATCCAAATGCACATGCTCTCAGAATCCTAAGAGCGTCCTGGGGTACCTGCCGTTAGAACATGAAAGGGAACTACGGCTGAGCATAACGCTCAGTGAACGGATATAAAGCATGATAAGGAACCACTGAAATGAAACAGATGGTAAAATACTAGAGCTGTAAGACTGATAAGTAAAGTTGCAGCGGAAATCTGTGCATAATCTGTAAAGTCTGATTCGTAAATAATAAAGCTGAACTAATATCTGATAAATCTGAAAACATGCATTTACTGTATTTTAATTTGCCAGAGCTTATATAGGTCACGTGCTGTAACAACCGTGCATGAATAACTGGAGGGGTGACCTCGTCATGCTGTAGAGGGGTGACCTCTAAATAACTGTGCTGGGTGGAGGGATCAGCTCCAATGTGAAGGATGTAGAGCACACACCACATTCACCCTGATAACTTGTAACACATATAAGCCTAGGATGCATCTATACGCCCCACTAATAATACTGATAAAATGGCCAAGCTGAGCTGAGTGGGACGATGCAGGATATCACTCTCCTGCATGTGAGTCACGACACCGGTGCCTCTAGTGCCGTGGTTACGGTACCTCCGTAACTAGTACATAAACTGGTCGTGCTTGTATATAATGCTCAGGCAATTTATTTAGTTATTAACATGATTACTGATAAACTTAAACATATACTGGGGAAAACATTTGGCTGAAGATGGGGAATCCTAATCATGCATAGGAAAGGAAGTCCTTACTGAAAGGACGGAAATCCGTACCTCATGTCCAGTAATCAACGACATAGATAAACAGCGGGAAAGTACAACTTCGACTTCACGTGAGCTACATGATAAAGGACATGTATGAGTTGCTTGGTCATTAAAAGTTACTTGTTCGTGGTCTTGGTTACTTTTTCATGATCTTAGTTACTTGTTCAGAGTTTATCATGTCATTCCTTAACGTTATATGTTCATGTGTTCTTGATTAACGTATTTCATGATTCTTGTGTTATTATACATGATATTTTCATAATTAGTAACTTTACATAAATAGCAAGTTCCCATATATAGTAACTAGCTCATTTTAATTTACGTAGGTAATTTAACTTGTTTTATCGTGTGACGACTTTTAAACAAATAAGCCGAATTCAATAAACCTATATGAAATAATACGACTATTTAATAAGCCAATTTTAATAAGCCGTAAATTAATTAAGTTAAAAATCAATAAGCCGATTTTAAATTAAGCCAAAATCAATGAGTATATATTACCTTTCTTACAACCCACAAGATTTTAGTATAATAGCTATCTTATTAATTTACTGTTTTGCTTAGTCAACCCTATAATATATGTGAGTATCTTATTACTAAATACCAATTTTATAAAATTGTTGATAGCTTTAACGTCAAATATATATAATCTTTGTAGTCAAGAAAATCACTTGTTATATATAGATGTCCTCTTTATTCGAAGATTACATAAAGACTCCATGTTTTATTAAGTCATTGATTCGTAAATCAAAAGAAAAAGAAGCTGTTTGAATTATGACTAACTCATTTTTTTTTCACAAGTTAAATGGTTACAATGATTTCATATTAGCAACTAATATGACAAAACATAAAATAAAATATCATTTAAATAATTTTCGCATGCTATAATGTATTTTCAGTGCATAATAAATTTAAAAGAGATCTAAGAAGTAGGTGTTTAAAAAAAATCATATAATTTTATTATCAAAATACTCTTTGCATGAAAGTAAAATAATACTATATGAGATGTATCTCTATGAGTTTTACACGAGTATGATGGAGGTTTACCTCTAACTCCGACGCCGCAAAATAAATAAACAACTTGTAACGTGAATTCGAAAACTGAGTCCTAGCTTAAACAACCCAACTGAAACCCGTTCCCTTGCACTAAAGTTATAACATTGAACCCAAAATTGTTGTGCCATCTTTTAAACGCTTGATGAGCCATTGTATGCGTAATTTAAGGAATATTATTCCATTTCTACTATTAGTTGTTAATGTGATTCTTTACATGTTAAATGCCTCCATCATTTCCTTTTCTACTTTGTGCTAATCCACTAGCACATATGTCTTAATAGGTTACAACTAGGTAGTCATAACATTATTTACCTTTATACATTGCTTAGCTAAACGTATGTACTCTTTTATTTTAATTACTTTATATTATAATTATATAATTTAAAAGAATTATGAACATCAAGTTTAATTATATTTTTAAACTTATTTAAATAATTAAATGTATATTTTTTTTAATATTCAGAAATAAAATGAATAAAAAAATGAACTTCATATTTTTAGAATGACATAACTGATCAAAAGTCGGATTTTCAAAATGCGGGTTTTACATATACTAAGATCGCAGAAAACTAAAACGCGCTTGACCTGCTCATCCAGGCCAAGTCCTTTGATGGCGAAGCGGAGCGCTGAGCTCGCTTGTACCCGAACACCTCTTCACTCTAACTGCTCTGAACTGATCTACTATGTGTCTCTACAATCTGCTACGGCACTGCTAACACAACTGGTAGCTCAAACTAATCTGCTTAACCTGATAATCCTGCAAGATCAAACCGAAACAAGAAACCAAACATATGCTGTCTACACTTACAGCTTAACAGAAATATCTCAAAGAAACTGAATCAAAGGCTTAAACAGAAAATCTTATTCAGCTTCACGAAAACTCATGAACTTTATAAGCAATCAAACTGACTAACCTATCAAATCTGAATTCAAACTGACTGTTTCTGATATATGAAAACTATAAAGACACAAAGTGAATTTCAGTAAAGCTTATATCTGATTAAAACTGTATAAAAAACTTATATCTGAATAAGCTATAAAAAACTGTTTAGAAAAAACTGTATAAAACTCACTAGCTTATAAGACTAACTGAATAACAACTGACTTGATTGAGACACTAAGAAAATTACAGAATTAAGACAGTAAAAAAAACGAATTCATTAATGGAGGAAAGTTTTGTAACTAACTTTAACAGAAACGTAACTATCTTTAAACTGAATAACACCATTTCGACTACTACTTATGAATAGTATGGTTAAAAGAAAACTTGACAAGAAACAAAGGATTAGAAAATGAAGAACTGAAAATTGGAAGCTTTCATTAATGGCTAAAACTGAATTTGGTTACAAAGATTAACTAATCTCAACTGATTTCTAAACAAACTTTAAACTGAAAGATTAACTGAAAATCAATAAGCTTTGAAAGTAAACCTAACTATCTATTCTAACTAACCTAACTATGTGTAAAACTACACCTATGCTAACCGATTGCAAATGAGGTCTTCGTCTTCTTTTTATAGACGTCGAGAGGAGAGTTGTGACGTGGCTCCACCAATCAGCGAATGCCACGTATTAAATACGAGGATCTTGATCGTTCTTCATCTTCATCACATTTTGGCGTTTCTTCTCCATTGAGTCTTGATCTAATTCATTCATATCATCGTGTAGAGGAGAGGATAAGGAGTATTTTTATAGTTGGAAACTTCACTTGAATCTTCGTGGATCCCTTGCGATTTGTGTTTGCAGGTTTCATGGTTGAAGAGAAGATGAAACCGTCTTCCTTTTTCTCTCTCTTCACTTGGCGAAGAAGACGAGTATTGTGAGTCTGTTTGATCGAAACTGGTCAACTTGACCAAGTAAATACTACTTTCTTTCCACTTAATTTGCTATTTAGTCCTTCCACTTTTTATCCTTCTCAAATGTGTATTAAAGCTTTTAAGTAATCACTTTTCCATCCTTCATCTTAATGAAAAGTGTATGCTAAGCCCTCGATCTTTGAAGTAGTGACAAGTAAGGTCCTTGAAAGCATCTTTCGTCTTTTTCTTCGTCTTTTCATCAAATAAATCCTTGAAAATGCGTGTTTGCTCAAAAATGCATCTCTTTACCTGAAAACACATGAAACACAAATACACGCGTAATTCTGATATTTTAAAGTTAAAATAATGTATTTGACTGTGTTTTGAGTGGTTTTTGGATCATTATTGATGAGTGTTTTCACACTTATCAACTCCCGTCCACTTGACCATTGTCTTGACCTCATGCAATGCACCATTTTAAAGCTCTAAATTACACTTTTCTCATAATTAACCCACCTTGGCCAATTTATGATTTAATAAACTAAACTATACTATATAATGAATGATTTTGAATATTTACAATGCCATGCAAAGAAAACAATTCTATTTATGTATTTTTGGGTTTTGTCATAAATGGTTTTGATGGAAATAACTCATAAAGAAATCAATGACTTAAATTAGGGCTTTGGTACCATGGACATTTATCACCCTCAAGTTTTACTTTCCCCATACCAAGCTTAAAAATGGGATCATTGTATTCACAAGTAAAAAGTGCATCAACTTATTCATGACAATTAAATGTGGAACCGGTTATTATTTGAGCAAATTGCTTGAAGGCAAATTTGTCATTATTTCAAATGTGAAGTATAAGAATTGTAAAATCCAAAAATAAGGAAGCACGATTTTAATCCAAAGTAATCCTCTCATCCATTACTTGAAAAACCGCTCACAATTAATACAAGTCCGTTTCAAGAATAATAAGTCATTCGCCTTATGTGTAAAATCCTCATGTCATGCTTTCATAAGTAGCTACACACTCGCTAAGGAAAGAAAAATAAAACTCACGCAATAATTTACATCCGCCATCTTTTTGAGACTTTGGATCTTCAACCCCGCAACCCGTCAAGGTAATATTGGATTGGAGCAATCTATTGAATCCCCGCAACCCGTCAAGGTAATATTGGAACTCAATAGTCACTATAATTAACACCACACTGCCCCTCTTGGGAGTCTTGTATATATATATATATTTTTTTCTTTTTTTTTCTTCTCTTTTTTTTCTAGCCACTCATTTTTTTCGTAAGCCGCTCTTATTTTTCTTTATTCCTCACAAAGAAAGTAGAAAAGAATAAAAGGAAAAACACCCGCTAAATATTGAGCATGACATAAGTCTAGTACACATAAAGTGTTCTAACTTAGAATCTTAAAACGTACTTATACCAACTATGAATGATTAGACAAAAATGCAGAAGAGATTACAAACCGATTAAAACCGTTCTTGATTATTTATTAACAATTATATACATGCGAAGAAAATAGAGGTTGAGAAGAGAAGGGTTTAACCACAAGTAATTATCATGAAGTTTATCTAGCCCTTTTACACTTGCTTCAACTCTATCATTTCCCATTCTCCACAAATTTAAAATCTCAAATAATGAGATTGGTGGATGCTTAGCCTAATAGACCAATGAAGGACTACATGGTTAAGGATACTAGCTAGAGAGTGCTAAGATAAGCAAACTCGGGTTGAGTCAAAATATCCATGGCGGGCCTAATATGTCAAAGAAGTCTAAACTTGTTAAACCATGTTTTATTTTATTTTTTCTTTTTATATATTTTTGATGAAAAATAAAAGAAGAAATATATACAATGCAAATGTGTTATGCAAATGAAAAATGTATGATGTAAAAAAAAAATATGAATGCATATTTTTGGTGGCCAAAGTAGATCAAAATTTTGAAAAATGATCGAAAAATTAATTTTCCATGTTATCATGAAGTTAAAGCAATGGTCTAGGTAAGGTCACTTCGATAGAAGTCTCCCCTACACTTAAGATAAACATTGTCCTCAATGTTTAAGAGTATTGGAGTGAACTCCCCTACACTTATGACATTGATTACTTTGCTTAACCCAAGTTAAGGAAGAGACAACTAAAGGATATTCATTTTAAGCACAAGTGTTTAATATCACGATAGCAAAAACTAATCGAAGTGAACTAGATACACGGGCCTCCTCCATAAGCTCCAAGCATGAAATGAGAGAGAGCAACCCTTGAAACAAACACGAAAAGACGAAGAAAGGCACCCCTCCACTTCAACTCTATTATAACATCCTTTTAATTAAACCTAACCTATTGAAAATCTACTCTACGTTTTCTAACCTAGTTATTCAATGCTTGAGTTTTTTTAACCCTAAGTCGCTAGCTCGACTCGGCCCCGAATTAAGTTGTCCTTGGGGAAACCATCATGGAGAATAAAGAATATCACCTTTGAAGCTCGTCTCACATGATACACTCAAACTTAGCACGTTGCCATTTACTATAAGATTTACAATATCCGCCTCGATAAATGGAACGGTCCAACGTGTCTCAATTTGTCCAACATATAAAATCTCTCAAATAGGAAGCAACCCAGGATCAAATACATAGTTTCCATCTCTACATGTGAACAACTCCAAAGTAGGTAGCATCACCAAAGTAAGTGATACAATGATTTTTGTATGGGTTCTAATTTCTCTCACAGTCCTCTCGAATTGATCTTGGCCTTAAGTGGAATGATTGTTCTTGGTTACTAAATAAAAGGGGTTGGTTTCCTAATACACTAAATGTTAAAAGTACTTAAAATGAAAACTTAAATCAAAGATAATTACTTAAATGACAATTTATAAAAAACTTGAACTTAAAACTAAAATGAAAACTTAAAACTAAAATGAAAACCGAAATTAAAGTTTAAAATAACAGTTAAAATATAAACAGTAAAGGAACAGCAAAACAGTAACACTAAAGAAAAATTGATTCGGAACTTTTTAACCTTGATTCGGAACTTTCACTCAGAAGATTGGCTTCATCCGGAACTTAAAACTCATTCGGAACTATAGACTCATGCGGAACTTTGTTCATCCGGAACTTAGTGCTCATTCGGAAGTTTCTAATTCATTCGGAAGTTTATGATTCATTCGGAAGTTTTTACTTCATTCGGAACTTTAGACTCATCCGGAACTTTGGTTCGTTCGGAAGATTAGGTTCATCCGGAACTTTCGGTTCGTTCGGAACTTTATACTGATTCGGAACTTTTTTTAAACAAAACTCACTCGGAACTTTTTAAAACACATTCATCCGGAACTTACTGTTCATTCGGAAGATTGTAACTCATCCGGAACTTTGTGGTTCGTTCGGAAGTTTGTGACTCATTCGGAACTTTTCAGAAACAAAACTCATTCGGAACTTAGGTGTTCATCCGGAACATTTGGTGTTCATCCGGAACCTGGGAACACAGATACAGTAATATTACCCGAAGAACAAGGAAAACTAATTTTAATCCAAAAATCACCAAGTTTTTCACCAAATCTTAAAGAAAACTAAACACAAAGCATCTACTAACCATAAACTACAAATCCCATCAACAAAAACACAAATCCCAACAACTTTTGAAGATCAAACTCAATAAAATAAGAACTTAAGAACTTGAAGATAAAGATGATGATGAACAAGATGAAATGGAAAGATTAAACAAGACTTTGTATTGATGATTGATGTTTTAACAATAACAAAACAAAGATTAAAAATTACAAGATTGAAAATCAAAGACCAAAATCACCAAACACCCTATTGGTGTTGGTGATGGGATGAACTAAAAGGAGAAAAAGAAGGAGAGAAAAAACTAAAAAACTCCTCCGGCTATGTGTGTGAGGGGACTCCTTTTATAGGCTTGTCTTTTGGTTGGTGAGTGGGCTTTCTCCCGTTCTTCTTGTCTTTTCGTCTTTTCAGAAAAGTTTCCGTTTTCGATTCTGATTCGGGATTTGTCGTCGATTAAATTTAACTCGTCTTTTAATTTCTTCGTTTAATAGACTTGAGTTTCTTCGACTTGTGTAAATCTTCCATCTTTGGTCCTTTTCTTCGATAAATCTTCGAATAGGCCCAGTGACTTCAAATCTTTTGCATCTCTTGGACAATAGACTTTATCTTGAGTCCTTTTCTTCAGTAAAACCCGTGCAATCCCATGTTTTCTCCAACATTCATCCGGTTGGCTCTGAAAACACAATAAACACAAAAACCACGCATAATTCCAAACAAATGATATTAAATACGTGTTTTGGTCTTGTTTTAGCCAGAATTAAGTGGTAAAAGGATGGGTGTTTACACACCTATCAAATCCCCTACACTTAACCATTGCCATGCCCTCATGCAATGCTTAGTGATAAAGCAATTTTACACTTTTCTCATAATTAATCAACCTTGGCCTTATTTAAATACTACTAAACAAAAATTAAAATACTAATAGGAATTAAAACTTTAAAGTAAACAAAAGGATGGACGTAACTTGCAAAGAAATCAAAGACTTACATTAGGGCTTTGGTGCTGCGAAGATTTATCACCCTCAAGTTTCACGTTCCCCAAACTAAGCTTAAAAACGAGATCATTGTTATTATAAGTTAGCAATTCAAACACTTACACACATGGCTTAATTAAATACTTAGACTCCCTTATTCCTAGGTGTATCTCTTATATTTTATTTTTGTCTTAGAATGATCATGAAGATGCATTTTTGGACTTATTTCAATAGTTTATTTAGGCTGAAAGCAAAGTGGGACGATTTGATCAATAGTTAGCTAAAGGACAAAATCTCTTAAAACTGCTTCTCGGGATATCAAAAAGTTCATATCTTGGCATAACTCGGTTCAAGATTTGAGACCTTTCTCGGGCCGATATTTGGCATGTACTTCATACTTCATATCTTGAGAGACGTGCTTGAGATAATGGTCTTCTCATCGTAATAGAGTTTCTTCACTTGGAGACTTTTGAGGGGTACTCCAACTTTGTTGACCACGACTTCATGATTATTTCTTCAATCTCTATTTGGGATTTTGAGATACAACGATCCACCTCCTTTTCGGACTTGGATCTATTTATCCTCATACCTTGTTAGGGTCTTTTCGGATAGACTTCTCCATGATCTTTATGGGAGTTGATTGCTTTTCGTCGTGAGTCTTGATCCTTCATATTGACTTTAGGAATAATGCTTTTCACATCACTTTGGATCTTTAGCAATAAAATGGAATCCTCATGCCTTGTTAGGGCCTTTTCGGACTCGCCAATCTTCGCGCCCCGCTTCATAAGTTATGCCTTGGCTATGAACTCTTATCATTACCGAGCAACTTTTAAACGATCTTGGGCTAGAAGCTAAGTAACTTTTCAAATCGTACGACCTTACTTATTGCAGATAAATTATTAGCAAGTGATGGGAGAATAGGCAAATAATTACACCAAGTGAGCTTGTGCAAGAATACCGACTTATAATTGACTCTATCATTTCTCGTCCTCCACAATTTAAAATCTCAAGTAATGAGACTCGTGGATACTTAGCCTAATAAACCAATTAAGGTCTACATGGTTAAGGATACTAGCTAGAATAAACTTAGATAAGTCTATTCGGGTTGAGTCAAAATAAACGCAACGGGCCTAATATGTCAAAGACTTCTAAACTAGCTACACCACTTTATTAATATTTTTGATTTTATTGCGGGATATATACATATGAAAGCAACGATAAAAATTTAAAAATTACGACTAAATGGCCAAAGTTAATAAAAAATTTGAAAAATGTTGAAAAATATGATTTTCCGGTTAAATGAAGGCATTTACATGGAAAAGTCCACTTAAAACTTCGATAGAAGTCCCCCCTACACTTAAGATAAACATTGTCCTCAATGTTTAAGCATGTGGGAAAAGTCTCCCCTACACTCATGACATTGTGCACGTTGGTTAACTCAAGTTAAGGAAGAGACGACTAAAGTGATCAATTTCAAATGTGAGTATGAAGAAAATTGAATCACGATAGTTGAGAGATAGAACCGGATTTCGGATAACACGGGAGCACGGTTCTTCAAAGATTCCAAGAGTGCACTTATCCCTGTAATCACATCACCACACAAAGACAAACACGTATAGAAGCCCCCCTACACTTAGGAGGTTAAAACATAAAGGATAGATACTCGGGCTGCCTCCCGAGGAGCGCTTGTTTTTGATAACCGAGTCACGAGCCTGACTCGACCCAAATTAGTTCATGGGGAACGTGGTGAGGGATGGAATCACCTCCTGAGAGGTGTCCTCACCAAAGTACAACTTCACTCGTTGGCCATTCACCTTAAAATTAGGTCCATTAGGTTGAGCGAGCTCGAGAGTACCATATGGAAAAATTTGGGCAATGGTGAATGGGCCGGACCAACGAGAGTTCAGCTTGCCCGAAAAGATTTTCAACCGAGAATTAAAAAGTAAGACTTTGTCTCCAACATGGAACTCTCGGTTTTTGATCTTGGAGTCGTGAATGAGCTTAGTTCTTTCCTTATAGATCAAAGAATTTTCATAAGCCTCATTACGGAGTTCATTGAGCTCATTGAGTTGGATCTTGCGTAGGTCACCGGCTTTGTTTATATCAAAATTAGCCCACTTCATGGCCCAATAAGCCTTGTGCTCCAACTCAATGGGGAGATGGCACGCTTTCCCGTACACAAGACGATAAGGCGTACAGCCGATCGGGGTCTTGTAAGCAGTACGGAAAGCCCACAAAGCATCATCAAGTTTATCAGCCCATGAGGCACGATGCTCTCCCACAGTTCTTTCAAGAATTCGCTTCAGTCCTCGGTTGGATATTTCAGCCTGGCCATTAGTTTGTGGGTGGTAGGCTGTGGAAAGACGATGGTGTACACCGTACTTAGCCATGACTCTAGCAAATTGGTCATTGCAGAAATGAGTCCCACGATCACTAATAATGGCACGAGGCACACCGAATCTGGCGAATAGAGCTTTCAAAAAGTTACTAACCACCCTTGCGTCATTAGTGGGTAAAGCTTTGGCTTCAACCCACTTTGAAACATAGTCAACGGCTACAAGGATGTATTTGTTTCCTTTAGAAGAAGGGAATGGCCCCATAAAGTCGATACCCCAAACATCAAAGATTTCACACTCTTGAATGAAATTCTGATGCATCTCGTCTTTATGTGTGATCGTGCCTTGTTTTTGGCAAACATTACATCTTTTAACCATATCGTGAGCGTCACGATATATGGAGGGCCAATAAAATCCGGAATCAAACACTTTTTTGGCGGTGTAGTTGGGACCAAAGTGACCACCGGTGGGTCCTTTGTGGCAAGCATCAAGGATTTCTGACGCTGCCTGTCCATCAACACATCGGCGAATAATCAGGTCGGCACATTGTTTGAATAGGTAAGGGTCGTCCCAAAAGTAAGTCTTAATGTCGGTGAAGAACTTTTTCTTTTGTTGGGACGTCAACCCTTCCTTGAGAATTCCACCCGCCAAGTAGTTTGCAAAGTCTGCAAACCACGGGGTTTCATTCGGCTTCGAGTTTATAGACATTAAGGTCTCCAAGGGAAAAGAATCATTGATTTCTTTGTTCGGATGATCCCCTTGGTAAGGATCCTCAAGTCGGCTAAGATGATCCGCTGCTAGGTTTTCAGCTCCTTTTTTATCGCGAATTTCGATTTTAAATTCCTGGAGCATCAAAACCCAGCGAAGAAGTCTTGGTTTGGAATCTTGCTTTGTCAACAAGTACTTCAGCGCAGAATGATCGGTATACACAATTTTTGTAGAAAGGACAAGATAGGGGCGGAATTTTTCAAAAGCATAGACAACAGCTAAAAGCTCTTTTTCGGTTGTCGTATAATGCAATTGTGCCCCTGTCATTGTCTTGCCAGCGTAATGGATCGGTTGGAAGTGTTTGTTCACTCTTTGTCCCAGAACCACTCCAATAGCAAAATCACTAGCATCGCACATCAACTCAAAGGGCAGCTCCCAATTAGGGGTAACCAAGACGGGTGCCTTAGTTAGCTTATCCTTAAGCGAGTTGAAGGCTTCAAGACACTCTTTGGAAAAGATAAAAGGAGTATCTTTTTCCAAGAGGTGGGTCATCGGGCGAGCGATTTGAGAAAAATCTTTGATGAATCGACGGTAGAAGCCCGCATGACCCAGGAAACTTCTCACACCCTTCACGGTTGAAGGTGGAGGCAACTTTGCGATAACATCGACTTTAGCACGGTCTACTTCAAGACCGGCTTTCGAGATCTTATGTCCAAGCACAATGCCTTCTTTTACCATAAAATGGCATTTTTCCCAATTCAGAACAAGGCGAGTGTCTTCGCACCGCTTAAGCATACGTTCCAAATTGGCAAGGCAAGAAGAGAAGGAATCCCCGAAGACCGAGAAATCATCCATGAAGACTTCCATGGTTTGTTCAACCATGTCATGGAAGATAGCTAACATGCACCTTTGAAAAGTCCCAGGCGCATTACATAGGCCAAAAGGCATTCTTTTGTAAGCAAATGTGCCATAGGGACAAGTGAATGTAGTCTTTTCTTGATCTTGGGGATCGATGGGTATTTGAAAATAACCCGAGAAACCATCGAGAAAGCAGTAATATTCATTACCCGCTAATCGTTCAAGCATTTGGTCCATAAAAGGTAGAGGGAAATGATCCTTTCTCGTGGCATCATTGAGTTTGCGATAGTCTATACAAACTCTCCACCCAGTAACGAGACGAGTGGAAATCAACTCGTTGTGTTCATTGGGAACAACGGTTATTCCGCCCTTCTTGGGCACACAATGGATTGGACTAACCCATGGGGAATCCGAAATAGGGTAAATCATACCCGCATCAAGAAGTTTTAGAACCTCTATTTTGATGACTTCATGGATTTTTGGATTCACCCTTCGTTGGCTTTGAATTGTGGGCTTAAAGTCGTCCTCCATGAGAATTTTGTGTGTGCAGAAGTGAGGATCAATTCCACGAATATCCGAAATCTTCCAAGCAATAGCCTTCTTGTGATCTTTCAACACGTTGATAAGTCGGGCTTTTTCTTCATCCTTCAAATCCTTAGCAATGATGACTGGCGACTTCTTCTCTTCTTCAAGGAATACATACTCAAGATGGGGCGGCAACTCCTTAAGTTCTAAATCCGGAGGATTTTCGACGGGAGGCGTATTCGAAGTCAGAGTATCGATAGCAATAACCGTGGGAGATGGAGGAGAAGGATTGTTTTCTTTGAGAAGGTTTTCAATGAAGCTAATATCTTCATCCCAATTGGTAGTAGAATCGTCATTGTCTAAATGCACATCTCCCATGGTGGCTTCCAAATCGTTCCAAAGGAAATCACTTTCTCCAAATAGAGATAGTGATGAGTCGATAGAGGAAACGGTCTCAACATTAGGAAGAGAGGTAGGAATACTTTTACAAGCATCTTTGAAGTGTTCTTCACAAACCTCATCAAGAACGTCAATACAATTAACACTCTCGTAGGAATAAGGCTGTTTAGAAAGCTTTCCCATGTTGAAGACTACTTTATCGTCACCCACTCTCATGATAAGCTCACCGGCTTCAACATCGATGAGAGTGCGACCGGTCCTCAAGAATGGACGACCAACAATTATTGGCACACGGGGGTCCATCTCATAGTCGACGACAACGAAATCAGCAGGGAAGGTGAATTTGTCGACTCCTACAATGACGTCTTCGGCTATCCCCACTGGATAAGCAACCGTACGGTTAGCTAATTCCAAAGTCATTTTGGTGGGGACTAGCTCTGGGAGAGATAATTGCTTCCAAACACTTAGAGGCATGAGATTAATACTGGCACCTAGATCGGCTAGGGCCATGCAATTCTCTACTCCCGGGAAATTGCAAGGGATAAGAAAACAACCCGGATCACCAAGCTTGGTTGGCAATTTTCTTAAGAGCACTGCAGAGCAATTCTCATTAGGTTGGGTGTTGGCAATATCGAGGAGCTTTTCCTTGTCGCTCAGAAGATCTTTAAACATTTTTGCATATTTAGGCATGTGAGCGAGAGCCTCAGCGAAGGAGATGTTAAAATTCAATTGTTTGAACATTTTAAGGAAGTTCGAAACCTGAATATCATCCTTGCTCTTTTGCTTCTCTTTCCTCAACCTAGATGGATAAGGTATATTGGAAGAAGAGGAAGGCTTTGGGAGAATAGGATCACTCACAACCACGGGTGGAGGAGGGGTAGAAGGAAGAGGTGGAGAAATTGGGGACGACGAAGGATGGGGAATAGGAGCAGGTGACTCGTTCTCCTTAGTCACAACCACCGGTGGAGGCATAGGAAGCTCGGGTTCCTTGGTACCTTTGCCACTTCGAATGGTGATTGCTTTAATCTCCCCTCTTGGATTCGCAATGGTGTTACTCGGAAGAGTACCCGAAGAAGAGGGTTGATTACCTTGGAAGAAACTAGCCATCATGTTCCTCAGATCATTAGTTTGGCTATCCAACGTATTTCGCATGTCGGCTCTCAAGTCGTTTCCTTGCTTGACCAAGTCTGCTTTCAAGTTTCGCACTTCCTGTTGGAGATTTTCCACGATCACATCATTGGTCCTCATGTAGGTTGCAACCTCTTGGTGTAATGCAGTGGTGGTTTGGTTGGGAGGAGCATTGTATGCAGGTGGTTGGTAAGCAGGTTGTTGGTAGACTTGATTGTTACGTTGAGGCGGTTGTTGCTGCTTGTGAGGAGGTATGTATGGTTGTCAAGGTTGTTGTTGTTGTTGAGGAGGTCGATTAAGGTTTTGTTGTTGGTTTGGGTTGGTAGGAGAAAAACCAGGTGGTGAAAGATAATTGTTGGAGCGGTAGCTAAGCAAATTACGGTCACCTTGAGGTCTAGCTTGATAAGCAGGTTGAGGATAGGTGCCATATGCCGCATTCACATTTTCAGCAGGGTAATCTTGGGTGGCAGTACAAGTAGTGTAGGAGTGAGGACCACCGCATATCTCACAAGGTTGGCTGACATCACTAACTTGAGCGTTTTTAGCGTTGTTGCTATTGTTGTTGCTGACGGTGTGGGTGACAAGCGATTCAAGAAGTGTAGTGATATTGTCCAATCGCTTGTCGCTGTCACTAGTGCTAGCACTAGCGACATTGGTCCGAACACTCTTGGTTTGCACACGAGATTTATTCTCAATGATGTCCCAAGCAGCATTGGAAGTCTTAGCCAATAGATTACCCCCCGAGGCACTGTTCAGTGAATCTTGGTCACTCATGCTTAAACCATTGTAAAAAGTATTAATTTGATATACTTTGGTAAAACCATGTTGTGGGCATTTTCTTAAGAGATCTTTAAAACGATCCCAAGATTCACTGAATGACTCATCGTACTTTTGTTCAAAATTTATGATTTCATTCCGCAAAGCGGTAGTACGAGAGGGTGGGAAAAAGTAATTGATGAACTTTGTTTCCAAATCCGTCCACGAGAGAATACTCTGTGGCGGTTCCTTAGCAAGCCAATGCCAGGCTTGTCCCTCTAAAGAAAAGGGAAAAAGTTGTAACCTGATAACCTCTTGTGGAACCCCATTGAATTTGACCGTGTTGGTGAGTTGCAAGAATCTCTTGATATGGTCATGTGGGTCATCAATGGTACGTCCCAAGAATGGTTGAGCGGAGACCATTTGGATAAAGCCTGATTTTAGCTCAAAGTTGTTGGCGGCAATTGGAGGTATGACAATTGGGTCCGTGTTGCCATCTACATGAGCTTGCAGCAATTCAATCATCGGGCGATTATCCGGAAGGGGCTCATTGTTGTTGTTATTGTTCATGTTGTTGAAAGGTGGGTTGTTGTTGTTATTATTGTTGTTTGGAGGTGGTACACCGGCCATGTCTAAGTGATCGAGAGGCTCGGGCTCTTGATAAGACGTGGATCGAGTGCGCACACACCTGCAAAAGAACTAATAAGGCAAAAACAATACAAAAATATTTTTTGGATTTTAAATTTTTTAATTTTTTTGTATTTTTGAAAATTTTATATTTTTTAGGATTTTTTTGAAAATTTTTGATGAAAAAGTAACGTTCACGGGGAACGGATCCCAAAATCCAAGTTCTCACAAAAAACTTTTGATCTTAATGAGAAGAGCCGGCAGCGGCGCCATTTGATACAATGATTTTTGTATGGGTTCTAATTTCTCTCACAGTCCTCTCGAATTGATCTTGGCCTTAAGTGGAATGATTGTTCTTGGTTACTAAATAAAAGGGGTTGGTTTCCTAATACACTAAATGTTAAAAGTACTTAAAATGAAAACTTAAATCAAAGATAATTACTTAAATGACAATTTATAAAAAACTTGAACTTAAAACTAAAATGAAAACTTAAAACTAAAATGAAAACCGAAATTAAAGTTTAAAATAACAGTTAAAATATAAACAGTAAAGGAACAGCAAAACAGTAACACTAAAGAAAAATTGATTCGGAACTTTTTAACCTTGATTCGGAACTTTCACTCGGAAGATTGGCTTCATCCGGAACTTAAAACTCATTCGGAACTATAGACTCATGCGGAACTTTGTTCATCCGGAACTTAGTGCTCATTCGGAAGTTTCTAATTCATTCGGAAGTTTATGATTCATTCGGAAGTTTTTACTTCATTCGGAACTTTAGACTCATCCGGAACTTTGGTTCGTTCGGAAGATTAGGTTCATCCGGAACTTTCGGTTCGTTCGGAACTTTATACTGATTCAGAACTTTTTTTAAACAAAACTCACTCGGAACTTTTTAAAACACATTCATCCGGAACTTACTGTTCATTCGGAAGATTGTAACTCATCCGGAACTTTGTGGTTCGTTCGGAAGTTTGTGACTCATTCGGAACTTTTCAGAAACAAAACTCATTCGGAACTTAGGTGTTCATCCGGAACATTTGGTGTTCATCCGGAACCTGGGAACACAGATACAGTAATATTACCCGAAGAACAAGGAAAACTAATTTTAATCCAAAAATCACCAAGTTTTTCACCAAATCTTAAATAAAACTAAACACAAAGCATCTACTAACCATAAACTACAAATCCCATCAACAAAAACACAAATCCCAACAACTTTTGAAGATCAAACTCAATAAAATAAGAACTTAAGAACTTGAAGATAAAGATGATGATGAACAAGATGAAATGGAAAGATTAAACAAGACTTTGTATTGATGATTGATGTTTTAACAATAACAAAACAAAGATTAAAAATTACAAGATTGAAAATCAAAGACCAAAATCACCAAACACCCTATTGGTGTTGGTGATGGGATGAACTAAAAGGAGAAAAAGAAGGAGAGAAAAAACTAAAAAAACTCCTCCGGCTATGTGTGTGAGGGGACTCCTTTTATAGGCTTGTCTTTTGGTTGGTGAGTGGGCTTTCTCCCGTTCTTCTTGTCTTTTCGTCTTTTCAGAAAAGTTTCCGTTTTCGATTCTGATTCGGGATTTGTCGTCGATTAAATTTAACTCGTCTTTTAATTTCTTCGTTTAATAGACTTGAGTTTCTTCGACTTGTGTAAATCTTCCATCTTTGGTCCTTTTCTTCGATAAATCTTCGAATAGGCCCAGTGACTTCAAATCTTTTGCATCTCTTGGACAATAGACTTTATCTTGAGTCCTTTTCTTCAGTAAAACCCGTGCAATCCCATGTTTTCTCCAACATTCATCCGGTTGGCTCTGAAAACACAATAAACACAAAAACCACGCATAATTCCAAACAAATGATATTAAATACGTGTTTTGGTCTTGTTTTAGCCAGAATTAAGTGGTAAAAGGATGGGTGTTTACACACCTATCAGTAAGCTCATACGAAAAGCCCATATCAATCAAAAGCACACTCTTAAGTGGAGTAGATGAAAACCAATTTTTCCCAAACATACGTATCCCAGGATCAAAAATCTTTCCCTTCATGGGAAAATAAAGAGATGAACTCATATCAACCATATAAGATTCCCCCTTAGTGATCAAAGCATCATGAGATAATGAAGGTGTAGGTATCAAAACATTCATAACAAGTATATCCATATTGGGCTCCTCATCATCATCAAAAGGTGGGTAATCTTCCATAGAAGGCATAGAAAAAGGAGGATCAAGATGAATAGTGTTTTGTGGTGGAGGTGTAGGCTCTATGGTCCCAAATAGCATGTTCTCACTAAGACGAATCTCCTCTTCCCAAGTAGAATCACTATCATCAACCTCAATATCAATATCAACAAGATAAGCCTCTATGGTGGCATCAATATCCATATGAGAATCCATATCAAAGGTTTTAGGTTCTAAAGGTGCCATAGGTGAAAAAGGATCAATCTCTAAGAGTATAGGATCTTCATCAATAACCAACTTCAAGGGTGGAAGGGTGGGAATAGAAGGCTCAAAAGAAGGTGTATTGAGAGAATCACTCAAAGGGATGATATCATCATGAAAGTCAATAGGTGCAACCTCAAAAACCGGTGAAGAAATGTCAATGAAAGGTTCTTCTTCTATGGAATCATCATTATGGTTTTCATTCAAAGCTTCAATTGAGGAGATAAGATTATAAACGTTTGATAAAACCTCACGAACATGAACATCTTCCACTTCGTCTATAAGAGCAACATCTTCATCCAAATTAGAAATGTCATCTTGACATGAAAAGTCATCGGATGATAGATCATAAGATGCCTCACTAGAATCACAATCATCATCCTCTATTCGTGGCAAAACTTGCATAAACTCTCCCTCAATCTCATTATCCCTTTCTTTAAACAATTCATCAAGATCAAAGTCACCAAAATCACTAGTAGTAGCATGAAGGTCAACATGTGATGAAATCTCAATGTGATCATGAGGAGAAGAGGTATCAATACAAAGCTCGTCACATGGTTCATTGGAAACACCCTCAAGCTCTCTTTGGATTGGGATAAGGTTCTCAACACTAGAAGCGGTTAATTCATCCAAATCGGTGTTTGTATTAGTGCTAAGAGGCTCGTCCCCCATTGTTGAAGAGTCGGTGGGTTCCACGTGAGGTAAAGGTGATGAAGGTGTGTCATCATTAAGTGTCATACAAATCGAAGGTTCGTCATCATCGTCATATAAGCATTGTTTAAGAAAACGAGCACGATTAGCAAAAAATCGTTCTTCTTTTTCCTTTGTAGCAATCTTAAAGAGGAAATTATCTAAATTTTCCTTGAGACGACAAGAACTTTTTCTTAACGATTCACGACACATTGCACCGATCTCCTTGTCATAAATTTGCCAAGTCATAATTTCCACTTCCTCAAAAAACTTAATTTGTTCCTCTAACAACGGGCATGCGTTTTTCATTTCCTCAAGGCTCATGTCTTTCATACTATCAAGCATCTGATAAACGTCATCGTTCGACTTGTTTATTATCTCAAGTGAAGAATAAAACTTCTTGACAAAATTAAGGACATAGGATGGCGGATCCTTCGGTCTACAATCATAACCATAATGGGGTGCTTTCCCACAAAACTCACATGAATAAGTCGAAGAATATGGTGGAGGTGGATTTCCATAATTAGGTGCATTATAGGTTTGAAAAGAGTCTTGATTATGAAAGTTCTCATGATTGTAACCTTGAAAATTTCCTTCATTTTGAAAACCCTCATAATGTGAAAATCCTTGATTTTGAAAAGTATCTTGATTATGGCATGGAAAATTTTCATCATTTTGAAAGCCTTCATTGTTTGAAAATCCTTGATTATGAAAGGTTTCTTGATATAGCCTTGAAAAGTATCATGATTTTGAAAACCTCCATAATTGGAAAATCCTTGGTTTTGAAAGGTTTCTGGATTAAAGCTTTGAAAATTATCATTATTTAGAAAACCTTCATTGTTTGAAAAATCTTGGTTTTGGTATGGCTCATCAAAGGGTTGATCATGAAATGATGGTGGATTTTGTGATGAAAAACCGGAATATCCCATATAGTCATTACAAGTATAGTCCATTTGAGTGTTAGGTTGAAAGTTAGGGTTCTCGGTTCCATTGTAAGTATATCCCTCCCTATAATAGCCATTGTTTTGATCACATAAATAAGTATCGTGTAGACCACCACAAGGCGAATAATTAGCATTGGCGGATCGTTGTTGCAAAATCTCCAACATGGAACGAGTATCCATGTTTAACAAGGTGGCCGAATGTATATACAAGTATAATGACGTTTTAAAAGCTTCCTCGGGGAAAGAAGTAATACACCAAAGGTGGTATGTTTACACGTGTGCGAGTACACGTGTAAGTAAACACGAGGAATGAGGGAGTAGCCCTCGGTCGACTTTTGAAGAGAAAAGGATTATCCTCTTCGAGGTTCGATATGAAATATCCACAAGAAAGTATAATATATATAATTACTACTTGGGTGCAAGACCCCCAATAAAGCCTTCCTTCTTAGAATACGCACTAGTGAACGGGGGGTTAGGTGGCGCGAAGCACTTAAGTACCTATTGACCCTTAGATGGCATTTTATAGCACATCGCCTTTCTATTCACTTTGTAGTTTGTATTCTTCGAATTATTGCCTATCGGAAGTATTTATCTATTCTTCCTTTATTGAATTTGATCGATACGCGTGTCAAGGACCGGAACGCCCCTCAACACGGTGTATTGCCTCGGCAATACTTATGGAGAATATGTATGTTGGTTGTTCTTATACGTATACGTATTTACATATAATAACATATAGAAAATATTTTTGTATTTATTTGTTTTTTAAGAAAAATACTATATGTACGTAAAAACGATGAAAACCGATATAATATATATTTTTGGGTGTAATCTTTTAGGAAAAAGATTACTTTTTGGATTTTTTATTTTTTTGGTTCAATTCTTTAGGAAAAGAATTGATTTTGTGATTTTTTATTTTTTTGTATTTTTATCTTTTTGATTTTTTTTATCTTTTTGATTTATAATACGTAAAAAATAACGTTCACAAAGTGAACGGATCTCAAAATCCAATCGTCTCACTCGAAATCGTTAATCTTCACGAAAAGAAACGGCAGCGGCGCCATTTAATATTTTGTATAATGCAGTTCGTTTTTCTCGACTCAATCCGAATTGATATAACGTTTTTAAGCTTGACTAAATTGTTTTTGGTTGTAAAGACTTGATTGGTAATCTATGTCTATTTTGCACAAAGCAAGTAAAAAAATGTAAAATATTATACTATCTACATATACGTACTAATCTACAAACACATAGCAAGTATGACATTTAAATGCACCAAGTTTAAAATGTAAAATGCAAATATTATACTACATATGAAATTACAAAATACAAAGCTACTAAAACTAAAATCTATCTATCAAAGATAAAAAAATGAATCTGTTAGTTTTAGAAAAAAGAAATGGGCCTAACTAGCCTACATTACAAATGGACTTACACATTAGCCTCTACAAATCTTAACTAGTCTTAAGGCAGACTAATTCTAAACTTATAAAGGCCCAATTCTATCCTAAGCCCAATCAAATTAACTGTGTAGCCCAATAACAATCTAACTAGCTTAACTAATCTGGACTAACGAGTTAACTAAACTTAACAGAACTGGACTAATTTCGCAAACCAAACTTAACTAAATGGACCGATTTTGTAACTAACTAACGAGATTGGACTGAGACTGATATACTAGCATACAAAGTAAGGGACCAAACATGTAAATCGACTAAACTTGTTTCTAAGCTTCTAAAATACAGATACTGATAATCGAATCTTAGCTAGCTATTTTTTTACCTTTTAACAGACTACTATTATCTTTAACAGTCTACTTTATCCAAAATGAGAACAACTCAAACATAACAATCCCAAACACACCTAATCAGGAAAAAGCAAGAAAAGAAAATCAAAATCAAATGAAACAAAGTATACTATCAAAAACAGATATTATTCATCCAATTACTAGCAATAAAACAAGTTTACACAGAAATTACTCTACGATATCAAATCTAGCATATTATACTAAGATCGCAGAAAACTAAAACGCGCTTGACCTGCTCATCCAGGCCAAGTCCTTTGATGGCGAAGCGGAGCGCTGAGCTCTCTTGTACCCGAACACCTCTTCACTCTAACTGCTCTGAACTGATCTACTATGTGTCTCTACAATCTGCTACGGCACTGCTAACACAAGAATCGATCAAGACTGGTAGCTCAAACTAATCTGCTTAACATGATAATCCTGCAAGATCAAACCGAAACAAGAAACCAAACATATGTTGTCTACACTTACAGCTTAACAGAAATATCTCAAAGAAACTGAATCAAAGGCTTAAACAGAAAATCTTATTCAGCTTCACGAAAACTCATGAACTTTATAAGCAATCAAACTGACTAACCTATCAACTCTGAATTCAAACTGACTGTTTCTGATATATGAAAACTTTAAAGACACAAAGTGAATTTCAGTAAAGCTTATATCTGATTAAAACTGTATAAAAAACTTATATCTGAATAAGCTATAAAAAACTGTTTAGAAAAAACTGTATAAAACTCACTAGCTTATAAGATTAACTGAATAACAACTGACTTGATTGAGACACTAAGAAAATTACAGAATTAAGACAGTAAAAAAACGAATTCATTAATGGAGGAAAGTTTTGTAACTAACTTTAACAGAAACGTAACTATCTTTAAACTGAATAACACCATTTCGACTACTACTTATGAATAGTATGGTTAAAAGAAAACTTGACCAGAAACAAAGGATTAGAAAATGAAGAACTGAAAATTGGAAGCTTTCATTAATGGCTAAAACTAAATTTGGTTACAAAGATTAACTAATCTCAACTGATTTCTAAACAAAATTTAAACTGAAAGATTAACTGAAAATCAATAAGCTTTGAAAGTAAACCTAACTATCTATTCTAACTAACCTAACTATGTGTAAAACTACACCTATGCTAACCGATTGCAAATGAGGTCTTCGTCTTCTTTTTATAGCCTTCGAGAGGAGAGTTGTAACGTGGCTCCACCAATCAGCGAATGCCACGTATTAAATACGAGGATCTTGATCGTTCTTCATCTTCATCACATTTGGGCGTTTCTTCTCCATTGAGTCTTGATCTAATTCATTCATATCATCGTGTAGAGGAGAGGATAAGGAGTATTTTTGTAGTTGGAAACTTCACTTGAATCTTCGTGGATCCCTTGCGATTTGTGTTTGCAGGTTTCATGGTTGAAGAGAAGATGAAACCGTCTTCCTTTTTCTCTCTCTTCACTTGGCGAAGAAGACGACTATTGTGAGTCTGTTTGACCGAAACTGGTCAACTTGACCAAGTAAATAATACTTTCTTTCCACTTAATTTGCTATTTAGTCCTTCCACTTTTTATCCTTCTCAAATGTGTATTAAAGCTTTTAAGTAATCACTTTTCCATCCTTCATCTTAATGAAAAGTGTATGCTAAGCCCTCGATCTTTGAAGTAGTGACAAGTAAGGTCCTTGAAAGCATCTTTCGTCTTTTTCTTCGTCTTTTCATCAAATAAATCCTTGAAAATGCGTGTTTGCTCAAAAATGCATCTCTTTACCTGAAAACACATGAAACACAAATACACGCGTAATTATGATATTTTAAAGTTAAAATAATGTATTTGACTGTGTTTTGAGTGGTTTTTGGATCATTATTGATGAGTGTTTTCACACTTATCACATACACCTGCGAAAGCTAAAGAAAAAGATACCAAAGCAATAGATAATATATATACACTATAAAAATAAAACCTTTTTGGTATTTTAAAATTTTAATTTTTATGGTTTTTTGAAAATTTTTAATTTTTATGGATTTTTGGAAATTTTTAAGCAAGAAAATAACGCTCACGAATGAACGGATCCCAAAAAGCAACGCGTCTCTCACAGAAAACCGCTAATCTTAACGAAAAGAGCCGGCAGCGGCGCCATTTAATACTAGCTTTTAGTTATAAGAATTGTTCGTTGAAGTGGTCTAATCGGATTGATTATTGGTTTAAGTTCGACTCATTCTCTTTTGGTGAAACCAAGATTTGTCGTTGTAGTAATTTAAAATGCAAGGCCTTATAAGTAAATGGTGATTAAATAAATCTAAGACTAATTAAATGTATATGGTGCAATGTTAAAAACGTTGAAAAGAAAGTTAATTAAATGACATAAATTAAAGCGCGCCGAAAATTAAACTTGACAATGTAATATAATTTGAAAACTTAAAAATAAATCAAGTAAAAAAAAAGGGAAAACAAAATTTAATAACTAGAAAAAACAAAACAAGAACACGATTCTGATCGCACTACGATCGCAACCAATGTAGGTGGTTGGATCGTACCCTGGATCACACTTGGTGATCACAGCCACCGATCGTAACAATCGATCGTAGCTCAGATCGTGGCCAAGTGATCGCAGTCAATGCGATGGAAGCTAAAGGATCGTACTCTATAACAGAGTCTAGATCGCAACCTGCGATCGTACTCTATGATCGAACTCCACCACGATCGCAACGAGTGGATCACAATAGTGATCGTGACCACGATCGTACCAACAGATCGCACTCTATGATCGTACCCACGATCGCAATGATTGATCGTGGTGTGGATTATGGAGTGTGATCGTAGTATGATCTTGGTCTTTGATCGCAACACCGGATCGCAAGTAGAAACCCTAAGGGTTTATGCGATCGCACTTGTTGGATCGTACTGGGGTAAATAGCATTACGATGGGAATAAGAAAAACAGAATAAGCAAATTGAATAAGCACTAAGAAAAAATAAGCAAATACCAAAGAAACACTTTTGACTATAAACAAATAACAAAACTTTAATTAAACGCGAATAAGCAAAACAAAATAAGCTTAAATTTAACAACTTTTCAAAACACGAATTAAGCAAACAAAATAAGCAAATTTTTAGAAAGATGAAACTTTTTAGAAAACTTTAAAATCAAATAAGCTAAATATAAAATAAGCCAATAAGATTGTCAAACTTATAGCTTATTTCGTATAAAAGCTTAGGGAGAAATAAAAAGATGAAATTTTTACTCAAATAAGCAAATGGAATAAGCAAATTAATGCTTATGCCGAGATCATAACCAAAATCAAAGGCAAGAAAGGTAGAATAAGATGGATAAAAGAAATGCTTGATTAAAGAGAAATAAAGGTTAACAATGAAATAAACTTACTTGGAATTTAAGACATGAAATTAAAGAACAAGATAATAAAATGACATGAAATTAGAATTGTGCAAGTAAAGAAAAATGGAAGAACTAGTTTGTCACTCTAGCCAACAACTTCAAATGAAATGAAGTGGTGGTATTTATAGGGAGAGGGGAGCATGTGTTGCTTCCTTCTTTATTTCTTTCTTTCCGTCTTTTCGTCTTCTTAATTCTTCGACTTTTTCGACGTTGTCTCGGGATTATATAAACTCGTCTTGAAAATTCTTCATTAATAAGACTTGAGTTCATCGGCTTTATTAAACTTCCGTCTTTAGACTTGTTCTTTGATAAATCTTCAGAATAGGTCTTGGACTTCCGTTCTTTTTCCACTCTTGATCTCTTGACTTCGTCTTTTGTCTTTTTCTTCGATAAAAGCCCGTGAAAGCCCGTGTTTTCTCCCCTTTTCACTTTTTCGTCCTAAATCACAATAAAAACACAAACCACGCATAATTCCGACATTTACGACATAAAATACACGTTTGGGCTTGGTTATTATTGTAATTAAGTGGTAAAAGGATGGGTTTTTTCACACCTATCAACTTGTAAGTATCAGTGGATGATATTAGTATAGATGCGAGTCTTCGTTTTATTAAAGAGCCGATAGAGATTATGGACCGTGAAGTTAAAACATTGAAAAGAAGTAAGATACCGTTAGTTAAGGTTAGGTGGAATTCAAAACGTAGACCGGAGTTCACGTGGGAACGGGAAGAGTTTATGAGGAATAAGTATCCTCAGCTGTTTGTTAATGACGATCCTAAGGAGTAAATCTCGGGACGAATTTCTATTAGGAGGGAGTGATGTGACAACCGTGGTTTTAAGGTTCGTCACTTGGTCCTATTTTAGGTTATTTTATATGTGACTATTTGTTTAGTGTGTTTACATGTTATTTTGCGTGAACGAGGTTGGTGTGGATATCGTTTATGAGTATAAAGTACTCATAAGTAAATCGAGGAACGGTTATTTCATGTTCATGAGCTCACAATTAGTGACTATGAAATGAAATGGTGACATTCTAGTGTTTACGTATACGTATAAGTATTATAGTAAGTTGTATTTTTATAGGATTTACGGTTTAGCATTTAGAGGTCTCGGATGAGGTAATTAGTCATATGAATATTTTTCGGGATGGTTTTAAGTCATTTAGGACTTAGTTATAAAGTTTATTTCAAGATTTGATATTTTTTTATAAAAGTGTATATTTTACGTCTTTTACGGTAAACACGTAAATTTGACTAGTTTTACGGTTTTGAGGTTTTGGAGGTTTTAGGAGTTGTAATAAATTAAGGTAATATTAGTAGTGTAATATTTAACAATAAAAAGAAAAAAAATAAAAAAAATACATAAAGGGGTCGGTTTGGCCGACTTAAACAAAAAAAAAAGGAAAAAAAAAGAGAAAAAGGAAAGGGTTTTTTGGGTTGGGCTAGGAATGGGTTACCACACCCTATATAATGTTTTTATCAAAATCAAAAGTCACTATTTTCTTTTTGGGAAGCTTTTAGCCGATGGTTTACAGAGTTTTTTTGGGGTTTCAGTATTTTTTTCATCTTCCATAAATCTTAAGGTAAAACCTTCATAACCCTTTTCAATTAAATTGTTTTAATGTTTTCTTTAATCATCTTATGATGGATTTAGGTTAGAGTTTAATTTAAAAACAGTATATTAATGTTATATTAATGATATTATGATGATTACATAAATTAGGGCTTGTAATTAGTGGGGTTAGGGGTAATTAATTAGGTTAATTGAATTAAACCCGTTTTTAAAAACTGAGCAGAATTTAGGGTCAAGTGTTTTGATCATATCGAGAGTTATACAAACTCTTATTTTACTATCCAAGTATCCCTGGAAAGATAGTTGAAGTGGCTTTCCAATGCAAGAAACGAGAACTAAATTGGAGGTCGGGAAGTGGGTGAAAAACAGGTTACAATAGTCGGAGGTCAAAACAGTTTTGAAATCAGCCTGTTTTCTTTTTAAGTTTTGGGTTGTTGGGGTACTTAGGGTTGCATTGGGACCTTCAAACGAACATGGAAGATGGTTTATATATTATAGGAAGTATCTGAGTTGGGGCTAAGATTGTGGATTAGGGTAAGATCCCCTAATGATAACAAACTTTTTGTATGTTTAAAATCAGTAATCTGATTAGACAAAAGTATATATATATATCAGGGCTTTAACAGTAGCTTTAAGGTTTGGGCAAGTGGGAGATGTTAGCTAACATATGTGAGGGCATAAATATTCCCTTTACAGAGATCATGGGTATGTTTAGGTGGGCGTTTGGCTTATAGTTTGGAGACCTAAAAGTTGGGACTGTTTTGTGTAAAATATGAACGGGATAGTTATCAAACTTAACCAAGTTAAGGACTTGTTAGGGAAGGGTAATGGGGTGTTTAGAGCATATTAATGAGGGTCATATATGGGAGAAGGCTAGGTGTCCATCATAGGTTGATGAGCCGTTTTAGTGGTTGGTTCATGTTTTGATTATGTGTTTTTGGTTTGTTAGCTTTTTGCTAGTGCGAGGACTTTTGGAGAAGCTCAATCAGGTGAGTTTCATAGTCCCATGTTTACTAATGTTTATGACTTCCAGATGGGATGGAAGAGATACTGTTTTGTTATTTATAAATTATGCTGTGAATGTTTTGCGTTGGTAATGGACTTGTGTGTGCATACTTATGTGTTTAACTGCTAGTTGATTCTTGATTGTTTATGTTTTGATTTGGTACCAAGGAGAGGTTGGCAAGGCGTGGCCTTGGGATTGGATTATAGGTGTTTGGACGCCTATGGGAGTATGGGGTTTGGTAAGGCTGGGAGCCTTGGTTTTGGTTTGATTGGTTAATTCTTGAATGTTAGATGTTAATGCATGTTAGTATCACATTGTCCATATATTTTTAACTTTTGGTTGTTACTCACAGCTTATGGTATGATTTTGGCGTTTGAGTCTAAACCTATGACTCTCACCAACTTTATGTTGACGTATTTTAGTGTCTCTTTCATGTGATACTATGGTTAAGCATGAGAACATAAGTGGTTAGGATTTGGAGAGCGTAGGAATGCATTTAGAAGGAGATCCCCGTTCCTTCTTAGTTTCTTTTGATTATTTAATAAGTGATACTGTTGGCACCTATATGTTTGTTTTGGTTATGTTATTTGTTTGTCTTGGGTAAGAGGTAGGACTGTTACCTACTTACCTAGACTCCTGCATTATTGAGATATTGTCATGACTTTTGTGTCACATTTTATGACATTTCTTATTTCATATAGTTATCTCTATAGACACGCCACGTTGTGATGATATCCATACGTCGCGCCCCATATTCCGCCATGGTGGGGTGTGACATGAGCCATCACCAACTTTGAAACGAATAGAGCTAAGAGGAACAATACCACTCAAGTGGAGATGATTAATAGTACCAACAATTTTATCCCAACTCATGTTCGTTTGACACCCTCTAAAATCAATGCCTGATTCCTTACCATGAAAAGCTCTAACCACCTGAACCCACATAGCATTTGTATTATTAAATAGACACCATCTTCATTTCACTATAAGAGTTTTATTGGAAGAATTAAGACTTCCAACACCAAGACCACCTTTCTCAAAGGAAGTAAGAGTGTTCAACCATTTGACCCACATAAGTTTCTTGGAATTCTCGTGACCGCCCCAAAAGAAAGTAACACGTCAGCTTTCAATAGACCTAATAACTGTAAGTTTATGGACTTATATTTAATAGTCGTGTGATAGGATCAAACTCGAGATTACGGGATTACACACAATACGTAAAGAGTTAATATAATTAATACATATATTTATTGTATTTATTAATTTATTTAATAAATATATTTATGTATTTATTAATTTAACCGAGCAAGTAACTGTAACACCCCTCTTGGATAAGTGGACCGTTACGTGTATTTATGGCGTGTCATCAATGCATAAGGTAAATGTCCTAAAATATTAACTGACCATAACGGGAATACCGGAATCAAACATCAGTAATCCAACATAAGCTCAAAACATGAAAAATAAAATACTGAAAGAAAGGAATGAACAATGTCCAACAGGCAATATAAAAATGAAGTGCATAAATAAGTCTGGATTGCTTCCATCCAATGCACATGCTCTCAGAATTTTAAGAGTGTCCTGGTGTACCTGCCGTTAGAAAATGAAAGAAATACGGCTGAGCATAACGCTCAATGAACGGATATAATACATGATAAGAATATACTAAACTTGAAATAATTACTAATTACTGAAGCTGAAAGACTGATATGCGGAGTGTGATGAAAACTGTAGAAAATCTGATAAGTCTGATTTATAAATAATAAAACTGAACTGTTATCTATTAAATCTGAAAACATGCATTTACTGTATTTTAATTGCCAAGATCTTATATAGGTCATGTGCTGTAACAACTGTTGCATGAATAACTGGAGGGGTGACCTCGTCATGCTGTAGAGGGGTGACCTCTAAATAACTGTGCTGGGTGGAGGGATCAGCTCCAATATGAAAGATGTAGAGCACACACCACATTCACCTGATAAACTGTAAACTGATAAGCCTAGGATGCATCCATACGCCCCACTAATAATACTGATAAAATGGCCAAGCTGAACTGAGTGGAACGCTGCGGAAAATCACTCTCCCGCAGGCGATTCATGACACCGGTGCCTCAAGTGTCATGGTTACGGTACCTTCGTAACTAGTACTACTGACTGGTCATGCTTGTATATAAGGCTCAGGCTTTATCTTAGTTATTAAAATGATTTCAGTTAATTTATAACATGTACTGGGGAAAACATTTGGCTGTAGACGGGAAATCCTAATCATGCATAGAAAGGAAGTCCTTACTGAAAGGACGAAAAATCCGTACCTCTTGTCCAGTAACTGACTGAAAGAAGACTGAACGAACTCTACTCGGGCTTCGCGGAAGCTACAACAATAATAGGCGCGAATAAGTTATCTGATATTTATTTAAATTACTGATCTTATCTGTTTCTCATTTATTAAAATTTTGTACGCATATTAACTGATAATTCTGATCTTTCTTAAAATTATTTTTAACGCATTATCGTTCTACTATTAATTACGGTACACAATCACAACACACAAACAACCTACTTGGCTCCCCCTACACTTATTGGTGAAAAATTGATGAAGGTGAAAAAGGGTGGAAAGGATGGTAAAGGTAAAAATCTAACCTAGTCATACGATGCTTGAGTTATTTATCACGAGTCTCTAGCTCGACTCGATTTCCCGAATTAATTCAAGGGAAATGTGGAGAGGGATGGAATCATCTCGTGAGAGATGTCCTCTCCATAGTACAACTTAACCCGTTGGCCATTCACCTTAAATTTGGGCCCATTTGGTTGGGATAACTCAATGGTGCCATAAGGGAAGACTTGGGCCACGGTGAATGGACCGGACCAACGGCTCTTAAGTTTACCCGAAAAGATTTTCAACCGAGAGTTAAAGAGTAAAACTTGATCACCAACATGGAACTCTCGGTTTTTAATCTTGGAATCATGAATGAGCTTAGTCTTCTCCTTGTAGATTAATGAATTTTCATAAGCCTCATTCCTAAGTTCATTAAGTTCATTGAGTTGGATTTTCCTATGATCACCGGCTTTGTTAAGATCAAAATTAGCCCATTTCAAGGCCCAATAAGCCTTATGCTCCAACTCGATGGGGAGGTGGCACGCCTTTCCGTACACAAGGCGATAAGGGGTACAACCTATAGGTGTCTTATAAGCGGTACGGAAAGCCACAAAGCATCATCTAATTTATCGGCCCATGAGGCACGATGCTCTCCCACGGTTCGCTCTAAGATTCTCTTAAGACCACGGTTAGAAACCTCGGCTTGTCCATTAGTTTGAGGATGATACGCGGTGGAAAGTCGGTGATTGACACCATACTTAGCCATGACTCGTGCAAACTGATCATTACAAAAATGAGTTCCGCGATCACTAATAATAGCACGAGGCACACCGAATCGAGCAAACAGTTGTTTCAAGAAGTTAACAACCACCCTCGCATCGTTAGTAGGTAAAGCCTTTGCTTCAACCCATTTTGATACGTAGTCAACGGCTACGAGGATGTACTTGTTTCCCTTCGATGATGGAAACGGCCCCATAAAGTCGATGCCCCATACGTCAAATATTTCACATTCTAGGATGAAATTTTGAGGCATCTCATCTTTATGTGAGATCTTGTCTTGTCTTTGGCAAGCATCACAATGTTTAACCATTTCATGTGCATCATGATAAATGGAGGGCCAATAGAATCCGGAGTCGAAAACTTTCTTAGCGGTGTAATTAGGACCAAAGTGACCACCGGTAGGTCCTTTATGGCAAGCTTCAAGGATTTGTAAAGCCGCCGGCCCATCAACACATCTACGAATGATGAAATCCGCACATTGCTTGAAAAGATAAGGGTCGTCCCAATAGTATGTTTTAACGTCCTTGAAGAATTTTTTCTTTTGTTGGGACGATAACCCTTCGATAAGAACACCACCCGCCAAATAGTTTGCAATGTCCGCAAACCATGAGGTATCATCAAGATTGGAATTAATAGACATTAAGGTCTCAAGGGGAAAAGATTCATTAATCTCTTGATTTGGAGATTCCCCTTGATAAGGATCCTCAAGTCTACTAAGGTGATCCGCGGCTAGGTTTTCCGCTCCTTTTTTTATCACGAATTTCGATTTTAAATTCTTGTAGGAGCAAAACCCATCGAAGGAGTCTCGGTTTAGCATTTTGCTTGGTCAACAAGTATTTCAAGGCAGAATGATCGGTGTAAACGATGGTGGTGGAAAGCACAAGATAGGGGCGGAATTTCTCAAAAGCATACACTACGGCTAAAAGCTCTTTTTCGGTAGTGGTATAATGAAATTGAGCCCCCTTCATTGTCTTACTAGCATAATGAATGGGTTGGAAATGTTTGTTAACTCGTTGACCTAAAACCGCTCCTACCGCGAAATCACTAGCATCGCACATGAGCTCGAAAGGTAACTCCCAATTTGGAGAGACTAAGACCGGTGCCTTAGTTAATTTACCTTTAAGAAGTTCGAAAGAGTCGAGACATTCTTGAGAGAAGATGAAAGGAGCATCCTTTTCTAAGAGATGAGTCATTGGACGAGCTATATTGGAGAAATCTTGGATGAAACGTCGATAAAATCCCGCATGGCCTAAAAAACTTCTAACTCCTTTGACGGTGGTAGGTGGAGGTAACTTAGCAATGACGTCAACTTTAGCACGGTCGACTTCGATACCGGCTTTGGAAATTTTATGACCTAGGACGATGCCTTCTTTTACCATGAAATGGCATTTTTCCCAATTAAGAACGAGACGAGTGTCTTCACATCGTTGGAGCATACGTTCTAAATTAGCAAGGCAAGAAGAGAAAGAATCACCATATACCGAGAAATCGTCCATAAAGACTTCCATGGTTTCTTCAACCATGTCATGAAATATCGCCATCATACACCTTTGGAAAGTCCCGGGAGCATTGCATAAGCCGAAAGGCATTCTTTTGTAAGCAAATGTTCCATAGGGACAAGTGAATGTGGTTTTCTCTTGGTCTTTTGGGATTTGAAAATATCCGGAAAAGCCATCTAAGAAACAATAGAAATCATTACCCGCTAAACGCTCGAGCATTTGATCCATGAAAGGAAGGGGGAAATGATCCTTACGAGTGGCATCATTGAGCTTACGATAATCGATGCATACTCGCCAACCCGTTACGAGTCGAGTAGGAATCAACTCGTTGTTTTCGTTGGGAACAACGGTGATTCCGCCTTTCTTAGGCACACAATGGACAGGACTAACCCATGGCAAATCCGAGATAGGGTAAATCATTCCGGCATCGAGAAGTTTGATAACTTCTTTCTTAATGACTTCATGAATTTTTGGAGTAACCCTTCTTTGATTTTGGATTGCGGGTTTAAAGTCATCTTCCATGAGAATTTTATGAGTACAAAAATTAGGATCAATTCCGCGAATGTCGGAGATTTTCCAAGCAATTGCTTTCTTATGATTCTTAAGCACATCGATAAGTCGGGATTTTTCATCTTCTTTTAAGTCCTTAGCTATAATGACGGGCAACTTACTATCCTCCTCTAAGAAAACGTACTCTAGATGAGACGGTAAATCCTTAAGCTCTAAATCCGTCGGATTGTCAATGGAAGGCTTAGTCAAAGTAGGATCATCGTTTGTAACTTCTATAGGAGTGGGTGGAGAAATATTGTCCTCATTGAGAAGTCTCTCAATGGTACGAATGTCTTCATCCCAATTGGTGGGAGAATTATCATAGTTAATATCGAGAGGACCCAAGCTAGCTTCAAAATCATCTAAGTCACTTTCTCCAAATGGAGTCAATGAAGGAGCAATAGAAGCAACGGTCTCAACATGAGGTAAAGGAGAAATCCCGCTCTTACAAGCCTCGTGAAAATGTTCTTCGCATGCTTCGTCGAGCACATCGATGAAATTCACGGATTCGGGCTCATCGGGAAGTTTGGAAAGTTTACCCATGTTAAAGACGATTTTGTCATCCCGACCCTCATGATAAGTTCACCCGCGGCTACATCAATTAATGTACGCCCGGTTCTCAAGAAGGGTCGTCCTACAATTAAGGGAACACGGGGATCCATTTCATAGTCGACTACGACGAAATCGGCAGGAAAAGTGAATTTGTCGACTCCTACAAAAACATCCTCGGCTATCCCCACCGGATAAGCAACCGTACGGTTAGCTAATTCCAATGTCATACAAGTGGGGACTAGCTCGGGTAAAGATAGTTGTTTCCACACGGACAATGGCATAAGATTGATACTCGCTCCGAGATCCGCCAAGGACATACAATTCTCAACACCCGGAAAATTACAAGGAATAAGGAATCGACCGGGATCTCCTAACTTAACCGGTAAATTTCTCAAAAGAACCGCGAAACAATTCTCATTCAGCTGGGTATTGGCAATATCAAGCAACTTTTCCTTATCACTTAAAAGATCCTTAAACATCTTAGCGTACTTAGGCATGTGAGCGAGCGCCTCGGCAAAGGTGATATTAAAATTGAATTGTTTGAACATTTTTAGGAAGTTCGAAACTTGAATATCATCCTTATTCTTCAATTTCTCTTTCCGCAACCTTGAGGGATAAGGTATATTGGGTTGAGATGAAGGTTTTGGAGCGGATTTCTCACTCACATCCTTTGGTGGAGGAGGAGGAATAGAAATAGAAGGTGAAGGAACCGGTTTGGGAATCGAAGGTGTGGTAGAAAATTTGGGTATCGGTGGAACATAAGGTGTAGACGAATGCATAACGGGAGGTATGTCACAAGTGGAAGAAGAAGGAGGTTGTGTCGAAGAAGAAGGTATCTCGGGTCCTTGGTTAGGTGGGGAAGGTTCAACGGTGGTCTTACCGCTCCTAGTAGTGATAGCATTAACATTAGCCCTAGGATTGGTCACGGTGTTCGAAGGAAGGGTACCTTGGGGACGAAAGGTTTGAATCATAGTCAAAAATTTCTTATCGGTCGATTCTTGCATCTCTCTCATCATTCGTTCATGGTCGGATAATTTTTGTAAAACCAAGTCCATTTGAGGATTATGCATGTTCATTTGATTATAACCTTGATTAGGAAAACCTTGGTTTTGATATTGATTAGAACCTAGATTAAATCCTTGATTTTGAAAACTTTGGTTATTATATCCTTGATTATTTAACCCTTGGTTTTGCCCTTGAAAATTCCCTTGATTTTGATTAAAACCCCGTTGATTAGAATTTCCTTGAAAATTACCCCGTTGAGGACCTTGGTTCCTATTTTGAGTGGGTGGGGGTGGTCTTTGTGGTGCTACAAAACCCGGGGGAGCCAAATAGTTATTAGACTTGTAAGACAAATGGTTAACATCAACATTTGGTTTGAATTGAATCCGATCAATTTCATTGTTATTATAAGCATAAACTTCTTGTTGATCATTGTAAACCTTGTCACAATTAAAGTATGAATGTGGTCCACCACAAGTCTCACACGTTTCATGATGTAGGTTTTTATATACAAGTCTTAGGAAAGACGAGTATAAATACGGCAAGTATTAATCGACACGATTTAATGAAAAAACCGTGAAGACGAATAAATGCGGGTTCGTTCTCGAAGGAGGTGTGTGTATTAATGTGCCAATATATATGAAATCAAAGTTTGGATTAGTGACGTTTTTGGTTGAGAAGAGAAAAAGTAAAGACGAGCTACGATTACGATTAAACTACGACGTTGACGTAAAACGCGAACGTAAATACGTAAAACGTGACGAAATTAAAAATGAAAGCTAAAAATTAATTAAAAGATTAAAACTAAGTCAAAAATAATATAAACAAGAATAAAAATCCACAAATATATTTTAAAACCTTTTATTAATTAAATATTCAATTTTTAATGCTAATTAAAGCCCTAAAATTAAATATAATTAACGAAATGTCCAAAATATTATTTTATTGAACTAATAAATCACTTATATTATTTAAAGACTAAAAAGTATTTTTCCTAAATTTTAAAAACTATTTTTCTATTTTTAAAACACTTAAAACTATTTTTAAATTAAAATAATCCTAGAAAATAATAAAATAATGCCAAAATTAATTTAACAATTTTAAAAATCTTAAATTACCCTAATGAACAGTAGAAAATTGAAAAAGTTTGAAAAAAGTAAAAATTTGCACTAAAAGACAAAACTATTTAATAATTAAACCCTAATTAACTTAAATTAATTATAAAAAATAATTTAAAAGTGAACAGTAACTAATTTTTAAACTAAAAATCTTAAATTAATATTCTAAGTCTAGGAAAAATTTTAAAAGTGAAAAATATAAGTTTTTTATACTAAAAGACAAAAACAGATATATTAAAAAGTAATTAAATTAGCTAAATAATCTAAAAATTATCTAATGAACAGTAACTGGAAAATCAATAATACTGAAAAATCAGAAAATAAATAAGAAAAATATTGGAAAAAGAATTAAACCCTAAAACCTAAATAAGATCACAAAAGACAAAAATATTGGTTTCTGAAAGTGACACTTCTTTGTGTTTCTGTCTTTTAGTGTAGCAGTGGCTACAGCAAAGCTATCAGTGGGAAAGGAGTTCCCACTGATAGTGTAAAAAAACGGGTCTGAGCCTTTTGAGGCTTGGATCTTGCTTGTTTTTGAGTTTTAACTGGAAACAAAGGCACCCCCACACTCATGGAAGTGTGGGGAGTCAGTTTAAGCTAAAAAAAACAAAGCACAAAGCAGATTTCACACACAATGGACCAAATTGCAGTTACTGTATTCAGAAAGGGGGCCTGGTGGCCTTTGCTGATGCACTTGGCAGTTTGGTGAGTTTAGGGCTCACCAAACTTGCTAAATTCAGCTCCAAATCACACAAGTATAATAACAAGCCCTAGATTAACACCCTACACTAGCAGATTACACAAAATGAAAGCATACTTATATCAAAACAAGGCTGAAAGAGTGTTTGCTGATTTTAGCCAATGTTTACCAAGTTTGAGCATGCAAATCTGATTTAAACCTTTCTAAACTAGAAGATAGCTAACACAAACTACTAACATTCATATAAAAGGCATGTTTAAGCAGGTTATGTCCAACAATCTGTCACCAATCTTGGTTTATACCCTAGTCCCAAACACCCTCTTATTTTCTGAAATCAAAAATTAACAAATCTCTTTCCTATAAAACTTCACCAAACTGATTTAAAATGATCTAAACATGCATATAGAACTATATTAAGCATAATCAAACAGGGAAAATAACATGTAGCATTCAAACACAAAAATCACATAAATAATCACATAAAGTTCAATAAAAATGAAATAAGAGGTTCAAGCCTTACTTATGGGGCTGATGCCTTTCTTAAACCATCTATTTGAGCTTATGGAGAGCTTATGTGAAGTGGTGGACCCCTGCTGAGGTTCAACAACAGAACCAGGGGTCTCAAATATCTTCAAAATGAGGAAAAAAAAGTAAAAAGAGATGATGATGGTTGCTTGTTTGCTCTTGGTACCTGCACAACACCACAAAGAACAGAAACAAACTCCACGTAGACAATGAGCCACAAGCTGCAAGCTTGTGGCTTATGCTACAGTAACAGGTAAAATAAAGAAAATAAAAAAAGTTGATTAAAACTGGTTTTTCTTTGAAGAAAAATGGAACTTTGTTGAAACCAAACTTGAAACTTACACTAATTCAAGAATTAAGAAGCTAAGCTCTTGCTTCCACTTTCACTTCCACATGAGCTTAACTTAAAAATTTTGAAACAAATATCTTAAAACGTCTCTGGATGAAAACTTAAAACCCAATTAACTTTTTAAATAAACTTGCAATAAAAGAAAATATCTAAGCAACAATTATGGAACTCAGTTAGGTGTACAAAGGAAAAAATTTCATTGTCATTACTCTTTTAAAAAAATATACACAAAACTGGAACAAAAGGGAATGCCACATGTTGGCTCCTCATTTTATAGTGCTTAATGGAAGATTCTAGGCTACTGAAATAAAATAATAAAGCTTGAAACCCTAATACAAGTAATTCCCAGAATTGCCCTTTGAAGTCTTGGTCAAATGCATTCCCATGTGATCCGCCAGCTTGTGCACTTGATCTTGAACGTTTATTTCAAGCTTTGGGAAGAAGGAATTGATGCTGAACGTTGATGGACTGCTAAGATGCGAATATTGCCATTTTTGGTTGAGCAGGGGGACATGGTGGGGTCACATATGGTCACGGGTTGGTGTTTTGTGAGCTGGGTTTTGATGAGAAAAGGGTTAATCATTAACCTGGATAATAAGGGGGAAAAACCCCTTGATTAGTGGTAATTAGGGTCTAGGGTTCTTGGGTGAGGGTGATGATAAACAGGAGTGTTAAATCGGTTTAATGGGTTAAAAAGTTTTGAAATTAGTGTTTCCCCCACTTTATTAGTAAAACAAGTTTAATTATAAAAGGGGTTCAAAAAGGATTTTGTGACAGGGTCAAGTTTGGTTGTGGACTGGTTGGTTTGGATGGTGGACTGGCAGAGGTGACGTGTCAGGATGTGGGTGGCTGGTGGGATTTTGTTGTCTGGGCAGGTTTAGTCTCCCATCTTTCTTCACATCTTCATTTAGAAATAAACAGCCAAAGTCTCATTTCCCCTTTATAATAACTTTGCTAAACTTGTCATTTTTGGCACCAAAGTCTATAAAACACATTCACAAGGGTATTTTATGCATTTAATGCATTCTTCAAGGGCATAAATGGTATTTTCTTGAAACTTAAGGACCAATCTTGTAATAATAGAGATTTACAAGGGTCAAAAGTGACAAGTCTTCAAAAGTTGAGGGACCATTCTTGCCAAATCTTCAAACTTCAAGGACTTGATAGGAAAATCATGATTCGGGTCCGGTTCTTTGTGCGGCTTCGTTTCCCGTGTTCGTTTTTGCTTGATTCCTTTGATCTTTTGGTGAATTCACGATATCCATACCTAAAATACATAATGAACAAACACAGGCATATATTGGGGTATTTTGATGATATTTTAAGCGTTTTAAGCCCGATTTGGACGATGAGACTTATGTATAAATACAGTCTCATCACTCCCCCATACTAAACCATTGCCGTGTCCCCATGCAATGCTAGAATTAAGTATCGTAGCACTTCCAAAATTCATTTTATGATGAATTTTATTCAAGACATAAATTTAAATAAACTACCACACGTGTTTTAGACATAATGTATTATTTTCATCACGGTTAAGTGACTTTTGGGATCATAGAACAAGAACACGTGAATGCTTCGTTAGAAATAATTTCGTCGTCCTCGATTTTCACCCAATTCCATGCTAAGCGTGTAACGAGATCATTGTTATTATAAGTTAGCAACACGAACACATCTCATGAGTGTTAATTACGAACCTAAACTCCCTTATTCCTACTTGGTATCTCTTATATTTTATTTTGTCTTAATGATCACGAGGATACATCATTGACTTATGCATGAATAGAGATTAAGTCTAAAAATAGAAACTTAACGGTGTAACCAAAATCATCAAATCAATAATTCACCCCAATAGACAACGATGTCAAAAAATTAAGTCAACAAGAAGGATCGATAAACACGGTTTTATAACGGTTTTGAACATGAGACTTATTACCAAGAATTTTATACGCCCCCTAACGGAAGGGCCTTATTATCTTTGGTTTACCTCCATCTTTTATTCAACTTCGCCATGAAGCTTTTATTATGACTTCGATCTTGCCTTGCCTTTTATTATCCGCCTCATCGGTGGTTTTATTAGCCAAAGACGTATATCCTCACGCTAAAGCGAATTTTGGATCTTTAAAGCTTCGAAGATTAAGGCTTGATTCACTTTCAATTTGGGCATAGATTTTTCGGCCTTGTGAGCTTCAAATTTTTGCTTAATTTAGGTGAGCACTTGAAATCTTATTATTAGGTGAAGCTTTCGATTATTGGGGTGCCAATACTTCAAAACCGTGACGCTGGCGATACCTTAATGTTTTCCCAATTTAATTACATGGAAGCTACCAAAACAAATTAGAAACCCAACAATAGTGACTAAACCGCCAAATCAATATTTATTAACAATTTATTATGCAAAAGCGTTGGGAGAATAAGCTAATAATTACTACACATAAGATCGTGACGATTACGAGACTTATAAATAACTCTATCATTTCTCGTCCTCATTTAAGAGACTTAGCCTAAAAAGTTAAGGAATCGAAGCTAAGTGCTCAACACGCACGGTCGAGTCAAAAATTACTCTCGTTCTCACCATCGGAAAACCTACATTCGTGTCTTAAACACTTATGAAAAACTAGAAAATTTTTAAAATTTGGCCATTTTTAGCCTTATTTTGCATAAAAAGATAACAAAAAGATGAATATTGGATAGCGTGTTGACGTAAGCAAGGTGAAGTATCTACTCACCCCCCCATACTAAAACTAAACATTGTCCTCAATGTTTCGAGTCTAAGGGTGTAAACACCCCCATACTAGAGACGAAGTCGAATGCTTAATCTCGAGCATGGAAAGGGTAAAACGAATAACCTAAAAGCCGTTTATGAATTATGCTAATAAGATAAACGTTAGAACATAAAAGGATATCATCGGATATCGGAATCTCCAAAGGCGACGATCGAAGCTCGAGTGATCCATAAAACGAACACGAGAGGCTTCAATGGTGACTATGAACCTAATAAATCACAATCACAAACAACCACGAAACAAAGGTAGGAAGAACACAAGTCCCCTCGTTACATTAAACTAATAAAGCGATAATATGTACAAGGATAAGCATGAGAATCCCCCACGAGGCACCTTGTTTTTGATAACCGAGTCAAAAGCTCGACTCGAATCCCCATAAATGTGATCATTTAGGGATAATCTTGGTTTGGTCATTTTTGGTGGGGCTTACATGATAAACAAGGCCCAAAAGTACGTAGAGTACTTTAAAAACCCGATATACGAATACCGGGGTCAAAGATAGCGTCCTCGTTTTCGGATGAAAGACGAAACAACGCTTCTTCAACCGAAGCCGAAACCCCAAAGGGGTAGAAGAAAAGAGATAAGAAGTAGAAAGGTGGGGCAATGGGTAAGTCAAACATATGAGCTACTCGAGGTAGACTCACACCAAGCAAATAGATAAGATTTCCATTTATTGCATCGTTGGAAGACCGAGATATCCCTTTACAAGCAATTCCGGGATCGTAAATCTCGTCCTCGGTGGTAAAGTGTGAGGGAACATTTGGGGCTTCCCCCATACTAAGACCACACCAACCGTCGTCAAAAGGAGTAGACGAGGTGATATCACTCATAAAATGCGGTGATGACGGAGTTAAACATGTAGAAAAATCTTTTGAAACTTTTTTAAAATCTTTTCCTTTTTCATCGTTCAAAAACTCTTTATGAAAACCCGATTGAATAATGTCGAAAATATTTGGCGTGTCAAATTCAAAATTAGTCGCGCTAAAAATCCTCACATTTAAGTCATTGGCGGGAGGGGGTGGCGGATTATATAAGTTCTCAAAACGTTTGTCAATAAAGAACACCGCCCCCTCGGGGTCAACATACTCGTCATCCTCATGAACGTCGATCTCATCGATTTCTTCATCAAAGATAGGCTTGTCAAACCAAGGTTTGTCATTCCCTTCCTTGAGTATCTTAGAAACTCTCTCGAAAAGGTCACGATCAAGCACGAAACCATCATTCTTTTGTGGGGATCGTTGATAAGTTAGATCCTCACGAATGTGGTAAACGTCATTCTCAAATGAGGAGTGTTGATTAGGTAACTCCTCGAGAATGGGATTTTTGGTGGTCACATGAGTTGGTTCGTCATCGAAAATAAGACGTTCCAACTCATTTAGTTCATCCTCGATCTTGGAAAGGTCGACTTCACTCGTAGGTGGAAGTGAAGGCATAAGAGCTAGCTCTCGTTCAATGATTTCCTCAATCTCGGGATCAAACTCATAATCATCGTACTTCACATGTTTCTTCTTAGGAGAATCAAAAATAGCATGTGCATTTCGAAGTACGTGATCAAGCTCGGCAAAATCGCCATCGTCATCGTCAAAGAAAGAGTCGATGTGAGCACTCACAACCATGGACTTACAAGCACTAGGGCTATGCTTAGGTGACCTTTCTAAGACGAGAGGATCGATGTCGATAAACCCTTTAGCCTCAACGGGTGTTGGGCTAGGAAAAGGAGGCACTTCGATGGAGTTAGAAGTTGAAGCCTCAAAGACGTGGTCCTTCGAAGGTGGTGAAGACGAACCCATTTTGGTCATTGTCGTGATGGCATTAACGTCACCCTTCGGAATTGGTGTTTCACTTGTTTCGCTAAAAATATCCTAAAGTGAGTTTTCATCCATGTATTTACTCATACCCTTTTGAATTAGGTACACGTATTCTTTATCATTAAAATCATCATCTTTAAAACCGTTTTTCTTAATTCTTTCAAAACATGCATCAAGCTTCATTCTTTCTGCTAAAGTAAACATTTTGAAATCATTAGAATTTGAATCATTAGGTTTTGAAACCTCGGTTTTTTCATTCTCATAAAATCCTTGGGATTTTCTAGCGAAAAAGTCTATTTTCTCATCCCCATATCTCATAGTAAGTCTCCCCTCGTGAACGTCGATTACGGTTCTAGCCGTCGATAAGAATGGTCGGCCTAAAATAATGGGACATTTAGGGTCACACTCGTAATCGGATATAACGAAATCCGCGGGAAAAACAAACTTTCCAATCCTAACATAGACATCCTCGGCTATTCCAATTGGTATAAGTGGAGTACAATTTGCAAGCTCGATTGTCATGTTCGTGGGGGTAAGCGAAGGCAATCTCATCAATTTCCAAAGAGAATGAGGCATGAGATTGATGCTAGCACCTAAATCGGCAAGGGCTAAACATCCCTCAATCTCGGAAAAATCACAAGGTAGTAGAAATTGGCCCGGATCCTTTTCCTTTCTCGGCATACGCCTTTTGGGTTTTTTAAGAAGGATCGAAGCACAAGTTCTTTCAAGGGTTACTTTGGTAAGGTCGACAAAGCTCTCTTTTTGAACCGTGGATGGAATTTGAGGTACACGAGGGTGTGCACTCTTTTCCTTGGTCGCCACGTTCACCCCATCGACTTTAGAACAAGAAGACGTCTTAGAAGTCGAGGGTTGAGAGGGATAAACAACACGGAATCCTTCAAGGTTAGGGGTAATCACACGGCCTTTCTCACGAGACGAGGCGGCTTTACATTGTTCTTTCGGATTAGCAACGGTGTCACTAGGTAACGAACTTGATGACGAACCCGAGGCTTTGTTCATTATGGCCGAAAACATCTTTTTAATATCAATTTGCCATTGCTCAATCATCGTGTTTTGCAATTTCAAAGTATTTGTAAAGTCGTTTTTCAAAGTACCAATTTCTCCCTCTAATCGTCTCATATTAGCCTCATTCGTTTTCATGTAATTTTGAAAATCGTTTGACGAACTATTTTGATTTGAATTAAAGTTCCCTTGGTTTTGATTACTTCTTTGAAAATTGTTTTGATTCCCACTTGAAAAATTGTTTCCTTGATTGTTATCTCTATTTTGCCAAGTTATATTACGACCTTGATTATAACCTCCTTGATTTTGATTCGAAAAATTTCCTTGTTGATTATTTCCATGAAAATTGTTTCGGTTTTGATTAAAATTGTTGCCTTGGTTATAATTTCCTTGTTGTGATGGACCGGCGTTATTTTGATTTTGATTAGAAAAATTGTTGTTTAACGCACTCACATTCGAAGTTTGGCCATCCGTAGCCGCACACTCGTAATAATTATGAGGTCCACCACAAAACGTACACGAAACCTCAACCGCTTTCACCGTAGCGGGAGCGTCTTTCTTTTGCATCTCAATGAGATAAGACGTGAACACATTCGTCAACTTATCGACTTTTGTGTCAACTCTCTCAATGTCGCGATTAGAACTACTAACATTGGCGACATTGGCAACACTCGGTGCATTGCGGAGTTGGTAAACCTTGGATCGGTTCTCGATAATTATCAAAGCTTCTCTCGGAGTTTTACACAAAAAGTTGCCACCGGCGGCGGAATTCAACGAGTCTTGTTCGTGAAAATTAAGACCGTTGTAAAACGTATCGATTTGGTGCAACTCGGAAAAACCATGGTGAGGACATTGCCTAAGCAATTCCTTAAAACGATCCCACGCGTCTCTAAAAGATTCATTCGGTTTTTGCTCAAATTTTGTAATCTCGTTTTTGAAAAACGTTGTCTTAGACGGTGGGAAAAAATAATTAACGAACTTGGAAACGAGATCCTTCCACGTAACTATCGAATTAGGTGGCTCTTTCTCGTACCAATCCTTGGCGGCACCATCGGGCGAGTAAGGAAAAAGCATAAGCTTGACGACATCGGTGTCGACGTTCTTAAACTTGCTCGTGGCCAAAAGACGATCAAAATTCCGAATATGGTCGTGAGGATTACCGGCTTCACGACCTCGAAACTTCGTAGCTTGGATCAACGAAAGCATTCCGCTCTTGATCTCAAAATTCTCCGCCTCGATAGCGGGAATTACGATCGCGTCTCCATAACCCTCGGTGGGCGCTTGGAGCAATTCCATCATAGAACGATTGTCGGCCATCTCCTCTACGGTTTCTTCAACAACGATATTAGGAACGTCGGTTTCTAATTCTCGTCTACGTCGTCGATTCCTTCGATTACGATTGCGTCGATTCGAAGCTTCACTAGAATTGGAATAATCCTTCGATCGAGTGCGCATGCACTAAGCGTAGAATGGGTGGTAGCAAAGAAGATTATTTTTGTGGTTTTTCGATTTTTCAATTTTTTTGGTTTTTGATTGTTTTTCAATTTTTTTTGGATTTTTTTGTTGTATTACGTAGACTCAAATTAAAAATCTCCCCTCGAATCGACTTTCTCGATTAAAGGAGCCTCAAAGAATGAAAACGAACACGTGGAGTGAACGTTCTCGATGACTTTAGAACGTTGGTGGAACACCAAAACGTTCAAGAGGGTTTAATCTTGAAAACACAAGCAAATATAATATACGTAGATAATACTTGGGCGGCAAACCCTCGATTAGCCTTCTTTCTCAAAACACGCACAAGCAAGCGGAGGAAACGAGGCGGCGCGAAGCACTTAAGAGCCTTTTTCCTTTAGGTCGTGAAATACAACCGCCTTATGCCCACCTTATAGTTTGTGTTAATTGAAATTAAGCCTCACGAAAGTATTTATCTATTTTGCCTTTAAACTTTTGCTTTAGATTCGAATACAATGATCGAGTGATGAAATCCCGAATCAAGGTTGCGTTTTCACGCTTTTGGAGTACTTGTATATTTATTGTTCTTACGTAGTACAATATAGTAATAATATATTCACAAGAAAAACGAAAACCAATATATCTACAATATAGTAAAGATTGATTTGTGTTTAATTTAGGAAAATTAAACACGATTTATTTGGATATTATACTATAATAGAGAAAAATAACAAAAATGAGTATGTACGATATTCACGCTTTCCAAAAAATGAAAAGCAAAAACGCACTACTCACACAAACACGATACTAATAATAATGGCACACAAACACCTCCCCGGCACCGGCGCCAAAAATTGATGTAGGTTTTTATATACAAGTCTTAGGAAAGACGAGTATAAATACGGCAAGTATTAATCGACACGATTTAATGAAAAAACCGTGAAGACGAATAAATGCGGGTTCGTTCTCGAAGGAGGTGTGTGTATTAATGTGCCAATATATATGAAATCAAAGTTTGGATTAGTGACGTTTTTGGTTGAGAAGAGAAAAAGTAAAGACGAGCTACGATTACGATTAAACTACGACGTTGACGTAAAACGCGAACGTAAATACGTAAAACGTGACGAAATTAAAAATGAAAGCTAAAAATTAATTAAAAGATTAAAACTAAGTCAAAAATAATATAAACAAGAATAAAAATCCACAAATATATTTTAAAACCTTTTATTAATTAAATATTCAATTTTTAATGCTAATTAAAGCCCTAAAATTAAATATAATTAACGAAATGTCCAAAATATTATTTTATTGAACTAATAAATCACTTATATTATTTAAAGACTAAAAATTATTTTTCCTAAATTTTAAAAACTATTTTTCTATTTTTAAAACACTTAAAACTATTTTTAAATTAAAATAATCCTAGAAAATAATAAAATAATGCCAAAATTAATTTAACAATTTTAAAAATCTTAAATTACCCTAATGAACAGTAGAAAATTGAAAAAGTTTGAAAAAAGTAAAAATTTGCACTAAAAGACAAAACTATTTAATAATTAAACCCTAATTAACTTAAATTAATTATAAAAAATAATTTAAAAGTGAACAGTAACTAATTTTTAAACTAAAAATCTTAAATTAATATTCTAAGTCTAGGAAAAATTTTAAAAGTGAAAAATATAAGTTTTTTATACTAAAAGACAAAAACAGATATATTAAAAAGTAATTAAATTAGCTAAATAATCTAAAAATTATCTAATGAACAGTAACTGGAAAATCAATAATACTGAAAAATCAGAAAATAAATAAGAAAAATATTGGAAAAAGAATTAAACCCTAAAACCTAAATAAGATCACAAAAGACAAAAATATTGGTTTCTGAAAGTGACACTTCTTTGTGTTTCTGTCTTTTAGTGTAGCAGTGGCTACAGCAAAGCTATCAGTGGGAAAGGAGTTCCCACTGATAGTGTAAAAAAACGGGTCTGAGCCTTTTGAGGCTTGGATCTTGCTTGTTTTTGAGTTTTAACTGGAAACAAAGGCACCCCCACACTCATGGAAGTGTGGGGAGTCAGTTTAAGCTAAAAAAAAAACAAAGCACAAAGCAGATTTCACACACAATGGACCAAATTGCAGTTACTGTATTCAGAAAGGGGGCCTGGTGGCCTTTGCTGATGCACTTGGCAGTTTGGTGAGTTTAGGGCTCACCAAACTTGCTAAATTCAGCTCCAAATCACACAAGTATAATAACAAGCCCTAGATTAACACCCTACACTAGCAGATTACACAAAATGAAAGCATACTTATATCAAAACAAGGCAGAAAGAGTGTTTGCTGATTTTAGCCAATGTTTACCAAGTTTGAGCATGCAAATCTGATTTAAACCTTTCTAAACTAGAAGATAGCTAACACAAACTACTAACATTCATATAAAAGGCATGTTTAAGCAGGTTATGTCCAACAATCTGTCACCAATCTTGGTTTATACCCTAGTCCCAAACACCCTCTTATTTTCTGAAATCAAAAATTAACAAAGCTCTTTCCTATAAAACTTCACCAAACTGATTTAAAATGATCTAAACATGCATATAGAACTATATTAAGCATAATCAAACAGGGAAAATAACATGTAGCATTCAAACACAAAAATCACATAAATAATCACATAAAGTTCAATAAAAATGAAATAAGAGGTTCAAGCCTTACTTATGGGGCTGATGCCTTTCTTAAACCATCTATTTGAGCTTATGGAGAGCTTATGTGAAGTGGTGGACCCCTGCTGAGGTTCAACAACAGAACCAGGGGTCTCAAATATCTTCAAAATGAGGAAAAAAAAGTAAAAAGAGATGATGATGGTTGCTTGTTTGCTCTTGGTACCTGCACAACACCACAAAGAACAGAAACAAACTCCAAGTAGACAATGAGCCACAAGCTGCAAGCTTGTGGCTTATGCTACAGTAACAGGTAAAATAAAGAAAATCAAAAAAGTTGATTAAAACTGGTTTTTCTTTGAAGAAAAATGGAACTTTGTTGAAACCAAACTTGAAACTTACACTAATTCAAGAATTAAGAAGCTAATCTCTTGCTTCCACTTTCACTTCCACATGAGCTTAACTTAAAAATTTTGAAACAAATATCTTAAAACGTCTCTGGATGAAAACTTAAAACCCAATTAACTTTTTAAATAAACTTGCAATAAAAGAAAATATCTAAGCAACAATTATGGAACTCAGTTAGGTGTACAAAGGAAAAAATTTCATTGTCATTACTCTTTTAAAAAAATATACACAAAACTGGAACAAAAGGGAATGCCACATGTTGGCTCCTCATTTTATAGTGCTTAATGGAAGATTCTAGGCTACTGAAATAAAATAATAAAGCTTGAAACCCTAATACAAGTAATTCCCAGAATTGCCCTTTGAAGTCTTGGTCAAATGCATTCCCATGTGATCCGCCAGCTTGTGCACTTGATCTTGAACGTTTATTTCAAGCTTTGGGAAGAAGGAATTGATGCTGAACGTTGATGGACTGCTAAGATGCGAATATTGCCATTTTTGGTTGAGCAGGGGGACATGGTGGGGTCACATATGGTCACGGGTTGGTGTTTTGTGAGCTGGGTTTTGATGAGAAAAGGGTTAATCATTAACCTGGATAATAAGGGGGAAAAACCCCTTGATTAGTGGTAATTAGGGTCTAGGGTTCTTGGGTGAGGGTGATGATAAACAGGAGTGTTAAATCGGTTTAATGGGTTAAAAAGTTTTGAAATTAGTGTTTCCCCCACTTTATTAATAAAACAAGTTTAATTATAAAAGGGGTTCAAAAAGGATTTTGTGACAGGGTCAAGTTTGGTTGTGGACTGGTTGGTTTGGATGGTGGACTGGCAGAGGTGACGTGTCAGGATGTGGGTGGCTGGTGGGGTTTTGTTGTCTGGGCAGGTTTAGTCCCCCATCTTTCTTCACATCTTCATTTAGAAATAAACAGCCAAAGTCTCATTTCCCCTTTATAATAACTTTGCTAAACTTGTCATTTTTGGCACCAAAGTCTATAAAACACATTCACAAGGGTATTTTATGCATTTAATGCATTCTTCAAGGGCATAAATGGTATTTTCTTGAAACTTAAGGACCAATCTTGTAATAATAGAGATTTACAAGGGTCAAAAGTGACAAGTCTTCAAAAGTTGAGGGACCATTCTTGCCAAATCTTCAAACTTCAAGGACTTGATAGGAAAATCATGATTCGGGTCCGGTTCTTTGTGCGGCTTCGTTTCCCGTGTTTGTTTTTGCTTGATTCCTTTGATCTTTTGGTGAATTCACGATATCCATACCTAAAATACACAATGAACAAATACAAGCATATATTGGGGTATTTTGATGATATTTTAAGCGTTTTAAGCCCGATTTGGACGATGAGACTTATGTATAAATACAGTCTCATCATTTCACTTTTTTCTTTCACGGCATGCACATGTGTAGTGAGGGCGTCGGTTTTTAGAGCGAGTTTTTCAACAAGTGAAGTAAGTTTATTAATTTGATCATTCACCTCATTATAACTCGTACTAGCACTTGCCATATTAGCCCTAACACTTTTGGTTTGCACTTTTGCCTTGTTCTCAATAATGGCCCAAGCCTCGTTCATTGTTTTCACAAGAATATTGCCCCCCGCGGCACTATTAAGCGAGTCTTGGTCGTTTAGAGTTAAACCATTATAAAACGTGTTGATTTGATGAACTTTAGTAAAACCGTGTTGTGGACATTTTCTCAAAAGATCTTTAAAACGATCCCAAGACTCACTAAACGTTTCCCCATATTGTTGCTCAGAGTTGATTATTTCATTCCTTAAGGACGTGGTCCGTGATGGTGGGAAAAAGTAGTTAATGAACTTGGTCTCTAAGTCGATCCATGTGGTAATACTTTGGGGTGGTTCCTTATCAAGCCAAATCCGGGCTTGTCCCTCGAGGGAAAAAGGAAAAAGTTGGAGGCGAACGACCTCTTGGGGCACCCCATTGTATTTGACGGTATTAGCTAATTGGATGAAACGTTTGATATGAGCGTGTGGGTCATCATTAGTACGGCCTAAAAATGGTGTAGCGGAAACCATTTGAATAAAACCCGATTTAAGTTCGAAATGATTAGCTCCAATATTCGGCACCACAATCGCGTCATCGTTTCCTTCAACGTGAGATTGTAGAATCTCAATCATTGGTCGATTATCCGTTGCCATCGTATTGTCGAAAGCTCGATTCTCGGGATCGGCTTTAATGACGGTCTTTTTTTTTTCTTCTTCTTCTTTTTAGAAGAATTAGAAGTTTTTGGTACACCAATCGGTATGTATGTATGCGCGCGAGTGCGCATACAATTAAAATTTTGGAATGAGGTAGGTGACCTCGGTCGACTTTGAGAGGAAAAGGATTTTCCCTCTCGAGGAGCAATATGAAAAAGCTACAAAAATATATACGTAAATACTACTTGAGTTGGCAAACCAATAATCGGTCGTCCCTCTCAATATACGCACAAGCAAGCGGAGAAACGAGGTGGCACAAAGCACTTAAAAACCTTTTTTTCTTAGACGGCCTTTTATAGCGCGTCGCCTTATACCCACCTTATAGTTTGTATATGTCGAGTTCAAACGTCTTACTAGTATTTATCTATTTTGCCCCTTTTTTTTCGTTATGGATGCGAATACAATAGTTAGGTGATGAAATCCCAACTAAGGCCTTATTTGATAAGTAGGTAAATTTATTGTGCTACGTAATATATTATAGTAAAAGAAAAATCTCTTAATATTTTTTTTAGAAATATATATATTCACAAGAAAAACGAAAGAAATCGAACTAAAAATTAACACTAATACGTAATATTTTTGGTGTAATACTTTTAGAAAAAAGTATTACTTTTGTATTTTTTAATTTTTTTGGTGCAATTCTTAGGAAAGAAATTGCTTTTGTGATTTTTTTAAATTTTTTTGTATTTTTAAGTTTTTGATTTTTTTATGTTTTTGATTTTGTTGCAAGAAACGTAACGTTCAAAGAATGAACGGATCCCAAAATCCAAACGTCTTCACGAAAAAAATCGTCAATCGTACGAGCGAAGCGGCAGCGGCGCCAATTTGAAACTGGGATTTTTGTTAATCCAAATTTAAACAATTAAGTTCGTTTTTCCTCGATTCGACTCGAATTTGATTTCCGGTTTAATGTTTCGACTTAACTTTGTTTTTGGTAAAATCTCTTTTTGGAATTTTTTTTAAACTAATTTAAATCAACTAATTAAAAGAAAACTAGTAAAATTTAACTAATTAATAAAACCTAAAAAAACTTTTAATTAAAATCTATTTTTAAACAAAACTTAATAAATTGAAATCTAATTTTAAAACTAAATTTGAAAACTTAAACTAAAACTATTTTAAAAATAAAAGTAAATTTAAACTAATTTAAAATTTAAAGAAAGTAAATAAAATGTCTTTTTGTATTTTTATAAAAACTGAATAAAAACGAAATTTAAATAAATTGATTAATTAAACTTTAATTTAAACTAAAAAAAACTTTTATATCAAATTTAATTGCCTAATTAATTAAAACTGCCAAATTTAAACAACCTATATTAATGAACTAATCTATAATTAAAAATAAAAAGAGTCCTAGAGCAGTTGGTTGGTCACTTGGTTGCTAGACGAGAGGTCTCTGGTTCAATCCCCAGCAGACCCCTATTTTGCTTTATATTTAATACTTTTTTTTTGGAACTTTTACTTTTAGACAAAAAGTCCTCAGACTAATTGAGTCTGAGGCTTAAGTAGTTACAAAAACAAGAATTCAATCTAAATAATAAGCTGAACTCAAATAAGCAGGAACCAAATAAGCTAACAAGAAAAAGACATATAAGCTGAAAATCTAAATAAGCAATGACTAAATATCAAATAAGCTGAAACAAATTAAGCTGAAGACAAATGGGAAACTAATCAAGAAGCATTTAAAATAAACATATATAAGCTACTACGAAACCAAACCTTAGACACTAATAAGCAGATCCAATCGTCCTATGAAACTAAACGAACACTAAAAAAAAGCAAGTTAAGCAGTAAAAACGTAGTACTATAAAAACGCAATAACTAAATAAGCCAAATCAAAATCGAACAAATCAATAAGCAGCAACTAAATCTAAACAAAGTGAATTTATCAAAGAAGCTAAGCAACTAAAATCTATAATCACTCTAGCCAAACTGAGTTATCTAATGCTCGAAGCAGATTAAACTACTCAAACGCAAACCGATTCAAGTAAGCTATTAAGCAGAATAAGCAGAAACAACAAACATGTAATCCTGAAACAAAACTGAATAAGCAGATTTTTTTAAAAACGAAAAAATAGTTTAACAAATTAAAACAAACACCACAAATTTAATAAAGCAAAATAAACATAAGCAGACTTAAAAAAATTGAATAAGCAATTACTAACCAAAAATCAAGCAAACTAAAAAAAACAATAAGCTATTAAAAAACGACTATTATCTATCCAACTAAATGATCATTGAGCAGATTTAACCCAAATTAAAACAAATAAAAGCAAATAACATTAACAGTAGCCTTTAAACTAATAATCTATATTAATCTAAAATCAACAGAAAAATAAAAGAGATGAGAGGAAACCTTGTGTTGATACCGTTGAGCCGAAGGTGAGGCGCTGAGCCACCTTATAGAACCGAAACAAACAAAACAAACACCACCTTCGATTTAACCCGAATCATCAACAACTTTATCTCCTTCGTCTCGAACCAACCAAACAAACAATAACAGTAACCTTTTATATAATAATCTCCCAGTGGGGAAATTACTTTTCACTTTCTTCTTTATTTTTTTTTATTTTTTTATTTATTTTTTATTTTTTTATATAATAATTCGGACGAAGAACAGTGACAATAGTTTTATCAACAGATTAAAAAAATAGTAACTGGAAATTAAAAATGAGACAGAATTAAAACGAAATTAACTTTTCATTAATTTAAATCAAGAGTACAATACTGAAATTGAAAGAGATTACAAGATTAAAAAACCTAAATCTATTTTTCTGAAAATTAAAAAATAAAGAAAAGCACTGATTACATGTGAAATATGGGGGTTTTTATAGGAGAAAACCCTCAAAACCCTAATCTTGGCTTCTCTTGTAAGCATCCAATCTGAACCGTTGATTCAATCATTCTTCTTCTCTCTCTTCTTTTCTTCTAATCCAGTGGCTGAGATCGTCCCTTGTGACTCGGATTGCCATCATGGCAATGAGTTGTGCTAGTTGTGTTTGTTGCAAGGTGAGGTGGCATGATGTAATAGGTTGGATTGGATATGGAGGAGTGTTTCCTCCAATCAAAAGTGGAGATTTAGGCCACGTCGGATTGATTTTGAGGACCACTGATGAGTGTTTTGATCCGATTCTTGGGGGAATTAATTCCTCTATGGTTTAATTACCCAATGAGGGTAAAACCCCCAAATTTGGTGGTTAATTTTTGTGAGGTTAATTAATTAGGGTTTGAGGGAAGGGAGTTGATGGTGTCTGCGTAAATTTTGGAGAAGAGAGAGTGTTTGACATTGTTTCTATCGAATGGTTATAGGATGGGGTAAATTATTTATTTTGTGGGGATAAAAGGTTGGGACACGTGGGGTGTGGGATAGGGAATAAATGTTGGTAGGTTAAAACGTTTATTTAAAAACGTTTGGTGAGGTGAAAAGTTTAAGAGTTGACTCTGATGTTATATTTGTGTGGGAAATTGACCAAATCAAGCAATATTTATCCGTTCCATTTATTTGAGATGGGCTTTGGCCCAAGTTACTAAACAACTTAATCCGTCCCCAAAATAAGTTGTAATCAAATGGGCTTGTGGGCTAATTGGTAACTCTTTTCAATCCGTTCCATTCTTTTTAGCAATATGGGCTTGTGGGCCCATTAAGAAAATGTGGGACCCACAAGGCCTATTAATCTCAAATGATATTTAATCCACTAAGAACGAGCTCGATTTTCGGCTTTGCTGATCTTTTCTTCAAAGTTGTGTCGGTTTTGACGGTTTTCATGATCTTGGCATACTTTTGGACTTTTGACTTTGTCTTCGTCTCTTTCTTGACTTTTCTTTGACATTTGACCATGAAATCCCGTGTTTTCTATTCTTTTGATCATTTGTACCTATTTAAACACAAGAACACAAAACCATGCGTAATTTCGACATTTAAGATGTAAAACACATGATTAGGTCTTGTTTTTACTTGATTTTTAGTGGCAAAAGGATAAGTGTTTACACACTTATTAACGGTACAACGTATTCTAGCGCTGTATTAATACTATATTAGGTAACCTGCTAAAAATAGAAGCTTCCTAAATTAGAAAGTTTCCAAAATCATTTATAATTTATTTAATAAAATTATACCCTTTTAAATATAATAAAACTATTTTAATTCAATTTATTTAAATATATAATTAAGACATTTATAAAAAACTGAGTAATAAAAGGTATAATTTATAAATCTTCGTTTTTATTATTTTTATTATATCCCGAGCCTACCGAGATACCCCTTCTCGGTCGCACTAAAACAATTCAACAAAATATATAAAATCTGCCTATATGAATTAGTGACAGAAATCTGTGTCACTAAAACCAGTGTGACTAAAACCTGATATTAAAATATGCCATTAAAAAGTGTCACTACTAAACTGCGACAAAATTTTGTGTCACAAAACCATCGCTAATTTCATTCAAAATTTACTATTTTTCTGTCTAAAAACCTTGCCACTGATTAAGTGTAGGTTCCCGCAGTTTATGTGCCGATTCCACTGATTTCATAAGCCCAAACGCACCCTTATATTTAAGAACATTCCGGTTGGTTTGTTTTGGTTGTTTAGGTCGAACGCAACCCGTTGCCGCCCCTGTGTGGGTCACGACTGGGCAGGGAATTAGGACAACGAGACCTCAAGGTCTCGGTCTCGATAACCCAAAAAAATCCAATCACAATGTTAACCAAAACACACCCCTTTTGGGGTTTCTGCCCTCGGTCGACCACAACCAACACCACCACCGAGACTAGTGATGTCTCGGTTTGTGTGCAACCCAAAAATCAAACCTACCTGTTTGTGATTGTTTGCTGATCGTGGCTGGGCTAGGAACCATCACCGAGAGTCATAGGACTCTCGGCTGTACACATCTCAAGTCTACCAAGACAGATCAAATAAAAGAAAAGAGACGAGGGTAATTACCGTGTGATGATTAAGGATGAAGAACGAATCAATGATGGAGGATGAATCGAAACCCCTTGATTTTTGTTTATACCTAGCGGCTACAAACCCTAGAGACTCTTTTTTTTGTTCGTTAATGTGAAAAGGGGAGGGGTTTGAGTCCCGTGCTTTTTTTTCTTCTTACAATTGGTTTGGGCTTCCAAGGCCCATTTTCTTTTTTTTCTCTCTCTAAAACACAGCCCCTTATATACATACACTTTTCTTTATTTTTCTCGCGACACGATTTAATGTGCGTGTACGTGTTCGTGAATCGTGTTTTAATTTCTGAAAACGTAATACTCTTTTCTGTAAATAAATCATACATACATAATACATACGTAATGTTTTCTGAACTCAATAATTATTTCTAAATAATTATTATTTAATAATATTTTTCTGAAATTGAGCATGCGTATTTAATATTATGAAATTCTTAATTACGGGTTTTACAATTCTTCCCCTCTAAAAAAAATAATTCGTCCCCGAATTAAGGGTACGACTGTACTGGGTTTTACACTTCTCCCTCTTTAACGGAAAATTCGTCCTCGAATTAAGGGTAATTTAAACTGGTGGCGTTATAAAAGCTGAAAGGACATATATGCTGAAAGAACATAAAGGATGAAAAGACATATAAGCTGAAGGATCATTCGTCCCTGATTTAGAACATGATGCTGCTGAAAGGTATAAACCTGGCATGGCTGAAGTGGCATGTAAGGTGACATGGCTGAAGAGGATATGGAATATAACATGACTGAAAGAACCTAACTGAATTTATTTAAGGAAAAGGATGAGAGGTCCGGATGGACTCCTCCGTTTCGAGTGGCCTCCCGCTCGAAACGATTCCTTCAAAAGTCTAAACATAATAATAAAAATCTTGGTCCTGATGACCCTGTCTTGACGATGCTAAATAGTTTCTGGTTCCACACTTAAGATGAATTTCCCGAATCTGATAGAATGAATAGTCTATAACATGTAGTATACATGAAACGGTACGTAGAATTATTCTGAAAAGATAACATTTATATTTTTGGGCAAGCTGATGAAAACATATAGGGACGAACTACGTGAACAACTGTAAACGTGCTACGTGAGCAATTATGAACGTGGTTCGCAATCATAAAAGGAACGATGTGCATGAATTATATCATGAATGTGATACGTGAAACATACTGTGGGCGTGATACAAGAACATATCATGAACATATGATGACTGAGGAAAGAATGCCAAACGATACGGCCTAGGACGTGAAACGTCTGCCTGGGTATGGAGAAACTCTGCTAACTTGAGTCTGGTTTCTTAAGCTTTCTGTAACCGTATTCAGTAATAAATTGTGAAACGCGTAACGCGAGATGGAACACGAACCTGAACGTGGACAATGTTATGAACGCTAACGTGAACTTAAATCATGAGATACACACAAAACATGAACTGAAACAACATCTTACTGTGAATGAGACGTAAACGTGAAAGTGAAAATAAACGTGAACGTAAGTGAACGTAAACATACACGTGATCGTGAACATGAATTCCGTCTGATATGATGGTCGATGGAATACCTTGAATTAGTACAATTTACTGCTAAATTTTCTGCAGGTCCACTATTGCGTAATCCTTTCGGATGAAAGAAAACGCGCAGGTTGATTACATGGTTGATGATGACTTAGATAGTATCATACTTTTTTGAGTCTTTGGTAACTGATAACAATTTCATGGAATTTCGTCTTATTTCTGCTCAGAAATTTCTAAGGATTGTAGTAACTCACTAGCATGACGACGTTCTATCTTGAACCTGCGGTATGTCAGGCATCGAGATATGAACATAGCTGCATCAATGTGTGATACTGCTTCTATCAAAATTCTGCCTGGGATTATAGGACATTCTGATGGAAATCTGGTTGAATAGTTATGGAAGAATTTTTAGTGAGAACTGTCAGCAATTTCCGCGGTAGCAGTCAATTGAGTTTTAGAACAGTTTGTACTTCGTACACAGGCGTCCGTCGGGACCATCAGGTGATGTCCTTCACCTTCGCAGGATTGTCTGAAATTTCTTTCCGCTGAAATCGGGTGGCTCAGAAACGCCACTTTGTTCAATTGGAATTCATATCTGGAAAGCTGTATATAAAAGTTCTCCTATTTAAGATTTTGTACAACTGTGAGAAGATGATTCTCGTGTTCTTCTCTAGAATTTGGCAAGTCAGGATGTGATCAATGAATATACTGACGATTTTGTCTGAGAGTTATGGAAAAATTTTATTCATAAATTTCATAACATAGTTGGAGCATTAGGGGAGCTCATAAGTATAAAATCAAAAAAATAAAATTAGAGAGACTGTATATGTGCAACAGCAGTCTGGAAAACATCATGTTCTTTCTCTCACCATTGATGGAAGCATGATCGGAAATTGTTCTGGAAAATTTTTAAGACATCGTAGCAGATCAAATAAACCTGCTATTTATGGAATGAACATTGATTAAGAATGGTGATCTCGTAAAAATTTTTAGTGGTCGATACATGATCTCATGATACCGACCTTCTTCCTGATAGACAGAAACGGTGCACTTCCTGGTGGTGTGCAAGGGCGAATAAAGCCTCATTCCGATAATTCTTGGAGCAAATGCTGCAACTCTTTTAAAATCAGCTGAAGCCCTGCGATAAGGTGTTCTGGAAATAGGTTCCTTACTTGAGACAAGCTCTATGTTAAACCCTGTCTTGTGGTTAGGGAGGAATTTCTAGGAAAACCTTCTGAAATTTTTATCTGCAAACTCTGGAATAATCTGTTGATCTTGAATTTAAGGAACTTCAGAAGTGGATTTATATCTGATAGCTATAAAGGTCTTAGTAGCTTTAGAATGATAAGTCACTTGCTGTAAAGCATAACAACTTGTACTGATTTTATGGCAGAAAATAACATTGCTATCTTTGGAAGTTAGTAAGACGGATCTTGTCTTCAACTGGAAGGAAAAACCTTATAAATATGGGTGATACCGTGGAGTCTTTTCTGGCTGGGAGGTAGGTACTACCCGATTTAAGATAAAGCTGACATATGATCACGTGAAGTAAACGTGACAACTTTCACTGATTGTGTTCATCTATAACCTCACAGAATGAACGCTGCATGTCTAACCTGAATAATACTCCGGTGGTGGTAACTGAATTTTAGTGGTCTGATTTATGCGTGGCATAACAGAACGGGTATACCCCCTTGGAGGGTACCCTGAAATTCTGAGGACCTAGTTTTGGAGGCATACTGGTGTTATGAATCTGACTCGTACTTTGAGAAGATATTCGTATGACGTGTACTATGACTGGTGTCCTGACATGTGTCTTCCGAAGTGATACTTGGGACCTGTGTCTTGACTGTTGTCTGGACATGTATTTTAATGGGTGAGTCTGAATAAGGTTAAGAATTTCTGGTAACTGCTAGGGTTGGCGGACCGGTTAGACTGCCGACCTCTGGATTTCTGGTCACGTTCGTACCAGAGTTTCGATGGTTACTGAGTGATTAATTATAAGCACGGTTATTATCACTACTGCTTTGTCTTTGAATTTAATGACGGTCATTATCATGACCGTGATATATGTAACTATTCTGCTGAGTGGTCGGCTGGGTTCCGGTTCCCACTCTTCTAAATGAAAGGTTAGCTGAGTGAAGTGTGACATCTAGCTGAGAAGGTAAAAGCATGGAATGAAATGGTAGTGTTTGATGGTTGAAATTTATTCTTGTCAGAAATTTCAAATATATCATTTTCGTCCTTGTTCTACAAAGTCTTCATGGTATAAACAACATCAGCATCTTGAGAAATCTTCAAAGCATCAGCAGCATCAGCATTTGTGAGGTCTTCAAAGTGTTAGCAGCATCAGTATCTGGTAAAATCTTCAACTCACGAGCAGCATCAGCATCCGGTAGAATATCGACAAATGGAAACGCCTGAGATGATTGAGGATCGATTTGCAATATCCATGGAGTAGGGTACCTGGAGTACACCTAGACTACTGTACATGAAGTACAAAATGAATACTACATGTGGAGCATATCTGAGACACTGTACGTGGAGTACACAGGAAATATTGTTCATGGAGTATAACTGAGCCACTGTACAAAGGGTACATATTGAATATTATACATGGCACTGGTGGAAACTTTAAGGAATGATCAATACTGCTGTCACTTGTCTGACATGATCAAGGATAAAATTGATTTAACGGTAGTAAACTGAACTGAAATGGGTAACGTGATAGCATGGTAATTCCTGCATAGACTTAATAATGGTTTTATAGAGGTTCAAGGATATGATTAAACAAAATTTTAACAATGTTCAGCATGAAGACATGATTGATGAAGACCAAACATGATTTATTATGATAAACAAGATTTTATTGTAACCCTTCTGTATCTTAGCATGAAAACATCATCACCTTGCTAAAAACGTAATCCTCATAAGGAGACATGAAGCTGAATCAGCATGAAGAAGACATCAACGTGAGGGTATGAAAATTTAACTGTTACAAAGAACATAAAAAATTCTAATCGACTGAGGTTTAATATCAACTGACGTGGATGGCTATGGTTCAAAACACAGAATCCAAGGAAGAAAACGTGTGACTAAGTATGGGCGATTCTGGTTCGATCCATATTTGTCAAAATTTTATTAGAACTATCAAGTATAGAAATTTATAATCTAGGACTAAATATGGTTGGCTGTAGTCCAATCCATACTTGTCAAAGTTTATGAAATTCCCTGATATGACAAAGGTGAACAACTATGAATCGGTTCACAAAACATCATTTGACTGAATAGCATAAAAATTTGATCAGAAAAATAGTGAACGTTTTTGGGTCGGTTCACCAAGTAATATTCGACTGAAAACATGAATCTGACATGAGTAAGGATGAACGCCTATGGTCAGTTCATCTATGCAAAAATCTGAACGGGCAAGGGTGAACGACTATGGTCAGTTCACCAAAACGAAAATTCGTTAAAAAGCACATGCGACTAAGTAAGTCCAGTCCTGTACCAACCTTTTACTTAGTCAAAGTTTAAAAAACTGACTGATAAAATACATGAGTAACATGAACGATAACAATGCCAAAATACAGGAAGTTCTTGGTGACTACCCACTAGTCACAAGTTAAGTTTTAGAGCCTGCATGTCGAACCTTGCGCTCTGATACCATAATTGTAACACCCCACTTGGATAAGTGGACCGTTACGTGTATTTATGGCGTGTCATCAATGCATAAGGTAAATGTCCTAAAACATTAACTGAACATAACGGAAATACCGTAATCAAACATCGGTAATCCAACATAAGCTCAAAACATGAAAAGTAAAATACTGAAAGAAAGGAATGAACAATGTCCAACAGGCAATATAAAAATGAAGTGAATAAAGTAAAGAAGTCTGGATTGCTTCCATCTAATGCACATGCTCTCAGAATTTTAAGAGTGTCCTGGTGTACCTGCCGTTAGAACATGAAAGAACTACGGCTGAGCATAACGCTCAGTGAACGGATATAATACATGATAAGAATAGGGAAAATCACTTAAAAATGTACTAAACTAACCACTTTTTATGGTTGTGTGTATTAGACTAATTTGTTTCTCATTGTGTGTATTAAACTCTCTAATTTCGATTATTGTGTGTATTTTGAGACGATTTTACCCCTACTTTTTTCAAAATTTTTAGGGTAAAATGGTCATTGTACATAGCAAAATCATCTCAAAATACACACAATGAACGAAATCAAAAAGTTTAATACACATAATGAGAAAAAAATAGTTTAGTACACTTAACCATAAAAAGTGGTTAGTTTACTATATTTTTGAGTGATTTTACAATAAGAATATACTGAACTTGAAATAATTACTAATTACTGAAGCTGAAAGACTGATATGCAGAGTGTGATGAAAACTGTAGAAAATCTGATAAGTCTGATTTATAAATAATAAAACTGAACTGTTATCTGTTAAATCTGAAAACATGCATTTACTGTATTTTAATTGCCAAGAGCTTATATAGGTCATGTGCTGTAACTACTGTTGCATGAATAACTGGAGGGGTGACCTCGTCATGTTGTAGAGGGGTGACCTCTAAATAACTGTGCTGGGTGGAGGGATCAGCTCCAATGTGAAGGATGTAGAGCACACACCACATTCACCTGATAAACTTTAACTTGATAAGCCTAGGATGCATCCATACGCCCCACTAATAATACTGATAAAATGGCCAAGCTGAACTGAGTGGAACGCTGCGGAAAATCACTCTCCCGCAGGTGAGTCATGACACCGGTGCCTCAAGTGTCATGGTTACGGTACCTCCGTAACTAGTACTACTGACTGGTCATGCTTGTATATAAGGCTCAGGCTTTACCTTAGTTATTAAAATGATTTCAGATAATTTATAACATGTACTGGGGAAACATTTGGCTGTAGACGGGAAATCCTAATCATGCATAGAAAGGAAGTCCTTACTGAAAGGACGGAAAATCCGTACCTCTTGTCCAGTAACTGACTGAAAGAAGACTGAACGAACACTACTCAGGCTTCGCGGAAGCTACAACAATAATAGGCGCGAATAAGTTATCTGATATTTATTTAATTTACTGATCTTATCTGTTTCTCACTTATTTATTTTATTCCTGAAATTCTATGCGCATATCAACTGATAATTCTGATCTTTCTTATAATGATTTTTAACGCATTATCGTTCTACTATTAATTACGGTACAACGTATTCTGGCGCTATATTAATACTATATTAGGTAACCTGCTAAAAATAGAAGTTTCCTAAATTAGAAAGTTTACAAAATCATTTATAATTTCTTTAATAAAATTATACCCTTTTAAATATAATAAAACTATTTTAACTCAATTTATTTAAATATATAATTAAGACACTTATAAAAAATAAGTAATAAAAGGTATAATTTATAAATCTTCATTTTTATTATTTTTACTATATCCCGAGCCTACCGAGATACCCCTTCTTGGTCGCACTAAAACAATTCAACAAAATATATAAAATCTGCCTATATGAATTAGTGACAGAAATCTGTGTCACTAAAAACAGTGTGACTAAAAGCTGATATTAAAATGTGCCATTAAAAAGTGTCACTACTAAACTGCGACAGAATTTTGTGTCACAAAACCGTCGCTAATTTCATTCAAAATTTACTATTTTTCTGTCTAAAAACCTACCAACTGATTAAGTGTAGGTTCCCGCTGTTTGTGTGCCGATTCCCACTAATTTCATAAGCCCAAACGCACCCTTATATTTAAGAACATTCCGGTTGGTTTGTTTCGGTTGTTTAGGTCGAAAACGCAGTCCGTTGCCGCCCCTGTGTGGGTCACGGATGGGTAGGGAATTAGGACAATGAGACCTCAGGGTCTCGGTCTCGATAACCCAACAAAACCCAACCACAATGTTAACCAAAACACACCCCTTTTGGGGTTTCTGCCCTCGGTCGACCACAACCAACACCACCACCGAGACTTGTGATGTCTCGGTTTGTGTGCAGCCCCAAAACCAAACCTCCCTGTTAGTGATTGTTTGCTGATCGTGGCTGGGATAGGAACCATCACCGAGAGTCATAGGACTCTTGGCTGTACACATCTCAAGTCCACCGAGACTGATCAAATAAAAGAAAAGAGACGAGGGTAATTACCGTGTGATGATTAAGGATGAAGAACGAATCAATGATGCAGGATGAATCAAAACCCCTTGATTTTTGTTTATACCTTGCGGCTACAAACCCTAGAGACGCTTTTTTTGTTCGTTGATGTGAAAAGGGGGGGGGGGGGGGTTTGAGTCCCGTGCTTTTTTTTCTTCTTACAATTGGTTTGGGCTTCCAAGGCCCATTTTCTTTTTTTTCTCTCTAAAACGCAGCCCCTTATATACATACACTTTTCTTTATTTTTCTTGCGACACGATTTAATGTGCGTGTACTGTTCGTGAATCGTGTTTTAATTTCTGAAAACGTAATATTCTTTTCTGTAAATAAATCATACATACATTATACATACGTAATGTTTTCTGAACTCAATAATTATTTCTAAATAATTATTATTTAATAATATTTTTTCTAAAATTGAGCGCGCGTATTTAATATTATGAAATTTGTTAATTACGGGTTTTACAGTAACTATATAAGCTTGACGGTCATTAAATAATTAATAGTTAAGTTATAACGAGCGTTAAATAAATATATATTATATATAAACAAAAGGAAAGAAGTTTGGAAGATTCCGGAACACCCCTAAGGGGTGTTATAGGCGGCCGATTCCAGAACACCCCTAAGGGTTGAGGCCTACAAAAACACCTCCTAATCCCCTCATAATCACACAACAATAATCTTTCTGCCTTCTCTTTCTTTTGGTCAATCGCCGCCCCCTCCAACAAAGGGTTTTGGTTGGTTTTTCTTGGTTGATCGATTGTATACTTAATCTAGTCCTAGCCCCTCTCTAGGGTTGTTGGGTAGATTAATTACAAGCGTTGTAGCTCGGTTTTCACGTGCTATAATCACGGTTAGCTCGTTGTATTAGGTGTGTACAAGAACGTAATATAGTATTACTTTAGACTATATCTTGGTATATACAGTTTAAACCCGAATCGGTGATTTGTTCTTCGTCTTGTGGAATTGGTTTAGCGTAAAGGTATGTAACCCTAATCCGATTAATTATAATTGTGTTATTTATTATGATCTTGTTAAATAAGCTTCCGCTATATGTGCTTTGATCTCGTTTAGGGTTTTATATAATTGTTATGATACTAATAAACCTTCAGTGGCATCGAGAGCCGTTTTAACATGTTATAATTATCGAAAATCTAAAGTTTTTTTAACTATAATTGTTTTGAGTTAAAACTACATTTTTTTTAGGTTTTTCATAAAATTAGGGTTTTGTTTTTTAAAAATTAGGGTTTTTTACTCTATTTTTAATAAAAAAAGTGAATTGTTTTGAAATCCTAAATTACATGTGGGATAATTTTAGATTAAATTGCATGATTAATTGTTATGTCATGTATGGTTACGATCCGTAGAGATTTAAATATTAAGATTTGTGGGGAATCCATGATTACGTGCATGTTTTCATGGATCCTAAAATTATATGTTTATATGATTTTATGTGCCACGTGATTATTTGATTCAATAAATCTAGAATTAAGGAAGACTTTCATATAGAGATATAAAGACCTAGATTTGATGATTATTGAATAAATCGTATGCATGTGGCTATTTGATTTATTTTTTACACATATAAATTGTTAGTATGTGTTTATGATTTAGTTTTTTTTAACTTGTTTATATATAAAATTGTTGAATTGTTGTAAACAAGGGTTTTTTTTTGAAAAGAAATAATATGGACTAAATCATATTAAAAATAATGATTTGTTAGAGATTTTAAATTACATAAGATTACGCTGATCAGTGAATTACAATAATAATCTAACGACCTACTCAATTTAGACAAACTATAAAGTGAGTTTAACGCACCGCTGGTCATGTACCCGGTTAAGGAAGGAGGTGTTATGCCATTAGTCGCTGACCAAATTCCTGGCTCGCCTGTGCGTAAAAATTGGAATTACCTACGATTATTAATTGAATTATACCTTAAGGGTTATTTACCACAAATTCACATCCGAACCATAATGAATAAGGGTATTGCTTTGTGCGTAGCCGAGTTCTAGCAAAGTACGTTGTGATAAGTTGTGGGTAAATTCTTTAATTGGTTTAACCAATTCCACAACATAATTTATGAAGAAATTTAATCTCATGAAAAAGTTTACTAAATGTTTTATTAAACTTATGCTATGGAGATTGTATGCATGCTTCTCCATACATTGATTTTGACATCAAAATTTATACCCTTAAAAATTTAAGTCGAATGCTCCTAATTGACGAACATTGAAATTACTTCGTCATCAAATGATATTTTTGGATGATGTTGTGATGGAGAGAAAACCGTTTGTAGAATGAGAATTCGTATGATGGTTTTATGTTACTCAGATTAGACGACTTAATTAAGTTACTCAGTGAGATTTGGAAACTTAATGCATTGAGAAGGGATGAAACATGTTTACAATGCAAAACGTTTTTGGCAATGTAAATCCCTTAAATATCTAGAAACTGAACATTGTTTGTCAATTGAATTGTTCGACAAGTCCCTGTGTTGAGTACATTCATTACTAGCAGATCAACTGATGTAATTGATCTATGTCAATATAGTTCTAGAATTCAAGGAAAACAATATGGTTTTAATACCGGGGTAATTTTATTTTCTTGAAAGTATTTTGTTATCGAAAATACTAATTTTGAACTTATTTCTATAGAAATGGCTTAACCCACCAATAACACGATAAGTTCTGCATTCAAATATTTCTTTGAACGACCTGAACTTACTAGCCAAAACTTCAATGATTGGTACCGCTCGCTAAGAATTGTTTTAAGAGCAGCGGATACTATCATATCTTGACTACTCCCTATCCGGAGGATCTTGCTTAAGGAGCATCTGATGCGCAAAGGCTTGAACATGCTACTAATATTAAGAAGCACTCTGAGGTGGCTTGCTTAATGCTAGGAAAAATGGCTCCTACACTTCAACAGAAGTATGAGCTATTTTCTCCAAAGCGAATGCTTGATGAGCTCAAGGCTATGTTCGAGAAGCCGCAAGCTGTGGAAATCTATGACTTAGTAGATGCTTTGCATAGCTGCAATCAAGCTCAAGGAAAGTTTGTAAGAGCCCATTATTTGGAGATGAGGGGTTATATGGAATAGCTCATTGCACTAGGACAACCCTATGATCATAATATGGCTATCAACTTGATCAATAGGTCCCTTAACAAGGACTTCAATGATTTCGTTAGAAACTATAATATGCATTGCACGGGGAAGACAATTAATGATTTGCATGCAATGCTCATTGACTATGAAAAGGGGTTGAAAGAAAAGGCATCTACCGCTACGCCTTCTCTACTAACCATACAAAAGGGTAGAGTGAGTAAGCCAAAACCGCAAGCGAATAAAAAGAAAGGCAAAGGCAAGGGTAATAAGGGTAAACAAGTTGCAACTTATTCGAAACCTAAGCAGAACTTTGTTAAGAGGAGTCAATCTCAAATGGATGAGACTTGTCACCATTGCAAGGCAAGTGGTCACTGGAAGAGGAATTGGCCTCTTTACCTCGAAGAATTGCGAGAAATAAAGAAGAAGTCTTAGCAGAGCGTTGCAGCTTTAGGTACTTTATTTATGACTGAATTGTTCAATTTAACATATAAATTAAATTCCTGGGTATATGATACGGGATACGGTATTAACATTTGTAATACGCTGCAGGGATTTAATCTGGAAAGGAATCTTTCCTATGGGGAACAATATCTGCAATTGGGCAATGCCGCACAAGCAGCTGTTGAAGCTATAGGAACTTTTGATCTAGTTTTACCCTCGGGTTTAGTACTAAGATTAGATTATTGTCATTATGCACCTACAATTGTTAGGGGTGTTATTTACTTTTCTTGTTTGTTAAATAATGGATTCGTTCACACTATTGATAATAATGGAATTTCTGTTTGGAAAAATGGTATTTTCTATTTTAATGCAATTTCTGTGAATGGTGTGTTTGAATTATACATGCATGATAATGAATCCAAGAATGATAAATCTGTATTTAGCATGAGTAAGAAGAGAAACTTTGACAAGAACCCTTCTTATCTTTGGCATTGTAGACTGGTCCATATTGGGAAGACTCGTATACAAAAGCTTCAACGTGAAGGTCTTTTGGAAAATATGAATGATGAATCATTTGATAAATGTGACTCTTGTATCTCTGGAAAGATGACCAAGAAACCTTTTAATAGAAATATTGAAAGGGCTACTGATCTACTTGGACTTATACATACGATGTGTGTGGACCACTTAGACATACGTCAAGGAAAGGTGCTAGCTACTTCTTAACATTTACGGATGACTATAACCGTTATAGATATGTTTATTTACTTAAGCATAAACATGAGTTATTTGAAACATTCAAAGTGTTTAGAGCAGAAGTAGAACTGCAATTAAGCAAGAAGATTAAAGCTCTTCGTTCTGATAGAGGTGGTGAATACTTAAGTCAAGAGTTTATATATTATCTAAGTGAGAATGGAATTGTTCAGCATCTTACTTCTCCCTATACTCCACAACAAAATGGTGTATCTGAAAGGAGAAATTGTACATTATTAGATATGGTATGATCTATGTTTAATCTTACAACCTTACCTTTATCCTTTTGGGATTATGCTCTAGAATCTGCTGTTCGCGTATTAAATATGGTTCCCACAAAGAAGGTCTATAAGACACCATATGAACTATGGCATGGCAAGAAGCCATATTTGTCTTATAAAGGTTTGGGTTGCGAGGCGTATGTGAAACGTGACTCGGGTGACAAACTCCAACAACAATCTATAAAATGTATCTTTGTAGGATACCCTAAGGAAACTATGGGTTACTACTTTTATTATCCACCTGAGAACAAAGTAATTGTCGTTAGGTATGGAGACTTCCTTGAATATGATCTTGTAAACCAAGAATTCAGTGGGAGAAATTATGATCTTGAGGAGAGCCATATAGATACATTACCTTCTGAAAACACTAGCGATGTAATCCCTGTAGAACTAGAAAGTCTGGTGGTTCCACCGGAATTAGTTCCTTTGCGTAGATTCGCAAGGATTAAAAACGCAAATAGCAATATGTGTCTTAACATAGAAGATGATGATGAGTTAGGGGATCTTGGTGAACCCGCTAATTATAAATCTGCCATACTTGATCCTGAGAAGGATAAGTGGATGGTTGCTATGGATGAGGAAATGAAATCCATGAAAGTAAATGATGTTTGGATTCTTGTAGAACCACCACCGAATGCTAATGTAGTGAGACATAAGTGGATATACAAGAATAAAACCGACATGGACGGAAAAGTACATTCCTATAAAGCTCGTTTAGTAGCTAAAGGTTTTACACAAACTTTTGGCATAGACTACGAGGAGACATTTTCTCCTGTAGCAGACTTAAGAGCTATTAGGATTCTCATAGCTATAGCAGCATACTATGACTATGAGATATGGCAAATGGATGTTACAACTGCCTTCTTGAACGGTCGCTTAGATGAGGACATCTATATGCAGCAACCAGAAGGGTATGTTGATCCTGAGAATCCAAGACATGTGTGCAAACTTCAAAGGTCCATTTATGGTTTGAAGCAAGCATCACGTCAATGGAATAAAAGATTTGACAAAGAAATCAAAAAGTTTGGATTTGTTCAGAATCGTGATGAGCCATGTGTATATCGCAACGCTAGTGTGAATGATGTAGTATTCCTAGTTCTATATGTTGATGACATATTAATCATAGGAAGTAACATTCCAAGACTTAAAGCTGTTAAGGATTATCTTGGTAAATGTTTTTCTATGAAAGATTTAGGAGAAGCTGCATACATTCTGGGAATTAAGATCTATCGGGATAGGAAAAGACGGTTAATTGGTCTATGTCAAGATGCTTATATAGATAAGATTTTGAAGAAGTATAATATTGCATAATTCCAAGAAAGGTTTTCAACCTATGGAAGTTAAGCATAATCTGAGTCATGAGATGGATGCATCAACTCCTGAAGAGGAGGCATACATGCAGAAGGTGCCTTATGCTTTGGCTGTAGGATCTATAATGTATGTTGTTAGATGCACAAGGCCTGATGTGGCGTTTGCTCAGAATTTGGTCAGTAGGTACCAACAGAATCCAGGGAAGCTCCACTGGACTGCTGCTAAACATATTCTAAAGTATTTGAGGAGTACGAAAGATATGTTTTTGGTATATGGTGGAAAACCAGACACATAACTGAATGTTACAGGTTTCTGTGATGCGTCCTGGCAATGTGATAAATATGATACGAAGTCTCAGACGGGTTATGTTTTTGTTATCAATGGAGGAGCAGTTAACTGGAAGAGCAAGAAACAGATAACGATTGCAATGCATGCTACTCAATCTGTAACACCCCACTTGGATAAATGGACCGTTACGTGTATTTATGGCGTGTCATCAAAGCATGCAAGGAAATGTATTAAACATTAACTGACCAAACGGAAGTACCAGAATCAAACATCGGTAGTCCAACATAAGCTCAAAAATATAAAGATTAAGTACTGAAAGAAAAAGGACGAAATAGTGTCCAAACAACCAAAGCAAAGTAACGTAATGTGTGCATAAAAATAAAGGAGTCTGGATAGCTCCCATCCAAATTCACGTACTCTCTTAGAAGTCCTAAGATCATCCCTGTGTACCTGCCGTTTGGAAACAGGAAAGGAAACTACGGCTGAGCATAACGCTCAGTGGACGGATATAGCATGATAAGAATGTACTGAAAGTAATGAAATAGAAGACAACAATGAAGCTATAAGACTGATATGTAACATGTGGTAGAACTCTGCATAAAATCTGAAAAACCTGGTTCATATATACTGATACTGAAGTATAACTATTAATTCTAAAAACATGCATTTACTGTATTTTATTTGCCAGAGCTTATATAGGTCACGTGCTGTAACAACCGTGCATGAATAACTGGAGGGGTGACCTCGTCATGCTGTAGAGGGGTGACCTCTAAATAACTGTGCTGGGTGGAGGGATAAGCTCCAATGTGAATGATGTAGAGCACACACCACATTCACCCTGATAACTTGTAACACATATAAGCCTAGGATGCATCCATACGCCCCACTAAACATACATATAAAAATGGCCAACCTGAACATGAGTGGGATGATGCAGGATATCACTCTCCTGCATGTGAGTCACGACACCGGTGCCTCTAGTGCCGTGGTTACGGTACCTCCGTAACTAGTACATAAACTGGTCGTGCTTGTATATAATGCTCAGGCAATTTATTTAGTTATTAACGTGATTACTGATAAACTTAAACATATACTGGGGAAACATTTGGCTGAAGACGGGGAATCCTAATCATGCATAGAAAGGAAGTCCTTACTGAAAGGACGGAAATCCGTACCTCGTGTCCAGTAACCGACCGAGATCAACTGAACGAAAGTCTACTCTGATTTCACGCGAGCTACATGAATAAGGGACGTGAATGAGTAACTGATATTCGCTTATTTAATTTCATGTTCTTATTGGTCTTTCATTTATTTATTTATTTATTGAAATTCCGTACGTATATTAACTGATAAATCTGACCTTATAATAATTCATTTTAATGTATTATCTTTCTACTATTAGTTACGGTACAACGTATTTCTGACGTTATAATAGTACTATAATACGTATCCCGTTAAAATAGAAAGTTTCTTAATTTAGAAAATTCCAAATAATTTAATTCATTTCATAAAATTATACCCTTTTAAATATTAAAGAACTATTTTAAATTAATACATTTAAAATATATTTTAAACATTTATAAAACAATTTAATTAAAAGGTATAATATAAGAATATTTATTTTATTTATTATAATAATACCCCGAGCCTACCGAGATATCCCATCTCGGTCGCACTAAACAAATCAACATATAATACCAAAATCTGTCAACAAGAATTAGTGACAGAATTCTGTGTCACTAAAACTGTCGCTAAATCTGTCCTTATTAAAACTGTATACATATAACATTTTTGCGACAGAAAAACTATCGCTAAAACTGTCGCTAATGTTATATATTATTATGTTTTCCTGTCCCATTCCTTTCCACTGATTACCCACTTCGTTCCCACTGTTAGGTTATGTTTTCCCATTGTTTTAAATAAGCCAAACACACCCTTATTTTCTGCAGTCCCCAAACGCACCCTTATTTTTGTAAAAACAACCCGATGGTTTTGGGAAGCCCCCTTTTGGGTCGAACCTGGCCCTAGCCGCCCCTGTGTGGGTCACGGTTGGGCAGGGAAGGGACCACCGAGACATGGTGGTCTCAGTTTCTTGAATCATAGCAAAACCTGACGCCCCGTTTATATATATCCCCCGATTGGGTTGTTTTGCTCGCGGCTGGTCAAAGAAAACACAACAAACTGAAATCAAAAGAGGGGGAAAAGAATGGATTACCGTTGTAGATTGTTAACACACGATTAAAGATACGAATCCTTGAAGAAAACTGAACCGAACCCCCTTTTTTATATAACCGGCGGCCACAAAGAAACCCTAATCTTATTTATTTTTTTTGTTCGACTGAAAGGGAATGAGGGGTTAAGTCCCGTTTGATTTATTTGTGTAACCTAAAATAGGCTTGGCCCACTTCTTTTCTTCTTTTTAAACAAACCGCCCTTAGGCCTTTTTCCTTTTTTTTATATATACTTGTATATAATTTTTCTCGCGTTTGTTTTCGCTAATAATTTCTACGTAAATGGTTTAAGTAAATAAACCGCGTATTTACATTTCCCGATTTAAATACGGGTTTTACAATTCTTCCCCTCTAAAAAAAAATAATTCGTCCCCGAATTAAGGATACGGCCGTACTGGGTTTTACAATTCTTCCCCTCTAAAAAGAAGAATTCATCGCCGAATTATAAGGTATTTAAGCTGACTGGAGTAAAAGCCGAAAATGCTAATAAGCTGGAAGACATAAAAGCTGAAAAGACATACCCGAATCAAAAATGAAAGTGAGGATAAGAAGTCCGTATAGACTCCTATGTTTCCCAAGTGGCCTCCCACTCGGTATGGTCCCTCCACAGGATTTTGACGAAAGGAATGGTCTTCCTTCTCATAACTCGATCCTGGCGATCTAAAACTGCTTCGGGTTCCTCAATATAAGATAGATCCTCCCGAATCTGATCGAGTGGATAATTCACTTTGTGAAGCTCATGATAGTTGTACCCCCTGAGTAATGATACATGAAACACGTTGTGGACGTGTGAAAGCTGAGGTGGTAACGCCAATTGATATGACACTTCACCAATACATTCAAGGATTTCGAACGGTCCGATGTAACGAGGGCTGAGCTTGCCCTTGAGGCCAAAACGTCTGACACCGCGTGCGGGTGATACTTTGAGGAACACACGATCCCCAGTCTGAAATGATAGATCTCTGCGATGCTTATCGGCGTAACTCTTCTGGCGAGTACGCGCTTCTTGCAGTTTTGCCCTAGCGATGGCGACCTTTTCATTGGTCAGTTCTGTCAATTCTGGTCCTTCAATCAAACGTTCTTCAACCTGATCCCAACAAATAGGAGCACGACATTTCCTGCCGTATAACATCTCGAATGGAGCACGCTTGATACTAGCATGCCAACTGTTGTTGTAGGCAAACTCGACCAAGCAAATATAGTCATCCCAGTGTCCTGTCCATTCTAATGCACAGGCGCGTAGCATGTCCTCCAAGGTCTGGATGGTACGCTCTGACTGACTGTCCGTCTGTGGATGGAAAGCTATGCTGAGCTTGAGCCTAGTTCCCCAAGATTTATGCAAACCTCTCCAGAAATGAGAAGTGAACCGTGGATCCCTATCTGATATAATTTCGGAGGGTGTACCATGTAACCGTACAATTTCCTTGGTGAATAGTTCTGATAATTTACTAACTGCGAAATCTTTACGGATAGGAATGAAATGAGCCGACTTGGTCAAACGATCGACAACAACCCAGATTGCATCATGTCTCCGCTGAGTCTGTGGTAGTCCGGTGACAAAATCCATAGAGATCTTGTCCCATTTCCACATTGGAATATCTAATGGCTGGAGAAGACCACTGGAACGCTGGTGCTCTATCTTAACCTGCTAACAGGTTAAGCATTTAGACACAAATGTTGCGACATCCTGTTTCATGCCGCTCTACCAGAAATGATGCTTAATACCGTGGTACATTTTTGTGGAACCTGGATGGATAGAGAACGGAGAGCTGTGAGCCTCAGTCATTAAGGCTTCTCTGAGAGTAGGGTCTTCTGGAACGCAGAGTTTGGTACCCTGCCATACGATACCATCGTCATCGATGCGAAATTCAGTCTGCTGGTCAATGTTCTGGACAATCGCCCAGATTTCACCATCATCCTTTTGTGCGGCTTTAATCCTAGAGAGTAAATCCGGTTCTACCCTCAGACTAGCCCAGTATCCCCTCTGACCGCGTACTAAGAGCTCAATATCATACCGCTCTAAGTCCTGAATAATTTCTTCCTGAACTTTGATGCCATTAATCATACCTGACTTTCTGCTAAGGGCATCAGCTACTACATTTGCTTTACCTGGGTGATACTGGATATTAGTGTCATAGTCTTTCAGCAGTTCTAACCATCGCCGCTGTCTCATGTTCAGCTCTCGTTGGGTGAATATGTACTTGAGACTTTTGTGATCGGTGAAGATATCACACGACTCACCGTATAAATAATGCCTCCAGATTTTAAGGGAGAAAACGATTGCTGCGAGCTCTAGATCATGAGTAGGATAATTTTTCTCATACGGCTTCAGTTGCCGCGAAGCATAAGCAATGACTTTCCCATGCTGCATAAGAACACAACCTAAGCCCTTTCCTGATGCGTCACTGTAAATCTGATAACCACCTGTTCCGGATGGAAGAGTAAGTATCGGTGCTGAGATCAGTCGATGCTTGAGTTCCTCAAAACTCTTTTCTCTCTCCTCGGTCCATATAAACTTCTCACCTTTTCGCATAAGTTGGGTCAATGGTAATGCCAAACGTGAGAAGTTTTCCACAAACCTGCGGTAATAACCCGCCAACCCAAGAAAACTACGTATCTCTGTGACAGATGTTGGTCTTGGCCATTTGGTGATAGCCTCCACCTTTGCAGTATCCATAGTGATTCCTTCTGCAGAAACAATATGACCTAGAAACGCCACTGTATTCAGCCAAAACTCGCACTTAGAAAATTTTGCATAAAGCTTCTCTCGTCGAAGAATCTGCAAAACTGTACGGAAATGATCCTCATGTTCCTCTTTAGATTTGGAGAAAATAAGGATGTCATCGATGAATACAATCACAAACTTGTCTAAATATTTGTGGAAGAATCTGTTCATCAAGTCCATAAATACTGCAGGCGCATTCGTGAGACCGAATGGCATAACAACAAACTCGTAATGACCGTACCTCGTGCGAAAAGCAGTTTTGGTTATATCCTTCTCTTTTACACGCAGCTGATGGTAACCTGATCGTAGATCGATTTTTGAGAAGTGCTTGGCACCCTGAAGCTGATCGAATAAATCGTCAATACGAGGAAGTGGATAACGATTACGAATAGTGAGCTTATTCAACTCACGGTAGTCAATACACAATCGCATACTACCATCCTTCTTCTTAACAAACAAAACTGGAGTGCCCCAAGGTGACACGCTTGGACGAATGAAACCCCTTTCTAGGAGTTCCTGAAGCTGATCTTTCAGTTCCTTGAGCTCTACAGGAGCCATACGGTAAGGAGCTTTAGATACCGGTTCTGCACCTGGAATGAGATCGATACCAAATTCTACCTCTCGCATGGGAGGTAAACCTAGGAGTTCCTCTGGAAATACATCTGGAAAATCTGACACCACTGGCTGATCATGAATTGAAGGTGCCTCAGAAATCGTGTCATGAACTGTAGCTAGAAAACCCTCACAACCATGGTATAATAAGGTACGAGCCTGTAAAGCTGAAATGATCTGAACATGTTTTCCTGGTAGGAAACCCTGGTGAATATACTCTGGTGTCTAGACATCACCAAAGATAATCCGGTGAGCATGACAATCTATGGTGGCACGATGAACCGACAACCAATCCATACCCAGAATAACATCGAATTCACACATATCTAAAGGAAGGGCACTGATTGGCCGGATTTTATCATCAAACTCAAGAGGGAGATCCTTATACACCTGGGTAATGAGTACAGAGTCTCGCATGGGGGTAGATATACTAAGTACACTGTCTAGTGGTGTAGGGGTCATGTTTATTCTAACAGCATATGAAGTAGATATAACTGAGTGCGTGGCGCCTGTATCGAAAAGCACGCATGCAGACTGTCCGTGTATAAACAAAATGCCAGTAATGGTACCTGTGGTCTTATTTGCTTGCTCACGGGTAGTAGTGTAGACATGACCAGTGGTTGGTGGTATCGGTGGTGGTGGAGGTAAAATCTGAGGAATCTGGCCTGAGGTACCGGCAGCATCCCCGCTCTTGCAATCCCTCTTCAAATGGCCCGACTGACCACACTTGTAACAATTACCCGTACCACGACGACAAGGTCCCGAGTGTTTCTTCCCACATGTGATGCAAGTGGGGTAAGTATACCCGGTGGAAGTAGCTCTGGTTTGCTGAGAACCTGATTTACGATAATAAACACGTGTCACGATTCTAATAACTTAACTGAAATAAGGCTGATTGACTGAATTTTAAAATTACCAGAATTTGCCGGTCGGGCAACCTGCTGACCTCTGCTGTTTTGGTCACGCCCCTGTCCAGCATCTCTGTTGGAATTTACACAAATTTAAGATCTGCTTTACACGATAGTTTAGTATTTCTGGAGCTTAAAGAATCACCTGTAGCTGCCAGATGAGTTGGAGCTGCCGCGGTAATTATCACCGCCGCTCCTCTTATCTGATCGATTTTGGTCATATGACTGACCGTGGTTCCTGTAGTTCTGATGCGGAGTAGCCGATTGGGATCGGTCTCCTCCCCTGTGTCTGTAAGATTATAATTGGATAAGTCATAACATATAAGTTGACAAGCAATAATGGGGCTAAATTGTTTAAGTCTGTTGGGTGAGATGTACCTCTTCTCCGGACGCTCTACATTCTCGAGCTCATCCCTCTCGAAAAGCATCTCAACATCCCGAGCTGCATTAGCTACTTGTGACACATTAGTGAATGTGGCACTCACCAGCCTATCTGTAGTCCTAGAGTGAAGAGGCCAGCAAAATTGCTTCGCTTGCTCCTTTGCGGTACCCGCAGCCTCCCCTAAGAATCCAGCCATCCTGAGGTATCGGTGCATGAACTCTATACTGTTCTCGCCATGATTCTGACGAATAACGTGGAAGTCTCTCTTCATTTTAGCTTGCTCCGCATGCGGGAAAAACTGGTCATAGAACATCGTCTTGAAACGTGCCCAGGTCAATGTAAGCTCCCAAGCATCTCCCCCATTGGACAGCTTCTGAGACCTCCACCAATGCAGAGCAGGACCCTCCAGCTTGTAAACTGCAAGCCTAACCTTGAAAACATCAACACAACCCATAGCTCTAAAAATTTTCTCTAAATGGTAGATCCAATCTTCTGCGTCAGTTGGAGCTACAGTCTGCTCAAACAGTCGGGGTTTCTGCTTGTTAAACAAATCCAGCCCAGCGGGTAAAGTGGCAGGTGGTGGAACAGGAGGGTTGTTATTCTGCTGAGGTCCATTTTGATATTCAGCTCGGATCTCATCACGAATTTGGGGTAACATGGCTTGTATAGCAGCCTGAACAGCAGCAGCAATGGCAGCTGCGTTAGGATCATTCTCGGTTTCGCGTCTGGGTGGCATCTAAAATAAAAGAGGATAAGTTGATAAAACTGCCAAAATCTGGGGTAATAAATCTGTATATGCATAGTGTAATTCATGAAGGTATAACCAATAAAATATGACATGAATATTGGTGAACGCATAGGGTCAGTTCACAAAATGACAATTTACTAAAACATAAATCTAACATGAGTAAGGATTCAGTTCATCTATACAAAATTTAAACGGCAACGGTGAACGCCTATGGTCAGTTCACCAAAACGAAAAATTCGCTGAAAAGCACATGCGATTAAGTATGGCAAGTCCTGTACCAACCGTTTACTTAATCAAAATTTTGAAATCCGACTAATAAAATTCATGAGTAGCATGGAAGATAACGACGCCAAAATACAGGAAGTTCTTGGTGACTACCCACTAGTCACATGTCAAGTTATAGAGCCTACAGGTCGAACCTTGCGCTCTGATACCATAATTGTAACTCCCCACTTGGATAAATGGACCGTTACGTGTATTTATAGCGTGTCATCAAAGAATGCAAGGCAATGTATTAAACATTAACTGACCAAACGGAAGTACCGGAATCAAACATCGGTAGTCCAACATAAGCTCAAAAATATAAAGATTAAGTACTGAAAGAAAAAGGACGAAACAGTGTCCAAACAACCAAAGCAAAGTAACGTAATGTGTGCATAAAAATAAAGGAGTCTGGATAGCTCCCATCCAAATGCACGTACTCTCTTAGAAGTCCTAAGATCGTTCCTGTGTACCTGCCGTTTGGAAACAGGAAAGGAAACTACGGCTGAGCATAACGCTCAGTGGACGGATATAGCATGATAAGAATGTACTGAAAGTAATGAAATAGAAGACAACAATGAAGCTATAACACTGATATGTAACATGTGGTAGAACTCTGCATAAAATCTGAAAAACCTGGTTCATATATACTGATACTGAAATATAACTATTAATTCTAAAAACATGCATTTACTGTATTTTATTTGCCAGAGCTTATATAGGTCACGTGCTGTAACAACCGTGCATGAATAACTGGAGGGGTGACCTCGTCATGCTGTAGAGGGGTGACCTCTAAATAACTGTGCTGGGTGGAGGGATCAGCTGCAATGTGAAGGATGTAGAGCACACACCACATTCACCCTGATAACTTGTAACACATATAAGCCTCGGATGCATCCATACGCCCCACTAAACATACATATAAAAATGGCCAACCTGAACATGAGTGGGATGATGCAGGATATCACTCTCCTGCATGTGAGTCACGACACCGGTGCCTCTAGTGCCGTGGTTACGGTACCTCCGTAACTAGTACATAAACTGGTAGTGCTTGTATATAATGCTCAGGCAATTTATTTAGTTATTAACGTGATTACTGATAAACTTAAACATATACTGGGGAAACATTTGGCTGAAGACGGGGAATCCTAATCATGCATAGAAAGGAAGTCCTTACTGAAAGGATGGAAATCCGTACCTCGTGTCCAGTAACCGACCGAGATCAACTGACCGAAAGTCTACTCTGATTTCACGCGAGCTACATGAATAAGGGACGTGAATGAGTAACTGATATTCGCTTATTTAATTTCATGTTCTTATTGGTCTTTCATTTATTTATTTATTTAATGAATTTCCGTACGTATATTAACTGATAAATCTGACCTTATAATAATTCATTTTAATGTATTATCTTTCTACTATTAGTTACGGTACAACGTATTTCCGACGTTATAATAGTACTATAATACGTATCCCGTTAAAATAGAAAGTTTCTTAATTTAGAAAATTCCAAATAATTTAATTCATTTCATAAAATTATACCCTTTTAAATATTAAAGAACTATTTTAAATTAATACATTTAAAATATATTTTAAACATTTATAAAACAATTTAATTAAAAGGTATAATATAAGAATATTTATTTTATTTATTATAATAATGCCCCGAGCCTACCGAGATATCCCATCTCGGTCGCACTAAACAAATCAACATATAATACCAAAATCTGTCAACAAGAATTAGTGACAGAATTCTGTGTCACTAAAACTGTCGCTAAATCTGTCCTTATTAAAACTGTATACATATAACAGTTTTGTGACAGAAAAACTGTCGCTAAAACTGTCGCTAATGTTATATACTATTTATGTTTTCCTGTCCCATTCCTTTCCACTGATTACCCACTTCGTTCCCACTGTTAGGTTATATTTTCCCACTGTTTTAAATAAGCCAAACACACCCTTATTTTCTGCAGTCCCCAAACGCACCCTTATTTTTGTAAAAACAACCCGATGGTTTTGGGCAGCCCCCTTTTGGGTCGAACCTGGCCCTAGCCGCCCCTGTGTGAGTCACGGCTGGGCAGGGAAAGGACCACCGAGACATGGTGGTCTCGGTTTATTGAATCATAGCAAAACCCGACGCCCCGTTTATATATATCCCCCGTTTGGGTTGTTTTGCTCGCGGCTGGTCAAAGAAAACACAACAAACTGAAATCAAAAGAGGGGGAAAAGAATGGATTACCGTTGTAGATTGTTAACACACGATTAAAGATACGAATCCTTGAAGAAAACTGAACCGAACCCCCTTTTTTTTATATAACCGGCGGCCACAAAGAAACCCTAATCTTATTTATTTTTTTTTGTTCGACTGAAAGGGAATGAGGGGTTAAGTCCCGTTTGATTTATTTGTGTAACCTAAAATGGGCTTGGCCCACTTCTTTTCTTCTTTTTAAACAAACCGGCCCTTAGGCCTTTTTCCTTTTTTTTTAATTTTATATATACTTGTATATAATTTTTCTCGCGTTTGTTTTCGCTAATAATTTCTACGTAAATGGTTTAAGTAAATAAACCGCGTATTTACATTTCCCGATTTAAATACGGGTTTTACACAATTTGAGTACATGGTTGCTTTAGAAGCTGCAATGAAAGCTGTTTGATTAGGAAGTTTATTGAAGATCTTGGAGTGATGCCTTCAATTAAAGAACCTATTGATATGCATTGTGACAATTCTTCCGCAATAATATTTGCCAATGACCCTGGAATCATGAAAGGCGCCAGAAACTTTAGGCGTAGACATCATTAAGTCCGAGCACAAGTTGAAGCTCGGGAAATCAAATTGATAAAAGTTCACACAAATGATAACGTAGCTGATCCTTTAACTAAGGCTTTGCCTAGACCAAAGGTAGTTAAGCATGCCAAGGCGATTGGGATGCAACTAGCTAGAGAACTCATGCAATAAATCTGTGATTAGTATTTGGATAAAGGATGTTATGACATTATTATATAATGAAATAAAGATCGGGTTTCGTTTATTTTTATTATTTAATAAGTGTATCCTATTTTACATGTTTTAATCCATGAATAAAAGTTATGCTAAATGTCCGTTGTCGATTAATAATATGGGAATATTATTAAACTAAGACAAATCAAAATAGTGATAGAGTATACTTGAAAGTATATTGATCGATTTTGGATGATATTTGATGAATCAAATATAGGACTTATCCCAACTATATGTTATTAGTTTATGGATCTTTGTCATTAAGTAAAACATAAATAGTGTTGGGAATTATTTGTTAAGTGTCAAGTATCGTTAGTATATTCCGAGTACTGTTAGTGTTATGTAAGTACCGTTAGTGTTAACGCGGTACATAGTAAGTACTGCTACTTATAAAGTAAGTACTGCTATGATGATTAGGACGAATATATCTTTGTATAAGATATGTCATAGTTATAGTTAGAGTATATCTTATGTGATATACCTAAATAGTTAGAATATTGATAATATATCGTCTGTGATATAGTTATCTTTATAGAATATTCTAAGGTTTCTAGGGTTCCTTACTCTATAAAAGGAACATAGGTACAATGTCTTTCATGTACCTCATTCAAGTCGATTAATAAGAGAATCGAATAGTTAAAAGTAATTATGTTCTTCTATGCTTTATAAGTTAGATTCCGCATAACTTATTTAGTGTTAGTAAGAGTGCTCAAAGTGTTTTAGTTTGATTACAAACTATTATACTAATTCTTAACAGAATATAGATCCAACCAAAGGAACAAGTGGTATCAGAGCTTGTTGAGAAACTCTGAAAAAGAAGAACACAACCCCAAACACTCCACACATACAAAATCTCAATGTCTCAACCAGATGGTGATAATGCTCACTTGGATGATGTTCAGAACCCTGATCCTATTCTGCCACAGGGACAACCACAAGTTGTGTATCCTTCACCAGCACAAGGTGCTCAAGCCGTGAACGCTGTAGCTACCTCTACACCAACACCTTCTCATACTCTGTCTGCTGTTTAACTCCCAGTTCTCAAAGGTGACAATTATGAGACATGGGCTATGCAAATGGAACATTACTTGAATCACACAGATCATACCGTGTGGCAAGTTATCAAGAATGGGAATTTACCAAAGAAGCTACACTGGTTGCCAAACAATACATGCTATGTTCTACCTGCTGTGACTGCTGAGGAGGTACAAGCAGAGATCAGAGAAAGAAAAGCCAGAACTGCTTTGGCTATGGCTCTTTCTGAAGACATTCTACCAAGCTTTCATCATTATAAAGATGCCAAAGCTATGTGGGATGCTATAAAACTTAGATTTGGGGGCAATGACAAATCTAAGAAGATTAAGAAGATTGTTCTTAAACAAGAATTTGATAACTTCTCAATTACCAGTATAGAGGGGATACATGGTGGATATGGAAGGTTCAACAAGTTGCTTATTTAGTTAGCAGTTTATGGACAAGTAATTCCTAATGAAGAAGCCAATCTAAAATTCTTAAGAAGTATTGAAAACACTCCAATAGTCTCTCAAAATCCACATGGAAGGTCTTCACCATTGCTTAGTGACAATGATGCCTTCTCATTCTTTGTTGGACAAGACAACAAGTCAAGATTAACTCTCAATGACTTGTTCCAAATGGATGATGCTGATGTTGAAGAGATGGATCTAAAATGGCAAGATGCTATGGTGTCAGTAAGATCTAATAGGTTCTTCAAGAAGACTGAAAGAAAAATGACTGTTGATCCTAATGAGCCATTAGGATATGACAAGTCCAAAGTTGAATGCTATAACTGTGGAAGGAATGGACACTTTTCAAGAGAATGCTCTAGAGATAAAGCTGAGACTAGCAATCAGAAGTCCAAAAACGGCTACAGAACCAGTCCAAGAATAACTGAAAGCTTTCCAAAAGGAAACAGCAGGAGTCCTAAAGGAACCAAAGCATTGGTTACTGTAGATGGAGTGGTGAATTGGGCAGAAGAAGAAGAAGAAGAAGATCTTGGATTAATGGCTCTGTCACATGAAGATATTGAGGTACATCCTTGTTCTAAAGATTGTATTCTTAAATTTAATAGCCTAAAAGTGAACTAGAGGAACAGTATCAAAAGGTTAACACATGTACTGTAGAAGTAAAAGCTTTCAAACAGGGTGTTGTTAAATTAGAAGAAAATATAGTTTTGTACAAAAAGGCTCAACAAAACTATGAAGAGAAAAAACGGATTTTGACTCTTCAAATGAGGGAAAAAGATGTGGAAATAAAAGCTTTTGAAAGACAACTGTTAAAAATATCAATAGAAAATGAAGCTTTAAAAACCAGTCTTTGTAATGAAAGGGAAGTGATAAGTCATTGGCAACAATCCTCTAAAGGATTGGGCAAATTGATTAATTCACAAATGGGGTATTATGATAAAACAGGCCTAGGATATATTGAGGACCAACCTGGGATAACCTTAACTAACAAGGACTTATCAAAAGGGATTTTTGATAGTTCTAGTAAGGTAGATGATACACCTGAAAATGATAGATATGCTAAAGGAATGAAGCAGTTCCTTCACCATTATCAGGAATTTTCATGCCCCCTTGTAATGATACTAGTATAGAGTTAGAAGAACCTAAGATTAATAATGTCCTAAACTTTAGTACTCTGTCCCAAGAAAAGACTGTTGTGACCAAGAATATTTTTTATCCACCTTTAATGAACAACTTTGTTTCTGAGGAATCTAAGACTAGTTCTGCTCCCAAGCAGGTAAAAACTCCTAGCAAGATATTGGAAAACAATATAAAACATAATAAAGTCAAAAGGGGTGGGCTAGGTTTTGAAAAAGTAAAGTCAAAACAACCTTTTGGGTCTTCTTTAAGAAGAAAAGGATGTTATGTTTGTGGTAGTCTAAATCATTTTATCAAAGACTGTACATTACATGAAGATAAAATTGTGAAACAAAAGGCTACACAAAGGGTCATGAAATACAGTAATGGAAAAAATGCACAGGTTTATAGGAAAGAGAAACTTAAAGATGACAAACCTAAGTTTGATCACACGAGTGTAGTTAAACAGGTTAAAAATAATCCTACCAAAAGTTTTGTTCCTAGGGCAGTACTTATGAAACAAGGACTAGTATCCTAAAGTCTGGTAAACCAAGTACCAGCAAGTCTAGACCTGCAAGTACTGCTAGACCAAACTCAAGTACTGTTGGTTTAAAGTCTGTAAAACCAATGTTCTCCAAGACTTCTAAGAAAGTTTTTTAAAAATTTAAAACACCTAGAAGTAAGGACAAGAACAAACCAGTGCAAATGTGGGTTCCTAAAAGAGATAAAACATGTGTTAAAGCAAGTACCGCTAAAGCAGTACTTAAGTCAAAGAAGTCAGAGCACATAGAGTCACCCTATGACTTTGACTACATAAATGAAACCATGAAGTATAAGAGTAAAAGTAGCATTACTGGGAATGCTTTAGTACAAACTCTTAAATGTGTAGGTCCCACAAGATCCGAGCCAAATGTGGCTTGGGTCCCTGTTAAAAACTAATGAGTTTTATTTATGTACAGGGGCATCTCATTGATGAATTAAAAGATAAAGGAATTATAGATAGTGGATGCTCAAGACACATGACAGGAAACAAAGATTTTCTTGCTGAATTTGAAGAATTCAGAGGAGGTCTAGTAGCCTTTGGGGGTAGCAAAGGTAGAATCACTGGCAAAGGGAAAATCAACACAAGAAAGTTGGAATTTGAAGATGTTTTCTTTGTAAAAGAATTGAATGAGTTCAATCTCTTTTCTGTATCACAAATGTGTGATAAGAAGAACAAGGTGCTATTCACAGGCAAAGACTGCTTGGTGTTGTCAAAAGACTTTGAGATGCCTAAGGAATCTCAAATACTGCTTAAAGTGCCCAGGCAAGAAAATATGTACACCTTTAATCTTCATACTATTACTCCAACAGGTGGTATTACATGTTTGCTAGCTAAGGCTTCTTTAGATGAGTCAAATTTATGGCGTAGAAGTTAGGTCATGTGAATTTCAAGAATCTTAATAGACTGGTGAAAAGGAATTTGGTTAGAGGTCTACCTAACAAATCTTTTCAAAATGATTTCACATGTGCTGCTTGTCAAAAAGGTAAACGACATAGAGCCTCTTGTAAGACCAAGACTGTAAACACTATGACAAAACCTTTACAACTTTTGCATATGGATTTATTTGGTCCAGTTTCTATCAGAAGCATTAGTCATAAGACCTTTTGTCTAGTCATAACTGATGATTATAGTAGATTCAGTTGGGTTTTCTTTTTATCCCTTAAAAGTCAAACAAGTGAATTACTAAAGGTTTTTATCATTTTAGTTGAAAAGCAGTTCACTAAACAAGTATTAATCATTAGGACTGATAATGGGACAGAATTTAAGAATGTTGATTTTGATGAATTCTGTAGGTCTAAAGGAATTAAGAGACAATTTAGTAATCCTAGAACTCTACAACAAAATGGAGTAGCTGAAAGGAAGAATAGGACATTAATTGAGGCTGCTAGAACTATGCTAGCTGATTCACTTTTGCCAAATACCTTTTGGGCAGAAGCAATCAATACTGCATGTTATGTGTTAAATAGAGTCCTAGTAACTAAGCCTCAAAACAAAACACCTTATGAACTCTTGACTAATGTAAAGCCTAACATAAGTCATTTAAAACCTTTTGGGTGTCATGTGTCTATACTAAATACTCTTGATTATTTTGGAAAGTTTGATAGAAAGTCTGATCCAGGATATCTTGTAGGATATTCATTGCAAAGTAAAGCATATAGGGTTTACAATTTGGCAACTAAGAAAGTTGAAGAAAATGCTCATGTCAATTTCTTAGAAAATAAACCCAATGTTCCAGGAATAGGTTATGCTTGGATGTTTGATTTAGATTATCTAACTAACTCCATGGATTACTACTCTTTGCAAAAGGATTGTCAAACTAACAATGCAGGTAGGGAGTCAAGTGCAACTAATTCAGGTACTCAAGAAGATGTTTCTTCATCAGATGATGATGTTCATGTCTATTTGCCCAACATGTCTACTGTTACTCCCATGTCTGCAACTCCCAAGAAGCAAACCATGCCATCAAATGATGATCAAGCCTCCCAGGAGCTTCAGAGGCTTCAAGATCAAGAAAAGAATGCTACATTTGCTAATAAGCATTCAGGAGAAGAGTCTTTTGAGTCACAACACTCAACAATACATACTACACCTAGCGGTACTTCATCTACAAATACTGCTAAGTCAAAATCTGCCAAATCTGTTGACTCACTAGAAGAGATTTTACAAGCATTCGACGATGAAGACTTATATGCCAGTCCAACTGAAGGAATCTTCTTCAAAGCTTCCTATGATGAGCAGGGTGCAGTAACTGATTTCAACAATTTGGAAACAGAAATTCCAGTCAGTTCTATTCCCACTCATAAAGTCAACAACAACCATCCTACTACACAGATTATTGGTGATCCAAAATCTGCTGTACAAACCAGAAGACAACTGCAAACCAATATTGAAACTCATGCACTAGTGAGTTATGTCAAACAACAGCAGAGAACAAATCATAAAGATACTCAACATTTTTTGTTTGCCTGTTTCTTATCTCAAGTATAGCCCAAAAACATCTCTTAGGCTCTTGATGAAGAAAGTTGGGTAGATGCCATGCAAGAAGAATTAACAAAATTTGAGCTACAAAAAGTTTGGATTCTTGTGGATCTTCCCTCAGGTACAAGAGTAATTGGTACTAGATGGGTCTTCAGGAACAAGAAGAATTAAAAAGGGGTTGTTGTGAGGAACAAGGCAAGACTTGTTGCTCAAGGCTATAGACAGGAAGAAGGGATAGACTATGATGAGGTTTTTGCACCAATGTCAAGGATAGAAGCCATTAGGTTATTTTTGGCCTTTGCATCATATATGGGATTTATAGTCTATCAAATGGATGTGAAAAGTGCCTTTCTATATGGTACTATTTCAGAGGAGGTATATGTCTCACAACCTCCAGGTTTTTTAGATCCTAAATTCCCCAATAGAGTCTACAAGGTTATCAAAGCACTTTATGGTCTGCATCAAGCTCCAAGACCCTGGTATGCAACCTTATCCAACTTTCTGCTAGAACATGGATATAGGAGAGGAACCATTGACAAAACTATGTTCATCAAGAAAAATTCCAAGGACATCATTCTAGTTCAAGTTTATGTTGATGACATCATTTTTGGTTCTACCAAGAGGACATGGTGTGAAGAGTTTGTAGCTTTGATGAAAGGAAGATTTCAAATGAGTTCTATAGGAGAACTAACTTTCTTTTTGGGACTGCAAGTCAAACAAAGGAAAGATGGAATATTTATCAGCCAAGATAAATATGTTGCTGAAATCTTAAAGAAATTTTCATGTATGGACACAAGGAGTACAAGCACACCTTTTGAAGCCAAGAAATCTTTATCAAAAGATGAACATGGAGAAGATGTTGACATTCATCTATACAGGTCAATGATTGGTTCATTGATGTATATTACTACTTCAAGACCAAATATAATGTTTGATGTGTGTGCCTGTTCAAGGTTCTAAGTTCATCCAAAGGTGTCACATCTACATGCTGTGAAGAAGATTTTTAAATATCTTAAAAGTCAACCCAATTTAGGATTATGGTATCCTAGAGATTCCACCTTTGAATTGGAATCTTACTCAGATAGTGATTATGCTGGAGCAAATCATGATAGGAAATCCACAACAGGAGGTTGTCAATTCCTAGGCAGAAGACTCATATCATGGCAGTGTAAGAAGCAAACCATTGTTGCTACTTCTACAACTGAAGCTGAATATGTAGCTGCTACTTATTGCTGTGGACAAGTACTTTGTATTCAAAATCAATTGTTGGACTATGGGTTTAACTTCATGAACACCAAGATTTACATTGATAATGAAAGTACTATATGTATTGTCAAGAATCCAATATTTCACTCCAAGACCAAGCATATTGAAATAAGACATCACTTTTGTGACAATCCGTCAATTTATGGTCAATATTTTATTCTCAATATTTATTTGGAAAACATTATTTTAATGTTACAATATGAACTCACTTATTTTTGGGAAGAAATTTGGATTTACGTCTTGAAGTAGCATCGACTACGTCTAAACCGGAGGATTCAACGTTACGTGCTTACGTTTACATACACCGTTTTGGTGACAGTCCGAAATTTCAGAAAATAAATTTGTCCGTGAATATTATTTTGAGATTTTAAATTTGTGTTAGTTCATAAACTCACAAATTTACGAGAAGAGATTAGGACTTACGATTTTAATTTAACGTCCTTTACGACTAAACCGGAAACCTTAGGATTACGTATTTACGTTTTCGAACTCCGTTTTTGATGAGACAATTTTTATTAGATTCGTTTTGTGTCGTTGATTCATAATTAATAAAAATGTTTTTCGTAAAACGACCCGAGGGCACGCAAATCGAGGAAACTAGAATCGAGGAGTACCCGTAAATTAGTGGAGATGAGACAAGTGGGACACTTGTCCCATCCCCACTACTAGATGGCCAAAACAAGCCTTGGTGGCAAGTTTATACATAAACTTGCTACACATGTTAACTTAAGCTTACAATGTAAGCTAAAACTACACAAAACCACTAACCCTTTACCACTAGCTCTCATTCAACACATGCAAAACCACACATTTTCCATTTCTTCTCTCTAAAAATTCGTCCCATCTCCACCAAGAACACCCTCATTTGATCAAGTTTAACCACAAATATTTGTTATAATTAACATATGTTAATCTCCATTCAAAGAGATGAAGAAGTTTTAACATCCAAGGAGAAGTTTTGTTGGTATCTTGGGGCTGATTTCTCAAGGAGTTTTCATGAAAAACAAGGGCTGATTTTTGGAGGAATCTACAAATACTTGGTGATCCTAAAAGTGGTGTTGATATCTCATAAGATTGGTTACCCAAAACCATGTCTTGTTCATCCAAAAGCTCATCATTTCATCACTTTGGTGGTATAAAGATTGTCCTCCCCATCTTCTTGTTATTTTGATTATGTAAACATGTATTTTATTTCCTATTGTATATGTATATGATGATTATATGATGATAAAAATGTTATGTGGGGATTTGGTGTTGATAAACATGATTAAAAAGGTGAAAAACTATAAAGAACAAGGCTAAAATCTTGCTTAAAAGTGATGGCTGTATAAAACAGTAAAGAAACAGGTCATGGACTGATAAAATGATGAAGTAGAATCCATTTACAGTAAGCGATGGGTCTTGTACATATGTGAGAGTTGGCCATGCAATGGAATCAAAATAATGAGTGAGATATGATCAAAACAAGTTTAGGGTATAAATCTGAAGTTACTGTTTTGGACGATTTTTAGAAAATACTTAAAGGAAGATTCAACAGTAGCTATAGAAGAGTTAAATATAGAAAATATCATGTAGTTTATGTGATAAAAATCGGAGCTTCTATCTCCATGTAGAACTCAAGATATGGCAGTTTTGGTGAAAGTAAAGATAAAAATCAGATTTTTGGAAATTAAAGAATAATACTATTATATAAGCACTCAAATTATAATGTATAAAATATAAAAGTAAAACCCACTAACTTATGGATTTTATTTATATAAGTATGTAAAAGGTTAAATAAGTGGACATTTTTTAAAAATGGTAACTTGTTAAGTTTTATAAGTTATAAAACTATAAACTTGATTTTTACGACTTTTTCGGCTATCGCCGTAAAATTAACGTTTTTGTTAAATAAAACTTAGATGGTTGGACCCGTCTAATGAAAACTTTATAAAACTTATATACTGATATATAGACATGTATAACAAGTAAAAACCGATAAAAACCCGAACTATAGGACAAACGGACATTAACGAGCTAAGTAAACACATTGGGCTAATAATTGGACTAAATAAGATAAACACCCATAAAAAGAACTTATTGGGCTTAACCCCTTTGGGCCCAACTTGAAAGTTTATGTACTGATAATATAAGTACAAAATGGATTAAAATAAGTTAAATAACTTATAATAAGCTTATTGGACTTAAGACACGTAAATGGGTAAAACTAGTAAACTAGTATAAAAGCTATCGACATATAACACAAAAATGAGTAAACGAGAATATGTAAACCCACTTGATCATCATATATATATAATCATCATATGTATACATAATTATTATTTTTATAAAGTCATTGGACAAACATCTAAGACCGATTATTATTCATATAGGTTTCCGTGATTGAAGCACGTACCGTACGTCCGAATCGCCGATAACCCGCCTTCCCATATCAACGTGAGTTCATAGCCTCGCACTCTTTTAAATGCTTTTATAAATGTTTTATAAACACGCGAGGGAGATAACATGTTAGTTTTTATAAAATAGGACACCATTTGTCCCGATTGATTGTTTATTGATTTTGGACCCGAATGATTGAATGACCCGATTGTATGACCCGATAAATGATTAAAGGACCCGATAGATGAAATTAAATGGATTATTAAAGTTAGGTTATGTCACTAAAAGTCCCATTAGCATGAATTGTGAACTACCGGGAGTTGGTAGACGCTTATGCATTTAATAGTACTATTTGGGGACGATCACCCCAGTTCGCGCCTTGACGGTTGATCCCCGTCGTGCCACATTGATTGGTAAGTGAATTTATGTATGAGAAGATTTCAATAGCGTGACCTTTGTGACGACACGCTACTTTAGATGGGCAAAATTTGTATCGGGTTAGCTACCCGTTGTTGGTTTAGTAAGGTAACAATGTCATGCGGCTTATAATAATCCAAAGTTAACAAAATAACAATAGATGCTCAGAATTACGATGTATTGCCTGACTAGCAATACAGGGTCATACTATTGATATTATGATTGTATTTTGGTTTTCATAACCATATTCACATAACGGTTTTTATTTGATTTTATACGACGTCATAAGACGTATCGTATGATGTTTTTACGACATTGGTTCGTATATTGATTTCTAAGGCAAATGCCTATATTATGATTTTCGATGAGGATTTGTATAAAATGACTTTGGCTATTTTATGGCCTATTAAAATGATTTGTACAAAATGATTTTCAGTAATAATTTTATACTGATATTATATTGATGGATTTTATTAAACTCTATGAATTCACTCGGCGTTATCGCTGAGCTTTTCTTTTAACATGTTTTATCTCAGGTACTTGAAGGTAATTCTCGGGAAGACGACAAGAATTCATGGCCCGCACTTAAACAATGTTTTCCATTCAAATACTTTGTAAAACTTTGTATGAAATATAATGACTTGGGACCTATGCAACTTTGATATTTATGAATGGAAATGCTTTTATTATTAAACGACGCGATTTTTATGCGTTGTCTATGATGTGAGTAATGTGCTATCCCGTAACACCAACTAGTCTTCCGCTGTACTGAGTTGTATAAATTTGGGGGTGTTACAGTTTGGTACCAGAGCTCTCGTTATAGAGAACGAAAGATTTTAAAAACCAAGGTTTTGAATAAAACATTTCAAAATCTTTTAACTAAAAACATTTTTCTAAAAATGTCTAAAAATATTTTGACTATAACGGTGCCGAAGAATTCCCGAGTTACCGACAAGGCCAAGACTGAGAAGTGTTATTTTAATATATATATAACTCTGATTATATATATATATATATATATATATATATATATATATATATATATGATGTAATTTTATTACATGATTGTTTGATGATTATTTTGATTTTTATACGAGGTATTTATACGACGTAGATTGTCACAATATACCCTAAATCCCCTAGTAAATTAATCGAAGCTATTCTCGTAGGAATTCTAGCTATCCTAGATCTAAACCAAGTTGTGGATATTTATGATCCCAACAAATGGTTGATATTCGTAGAAATGTAGATATTAGTTGATTGTGATATTGAAAAAGAATTGGCGAGATTAAATTTGATATCGATGTTATGACGATCTTTTCTTATAAGAGTGGAGTTTGACAAAACGTTACCACCGAGAAAGATGTCATCTGATTCGTTGTCATCCAATTCTTAAATTGAAATCGAAAGGGTGAATGTTGCACTTGAGGCTGTCATTGGAACCATTACCCAAAAGCCTCATGCCAATAGTACCTTTCCGAGAAGTCTAGTTGAACGATCAAGTCATTTCATATTAATGACTCATTTGATAATTGTTGTTGTAAGAATTATAGGATTGGAAATTAAGTGTTGATTCATATCGAGCTTTTATTGCCCTATTAAGGCCGAAGAATAAGATTGAAAGTATTGGAATATGAGGTAGGATATTGAATTGAGTATAAAGTTGGTAGAAACTTGAATGAAGTAAAATTTAACCCATATGGAATAAGAAATTGTTAAGAGGAAATTATTAAGTCACGTGATTGAATTATAAGGTTTTAATTGATTATTAGTTTGTGTTAAGGGTTGTTCCTAGGCCATTGTCCACTACTGAGGATGCCCAGTGTCCAATAAATAAATTGAAGAAATCTTCTTCTGAATTGGGACCGATGGATCTTCCGGGATAGGCAGGACACCTAATGACTCTTGTAGATTAGTATTCATTATGGTATCTTTAAAAATCCCTAACTTAACTGAGATATCAGTTGGTAGGATGAGTTCTGAGAATTGTATGACATAGTGACACGTAATGTGTTACGGTACAGTTTTGACTTGTTTGTGATTAATGAGAAAAACTACCTTTGATTGCTAAATCCTACATGTATCGATGTTATCTATCCTTTATTGCTTCATGCTAATGTTCGCATTAGTGATGCAACCATTGAACAAGTACTCATCTTGAATTGAGTTACGTTGTGGATTATTCTCTTTGTATTCCTGAATGCCATCGAGGTCATGAAACTCATGATTAATTGGCTAATCTCCTTTCCTATTATATTGTAGTTAGTTCTCGGTGAACAAGTCTTCATCACTCTTTTGCAGATCACACATTATTTTTATAAAGTTAAAACGGTATCCTTTGAGAAAATTTAATTTTTATCACAATAAGGATTATTCAAAGTGAGATTTATAAGTGATTGATATCAAAATGGAGTTGTTTATGAGACGCTTTGGAAACTTAATTATTTCCATAACAAAGAAATTCTTTGTAAATTTATTTTTGATTCTTATTTAAGAATTAAGCATGAAAATGTTTTTATTTTAAACATGATGATAAAATTTTGACGAACTGAGTATTGCATCGTTAATCTTGAAATTGTATATAGTTGCGCGCCTACATACAATTTGGAATGGACTATGCAAGACTGATTAGTAGTCACCATAAAACTAATGAATAAACACTACATTTTCTTTGTGGATTGTGAAAGATTAAAATTTTAATGGGATTTGCAAGAAGTGAAAAATAAGGACATAATGTTAGGGACACATACATATGTGCCTGTAGCATCTATTCTTTTGAGTTGAATTTATTCATCTATGGAAATTGTCTTATTTGACAATTGACAATTCTTTCTTGTCCAATTCTCCTGTAGTGAGATTCTTAGGAAAAGTATCTGATTATCGAGTGTTGATACCCGACTGGATGTATCGACGTTCCTATCATTTCTTATGATTTGATTTCATTTGAATGACCTGGCTAACGATCCGAGGAGCTTTCGAATGCGTACTCAAATTATGAAAAGATGGGATATATTCATATTCGTTAAATGTTTTCATCTGTATCTGATTTGAAATTCTATCGCGTAGATTATGCGTTGACCTTACTCTTTAGATAGTAGTTGTATATCTTAATATTCCTGAATTTGCGAAGGATTATGAATTATTATTAGTCTTTTGAGAAGTTCACATCTTATCGACGGTAATGCAACTGGAAAGATGATAATGCCAGTGGAATGGATTGATTGGTTATGACATGACGACATTGTCTTAATCGATGGGAACGCGAGTAGAATTCCCCTAAATGATAAGATGTTGATTATCAAAAGTGATCTAAATAATTCTTGATGGATGATTTTATCCTGTATTTAGACTTAAAGTTATACCGTGAATGATTGTGAATTAGTCATAGATATTGTAATCTAGAAGAACCTAATATGAATGTATTTAAAGATGTTTATGTTATCTAAACTTTAGGAGGTATTTGTTAATAAACTACCTAGACTTTCGCCATTAAGGCAAGTTGAAATTGGTATTGATTATATTTCCGGTGCTGCACTTGTGGCTTGTGCACTGTACGTCAGCACCATCTGAATTAAAGGAATTAACGTACAACTGAGAGAGTTGTCGGAGAATGATTTTATTCTACCAAGCCTGTCATCCTGAAGAGCTATGGTGTTATCATTCCTTATATTTATAGATTGCTGTGAATTGAGTAAATTGACAATCGAAAACGATATCCATAACTCGAAATGGAAGAATTGTTCAATCATTTACAAGGTTCTAGCAAATTTTATCCATATCATGGTTATCATCAACTTCGCATCTGCGAAAGAGATTATCTATTCCAATCACTACATCTGGTGCTTGTTATGAACATTATGAGTTCCACGTGATGTTGTTTGGATTGACCAATGCACATGTAGCATTCATAAATTTGGTGAATCACGTGTGTAGGTTGTAATTTGATAAAATTCATGCTCGTAATCATTAAGGACTATTTGTTTGTATATAAGAATAAGAATGAGTTAATAATTATTTATAAATTGCCTTGAATTGGCCGAACAATTAAAACATGTACCTCGAATAATTAACACGTGATTAAGGACTTAATCCTTTATATGATTTAACCGTGTGATTAATAGATAATGGAATATAAATTGACTCTTCTAAAATTAAGAGCCCTTTTAAGACTTTGGATTTTACCAAAAAGAAAGTGCAAATATATTTTGACAAATGTTTTAACAAAGGATTTTAAGGGATTATTCCCTTATACACCAATCATTTAACTAAACTCCTGTTTAGGGGTAAATGATTGTGTATACCTCAAGACAACTTAAGAAGAATTGAGGAAATCATTTAAAAAACCATGACTTAAAATTTGAAACGATACATTTTGCTTTTCAAACTAATAAAATTTTGACCAAAATATAACCGAAGATTTTTTTTCCAACATTTACGGATCTTATTAAATATTTTCGATAAATCAACAAAAATCGTGTTAATTAAATTCAAATTTATTTTGAATATTTTATATAATTGGTCGAACTAAGAAATTTAAAATTTTTACATTTACGTTTCATAAAAATTAACTAATAATTATTTAATTAGTTATGATAATTATCGACGCTTTAGACGCCGGATTGAGAAAAACTGATAAAAATGATAGATGAGACGAAACTGAAACTTAGAAATTATGAAGAAAGAATTTTGAATAAATACAGTTATGATATTTATTTCATCAGGAGAAAGGTGAACGTAATTACTGACGCATAATATAGAAAGAATATCTGAGTGAATTGTGGACATGATAATTATATCATCATGAGAAGTGAATATAGATACCGACGCATTATGTAGAAAATATAAAGAACAAATTAGGACATGTTCCTTAATAATGAAGGTACAAAATAAATTGCCGAATAATTTAAAAATAGCCGATGATTGTAAAAAGGATAATATAAATAGCGAAAGGTTTCACGGCTAATGTGAGCCATTAAAATCGAAAAGCCGATGGCGTTAAAATGTATAAAAGACCACATGTGATTGTCTAAATTTGGAAGATGGTGAGATATAGTTATGTTGGAATTTGTAAGTATAAGTATTCTATTTATGTCATTTATGACTAAAAGTATCTTTGTCTGAAGAAGTTGTACTGATGGCAATTATGAAGGCAGAAATCGCCTCATACATTAGTAAACGTTTAGCTATTGCAAAGGTCATCATCTGAATTTGATTCGATTTGGGTCATCGTCGACAGACTGACCAAATCTGCTAATATCATTCTCGTTAATGATAAATGCAAAAGAGTTATGTAAACATAGTGTGCCTGTATCGAACATCTAAATCAAGATCCTTGCTTCGCATTGAATTTCTAGAGATTTGCTCAGAAATAATTGAGAACGAACCTTGATGAGAGTACTATGTACCACCCCAAATCGAAGGGACGAGGTAAAGTAACGATACAAGGTAATATAAGTGTTGTTTTGTGTTTGAATGATTGACCTTTGGTAATAGACCGTATAATCGTTTTCCTTTGGAGAGATTATCATTGGTAATTATCGCATTAGGATCAAGATCGAATCTTGTCATGATCCAATTATTAGAGCATCTGTAAGCAAGAGTTGAGATGAAGACGCCCGACAAACACCCATTGTGAGTTGGACATGTCTTTTAGGTTTAAGGTTTCCTATGATGGCGAACCTAACCTTACAAAATACTCGACCCGCGAGACCTGAAATGATTGTTGAAATTAGGATCTGATTATTGATTTTCGGTAGTGGGCAAGAGGTTATGTGAATATGAAATGTAGATTTTGAAGTGCCAGATGGGTAGCGAAGTTATGCCAAAATTTTTAACCTTGGAAAAATGAATTCATGATCTGACAAATCATGGGATATAAGTCCCCGTTGTATGGGACCATTGAGATGATGTAAAAGATTTGGGTTGAAAGGCATATAAGCTGGATCTACCCAAGGACTTCAAGAGATGCGTGAATTATGTTTCGTATATCGAACTTGATGGAATATCTATCAAGTGAAAATCTGAATTCTTATAAACTTTAGATCGGCGAAAAGTTGCATTCATCAAAAACCCGTGAACATCATGGATAGAGAAGTAAGTCAACGTTTAGCCTGATCTTATTCCCGTAGTTATGTTTGATGAAACTCGCGTATTGTAATGGATTACACTTGTGAGAAAAGACCAAATGTGGAGGAAATACCCACATGGCTTTAACTCTATAAGAAGCGAGTAGTAAGGTAAGATGATCTTTGAGGATAAAGATCCTGTTTAGGGGTAAATGTTGTGACAATCCGTCAATTTATGGTCAATATTTTATTCTCAATATTTATTTGGAAAACATTATTTTAATGTTACAATATGAACTCACTTATTTTTGGGAAGAAATTTGGATTTACGTCTTGAAGTAGCATCGACTACGTCTAAACCGGAGGATTCAACGTTACGTGCTTACGTTTACATACACCGTTTTGGTGACAGTCCGACATTTCAGAAAATAAATTTGTCCGTGAATATTATTTTGAGATTTTAAATTTGTGTTAGTTCATAAACTCACAAATTTACGAGAAGAGATTAGGACTTACGATTTTAATTTAACGTCCTTTACGACTAAACCGGAAACCTTAGGATTACGTATTTACGTTTTTGAACTCCGTTTTTGATGAGACAATTTTTATTAGATTCGTTTTGTGTCTTTGATTCATAATTAATAAAAACGTTTTTCGTAAAACGACCCGAGGGCACGCAAATCGAGGAAACTAGAATCGAGGAGTACCCGTAAATTAGTGGAGATGAGACAAGTGGGACACTTGTCCCATCCCCACTACTAGATGGCCAAAACAAGCCTTGGTGGCAAGTTTATACATAAACTTGCTACACATGTTAACTTAAGCTTACAATGTAAGCTAAAACTACACAAAACCACTAACCCTTTACCACTAGCTCTCATTCAACACATGCAAAACCACACATTTTCCATTTCTTCTCTCTAAAAATTCGTCCCATCTCCACCAAGAACACCCTCATTTGATCAAGTTTAACCACAAACATTTGTTATAATTAACATATGTTAATCTCCATTCAAAGAGATGAAGATTGGTGCAAGTTTTAACATCCAAGGAGAAGTTTTGTTGGTATCTTGGGGCTGATTTATCAAGGAGTTTTTATGAAGAACAAGGGCTGATTTTTGGAGGAATCTACAAATACTTGGTGATCCTAAAAGTGGTGTTGATATCTCATAAGATTGGTTACCCAAAACCATGTCTTGTTCATCCAAAAGCTCATCATTTCATCACTTTGGTGGTATAAAGATTGTCCTCCCCATCTTCTTGTTATTTTGATTATGTAAACATGTATTTTATTTCCTATTGTATATGTATATGATGATTATATGATGATAAAAATGTTATGTGGGGATTTGGTGTTGATAAACATGATTAAAAAGGTGAAAAACTATAAAGAACAAGGCTAAAATCTTGCTTAAAAGTGATGACTGTATAAAACAGTAAAGAAACAGGTCATGGACTGATAAAATGATGAAGTAGAATCCATTTACAGTAAGCGATGGGTCTTGTACATATGTGAGAGTTGGCCATGCAATGGAATCAAAATAATGAGTGAGATATGATCAAAACAAGTTTAGGGTATAAATCTGAAGTTACTGTTTTGGACGATTTTTAGAAAATACTTAAAGGAAGATTCAACAGTAGCTATAGAAGAGTTAAATATAGCAAATATCATGTAGTTTATGTGATAAAAATTTGAGCTTCGATCTCCATGTAGAACTCAAGATATGGCAGTTTTGGTGAAAGTAAAGATAAAAATCAGATTTTTGGAAATTAAAGAATAATACTATTATATAAGCACTCAAATTATAATGTATAAAATATAAAAGTAAAACCCACTAACTTATGGATTTTATTTATATAAGTATGTAAAAGGTTAAATAAGTGGACATTTTTTAAAAATGGTAACTTGTTAAGTTTTATAAGTTATAAAACTATAAACTTGATTTTTAAGACTTTTTCGGCTATCGCCGTAAAATTAACGTTTTTGTTAAATAAAACTTAGATGGTTGGACCCGTCTAATGAAAACTTTATAAAACTTATATACTGATATATAGACATGTATAACAAGTAAAAACCGATAAAAACCCGAACTATAGGACAAACGGACATTAACGAGCTAAGTAAACACATTGGGCTAATAATTGGACTAAATAAGATAAACACCCATAAAAAGAACTTATTGGGCTTAACCCATTTGGGCCCAACTTGAAAGTGTATGTACTGATAATATAAGTACAAAATGGATTAAAATAAGTTAAATAACTTATAATAAGCTTATTGGACTTAAGACACGTAAATGGGTAAAACTAGTAAACTAGTATAAAAGCTATCGACATATAACACAAAAATGAGTAAACGAGAATATGTAAACCCACTTGATCATCATATATATATAATCATCATATGTATACATAATTATTATTTTTATAAAGTCATTGGACAAACATCTAAGACCGATTATTATTCATATAGGTTTCCGTGATTGAAGCACGTACCGTACGTCCGAATCGCCGATAACCCGCCTTCCCATATCAACGTGAGTTCATAGCCTCACACTCTTTTAAATGCTTTTATAAATGTTTTATAAACACGCGAGGGAGATAACATGTTAGTTTTTATAAAATAGGACACCATTTGTCCCGATTGATTGTTTATTGATTTTGGACCCGAATGATTGAATGACCCGATTGTATGACCCGATAAATGATTAAAGGACCCGATAGATGAAATTAAATGGATTATTAAAGTTAGGTTATGTCACTAAAAGTCCCATTAGCATGAATTGTGAACTACCGGGAGTTGGTAGACGCTTATGCATTTAATAGTACTATTTGGGGACGATCACCCCAGTTCGCGCCTTGACGGTTGATCCCCGTCGTGCCACATTGATTGGTAAGCGAATTTATGTATGAGAAGATTTCAATAGCGTGACCTTTGTGACGACACGCTACTTTAGATGGGCAAAATTTGTATCGGGTTAGCTACCCGTTGTTGGTTTAGTAAGGTAACAATGTCATGCGGCTTATAATAATCCAAAGTTAACAAAATAACAATAGATGCTCAGAATTACGATGTATTGCCTGACTAGCAATACAGGGTCATACTATTGATATTATGATTGTATTTTGGTTTTCATAACCATATTCACATAACGGTTTTTATTTGATTTTATACGACGTCATAAGACGTATCGTATGATGTTTTTACGACATTGGTTCGTATATTGATTTCTAAGGCAAATGCCTATATTATGATTTTCGATGAGGATTTGTATAAAATGACTTTGGCTATTTTATGGCCTATTAAAATGATTTGTACAAAATGATTTTCAGTAATAATTTTATACTGATATTATATTGATGGATTTTATTAAACTCTATGAATTCACTCAGCGTTATCGCTGAGCTTTTCTTTTAACATGTTTTATCTCAGGTACTTGAAGGTAATTCTCGGGAAGACGACAAGAATTCATGGCCCGCACTTAAACAATGTTTTCCATTCAAATACTTTGTAAAACTTTGTATGAAATATAATGACTTGGGACCTATGCAACTTTGATATTTATGAATGGAAATGCTTTTATTATTAAACGACGCGATTTTTATGCGTTGTCTATGATGTGAGTAATGTGCTATCCCGTAACACCAACTAGTCTTCTGCTGTACTAAGTTGTATAAATTTGGGGGTGTTACAACTTTATAAGAGATGCTTATGACAAAAAGCTTACTCAAGTCTTGAAGATTCATACAGACAACAATGTAGCTGATTTGTTGACCAAGGCATTTGATGCAAAGAGATTCGAATTCTTGGTGACACACATTGGTATGCTCAACCAATAACATGCTGCATATGTTGAGGGGATGTAATGGCTGTACAAATTTTTATAATTTTTATTGTATAGTCTATGTTTTGTGTTTTTGATGTTATTGCAGGTTTATAGAAATAGATACAAGAGGTTACATTTTTAGTGGAAAGCATGAACTGGTCCAAATTGTGAGGTACCGTTGTCACTCCAAGTACCGCTAGCACAAAACCAAGTACCGCTTATGTTCCATATACCGCTACATGTCCGTTGTATCGTTAAGGGTCTCTTTTGTAAATTTGGCGGTTTCTTCGCGCTTGGGTTTGTTATTTACTTAAATACTTACCCCAATTACACAATTGATTCACCTAATCTTTTATTTTTATCTCTTAATTCTATAACCTTCTCTCTAATCTTTCGATCATCAAAAATACTAATGGCTGCTTTACAAGAAATCTCTAAGCATAATTTGGTTGCGAATCTTGCTACGAATGATGACTCTCTTGGTTTCCATGAGATGCTTGGTTTCCTATCTCGAAGTCATGTTCGCTTTGCACTCACTGTAAGTCCAGTTGTCTCTATACCCATTGTTGAACAATTTTAGGATACTGCTGTATTAGTTACTCGGGTTGGTCAACCTTGCATAAAAGATAGGGTGAATCATAGAAATATATATGTCACTGAGGTACTGCTACGAGCAAGTTTGATATTAAGTGACGAAAATGGACTTAGTATGCTTAATAATACAGAGATTCATGATGGCCTTGCAGCCATGGGCTATGGAGGTGGTAGGGAAAGTCTTACTTTCTTTAAAGCTTTATTTTCACCTTAATGGAAATTGCTTTTTCATGCTATTATTCACTGTTTAAGTTTAAAAAGTACATCTTTTGATCAAATACCTGCTGCATTGGCATCAGCTGGTATTTGTCTAGCAAATAACAGGGTTTTTAATTTTTCAAAATTTTATTTTGAAGGCATGACTAGGAATTTGGAAGGGACTAAGAAGTTTTTAATGTATCCTAGATTCATTCAGACTTTAGTTAGTGACCAAATACCTAACCTACCAGACTTAACTGATACATGGGATGTTCCTTCATTCACAAAGAGAACTTTCTCTTGCTTGACCAAACAAGGCAATGCCTTTACAGGAACAGTAACTCCATTGTTTGCTCATATGTTAGCCCAACCTGCCAATCAAGAAGGTGAGGAACCTAGCAATGCTAGTGCCTCTCAGCAAACTCCTTCTCACCAGAGCTCCCATTCTCTAGAAGATTCACAATCTTCTTCTCACAATATTGGTGTTCCACCAAACACTGATGAGATGATCCACACACCTGCTGCTTCTATTGCTGCTAGTGGTTTACCACAAGCACATGCACCAGAGGTGGTGGATGTTGCAAATTTAACTGCCTTGTGTACAAGTTTGTCCCAACAGGTACATGTATTGCAGAAAGAAAAGCTTGTTCAAGACAAGATAATTGTTGAATTGGAAGCTAGCCTACTCAAGTTAAGGAACAAAGTGTCACCTTGGATGAGGAAATATAGATCTATTCAGAAATCTGCAATCAAGAAGCAAAGATTCAGGAACCACAAGAAAAGGCAACTGAATGCAACCAAACAGGGGAGGAATTATGAAGGACAACTACCTTTTTCTGATAATTAGACAAGGATCTCTGGAAATGACATCAATTTTGAATTAGATGAAGATGTCATGGGGATTTATGAAGATGGAACTGGTTTAGAGACTGGTGTGGATGGACCTTCAAACATGGAGATTAAACATGAAGAACCACAACCTACTCATGAGGAGCCACAAGTTGAAGAAATTTTAGTAACTCAGCCAGCACCACCACCTAAATCACCACTTCAAGTTAACTGGAGTGCTTTCTATGAGAAGTTGGAGGAAATTACTATTCAGTTTCCTGTATATTCAACTCCATCACCACAAAGACAAGTATGGTTTCAAAGGAAACAGACTTTGCAAGTACTGTCTAGATCAAGAATAAGCAATGAATCAGACAAGACTGAAGAGGTGCAAGTTGATATGATGGCTTCTATGGAAGAAAGAGTATCTGGGGATACACAAGTGATTGAAGAAACAAGTGTGTCTAATACTGGTGAAGTCAACATTGTTGAAGATCCACGTATTGCTAAGCTAACTAAGCCGACTGCAAGTACTGCTGACATTGTTGAAGACCCAAGTACTGCTAAGCCAATTAAACCGATTGCAAGTACCGCTGGTGATCATCCTTCACTAGAAAGTCAAACTCCTTTTGTAGAAGATGAGACTTTAGCCCAATTGCTGCTTGATTTAAGAAAGAAGAATTTAGTTGAGAAGACTAAACAAGCAGAAGTAGAGAAAAAGACACAACAAGAAGTTATTGCCAAAAAGGATCAAATTCAAGGTAAGGAAGTTCAAGCTTCACAACCTACTAAAGGTATAGTCATTCAACAACAAGCTAATGAAGAAAGAGCTACCAAGATGAAGAAGAAGCTACCTAAGATTGATCCAAAGGATAAGGGGAAGAAGCAATTATTATCAGAATCTGAAGATGAAAGTGATTCATATGATGATATAAACAAAGTCATGTACAGATTTAATCAAATAGACCATGATGAGGAATTTGCTTATAGAATGCAAGCACAAATTCATGAAAATGAATTGCAGGAAGAACTTGTAGCAAAGCAGGATTTGCTAGAAGCTAAAAGAACACAACAAGAATGGAACATACAAGAGTATGACATGATTCAAGTAGAAATACATGCAAGTGAGCTTCTTGCAGACTCATTGATAGCTGAAGAGAGAGATGCATATGATGAAGAAGAGAAATCAAAATTGATTGATGATCTGGTAAGGGAGCAACAAAGATTCTTTGCTGAAAAGAGAAAGAAAGAAAAGATTAAGCCTCCAACTACTATGCAGATTAGAAATCAGATGATGAACTTTCTTAAGAAAGTTAAAGGATTTACTCATATTTAGTTGGACAAGAAGAATTTTGAAGAAATCAAGACTTTGTATGAGCAAAGTAAGAGGACTGAATTGAATTTTGTTGAGATTGGATCTGAAGCAGATAGAAAAGCTGTTGAAGAATTTAAGAGACATCTGCAACAACAGAGACAATTTGGTAGTTCTCCTAGAATTGAGCTAAGTACTGCTGAACCTACAAATACATCTCCACCTATCAAGACCACTTATGTGAGGAAGATTAGAAAGGGGAAGGTAAGTTCAAGGGAGGAAGAGACTGCTTAAAGAATGAATACAGGAGTTGAAACTCAAGATATTGCTCAGACTGAAAATGTACAAGCAGTACATACACAGTCAACAGTACATACAACAGTACATACTTAGGAGACGGTACATACAAACTTGGAAGAGGGTTCAACAGAACTTGAGAGAATTTCCAAGGGTGTTAAAAGGAAAAGGTCAACAAAGATAAAGAAGAAAACTAAGAAAGCTAAAACAACAGCAGAGGATAGTGATGACGATGAGAGCTTAAAGAAGTACTTGAAGATTGTGAAATTTGAAGATCAATGTATTGATACAGAGATTTTTGGAAAGAGAGCATCCATTTCTAAGTGGATTTACTCTATAGATCAAGGACTTGAATCTTATGGAATTCAGATAACTGATGGCACAACAAGAGTATTCAGACTTTTGGAGGATATTCTTCACATTCTTGACAGACAAGATATTCAAGATCTTTCAAGGTTAGTTCAAGAAGGGAGTGCAGGTAAAACTGAAGTATCACTATTATACTGGGAATTTCTCTTTATGTATGAGCCACACAATTATGATCAAGAAATGTTGAAGGAATTAGAGAATCAGGTTCCTAGTTACTGGAGATATTACAGGTAATGTGGATTGCATATTTTGGATGTAGATGATGTTACATACTATATGCTGCAAGAGAAAACTTACCCTTTCAAAAAAAAATTGTTGGAAAGGATGTTAGAACAACAATTAGAAGTAACAGATGAGTCTGCTGATGCTTTGGAGTTGATCAGAATGGTTAAACAACATATCAAGGATTTGAAAGATGAGGAAGAAGCTGAGAAAGAATTTTAAGTGTTTGACTTTCAGTCACACTTCACAAATGGTTCTCAGTTCACCATGTCTAACACACATAAGAACTCGCTAGTCCATAAGCAAACGGTTTGTGGTAAAGACTTATCAAATCTGTTGAAAGCTGATAGTTTGCTAAAAACTATATGGTTCTAACTGACCTTGTTTCGAGACAAAGAGTTGGCTAGTCCTAGACAAACGGTACTAGGTAAAGACTTCATCAAATCCGTTGATGGTTGACAATTTACCAAAAATTGTAAGGTTTTCATTACACCTTATTCTTTGTGAATAAAGTATTGACTATTCCAGAGTGTACGACTAACTGGTAAAGAATTTATCAAATCCGTTGATAGCTGGTGATTTGCTAAAAATCATGAAGCCAATACAGATTGGTGTTTGTTGTTAACTGTTTTATTTCAGGTATAAAGGTTGCAGGCAAAGAAGTATTTAAAAATAATACTTAGAAGGTTTTTTCATCATCAAATCAAGACAAAGGTTCATGATTAAGAGTTCAAGGACTAAACTCAAGAAGACAATAACTGATGCTGCGAAGATAAATGAATGTTTAGAAGACACAAGAAGATCTACATTTGAAGTGTTTGGCTACATTCATTTGGATACAAATACAAATTACCAAGTTCAATCCAAGGATGAAGGAAAGACTGAAGACGTGTATTTTTAATACATCTAGTACAAGAGAAACAAGAAGACAACAAGTTATCATTTCTTGTTTAGGGGAGGATTGTTGGGAATTATTTGTTAAGTGTCAAGTACCGTTAGTATATTCCAAGACTGTTAGTGTTATGTAAGTACCGTTAGTGTTAACGCGGTACATAGTAAGTACTGCTACTTATAAAGTAAGTACTGCTATGATGATTAGGATGAATATATCTTTGTATAAGATATGTCATAGTTATAGTTAGAGTATATCTTATGTGATATACCTAAATAGTTAGAATATTGATAATATCGTCTGTGATATAGTTATCTTTATAGAATATTCTAAGGTTTCTAGGGTTCCTTACTCTATAAAAGGAACATAGGTACATTGTCTTTCATGTACCTCATTCAAGTCGATTAATAAGAGAATCGAATAGTTAAAAGTAATTATGTTCTTCTGTGCTTTATAAGTTAGATTCCGCATAACTTATTTAGTGTTAGTAAGAGAGCTCAAAGTGTTTTAGTTTGATTACAAACTATTATACTAATTCTTAACAGAATATAGATCCAACCAAAGGGATCAACAAATACTTATCCTTAGACTTGAGATACTAGGAAACTGTTATGAATCTTGTGCATCTCAGTGGAATAATCTAACGCTAAACGTAACTGATAGCTATAAGGATTATTTTCGGAATTGTTGCAAAATTCATAAGTTTTGCTCGTAGTCAATATGGAATTTATTTCCTCCAATTTTGTTTTGGAGTTTAATACAACTGGGCCCTTCGTGGGATTAGTAAGATGTTTGTGTGGCCACACCCAAATTTGTTTTGGTAATCTTGCTAAATCTGTGAACGAGAAACAGAATGGTTAATGAAAGGAATGACTGAGATCCATATCCTTATTAACGTTGTATTAGAAATAAAAGGATAATAATAACGATGCAGAATCGTTAAAAGGTTTTTTCCAGTAGACTTTACTCGAGTTGTACTAGGGACATTGCTATGTGTAACTAGACGCTAGTCAATGTAATCACGATATTCGAAATATGTCCAAGTGGGAGCTGTAAGTTTATGGACTTATATTTAATAGTCGTGTGATAGGATCGAACTCGAGATTACGGGATTTCACACAATACATGTGACAATCTAACATTTTCAGGTAGTGAAATATTTTCTCGTATAATATTTTGAAACTTATTTTTGTGTTGGTTGACGAACTCACAATTTACGGATTTAAATTTGGGCTTACGTGCATAATTTGGCGTCTTTTACGACTAAACCGGAAACCTTAGGATTACGTATTTACGTTTTTGAACTCCGTTTTTGATGAGACAATTTTTATTGGATTCGTTTTGTGACGGTGATTCATAATTTATAAAAACGTTTTTTCATAAAACGACCCGAGGGCACGCAAATCGAGAAAACTAGAATCGAGAAATACCCGTAAACTAGTGAGATGGGACAAAACACATTGTCCCACCCCACTAGCATGATATGGACGGCCAACTTGACACCACAACACAAGGTGGCATCAAGTTTAGCTAACACCTTCCAAGTGTAAGTCTAAGCTTACCCTTTAAGCTAACTTTACCACTAACTAGCTAAACTAGCAACATGTTTTCATTTCCATCTTTCTCACATGCAAAACCAACATCAAAAACTCTCTCAAACTCTCCCTTGTGTCGTCCAAAATAATCCAACAAACACCCCATTTGATCTCTTCTAGCCATGAACAACATGTTTACTAGCTCTATTAAGGAGTTCTCTAGAAGCCTTGCTCATTTGGTGGCCATATTAACATCTTTGGAGGTGATTTGCTTATGTCCTAGGGCTGATTTTCCAACCTATGTTCTTGATATTTGATGGTCTTGGAGATACTTGTTGTGTTCATTTTGTATATGTATATGATGTATATATGATGATAAAAATGTTGTGTGGGGATCAAGTGTTGATAGATATGCTTAAAAAGGATGATAACTATAAGAAATGAAGCTAAAATCTTGATTATTTAGTTGGCTGTATAAAAACAGTAGATAACTAAAAGATGAACTGATAAAATTGCATGGTTTGATCCATTTACAGTAAGTAGAAGATGTTATACACATGTGAGAGTTGGCCATGCAATGGAATCAAAATAATGAGTGAGATATGATCAAAACAAGTTAGGTGGTATAATCTGAATAAGCAGTTTTGTAGGGACTGTTAAGGCAAGTTAAACTCAAAATGGGCAGTAGCTATAACTAAGTTAAATGTAGCACATAATATGAAGATCATGCCATCCAAAAATGAGCTTCTAATTCATTATAGAACCCTAGATATGTTAAAAATGGTGAACATGAAGTTAAAAATCAGATTTTTGGAAATAATGTTTATTAATATTATATAAGCACTCACATTATAATGTATAAAATGTAAAGATATAAACCCACTAACTTATAAAACTTATTTATATAAATGTACAAAAGGTTAATTAAATGGGTAAATTATATAAATGGTGGTGAAATAATATTTATAAGTAATAAAAACTATAAACTTGATTTTTACGACTTTTTCGGCTATCGCCGTAAAATTAACGTTTTTCGCCAAATAAAACTTAGACGACCAAACCCGTCTAATGTAAAGTTTATAAAAGTCATATACTGATGTATAGATAACTAAGACAAGTAAAAACCGATAAAACCCGAACTATAAGAAATACGGACATTCACGAGCTAACTAAACATATTGGACTAATAATTGGACTTAATAAGATAAAAACTTGTAAAAAGAACTTATTGGGCTTAACCCATTTGGGCCCAACATGGAAAGTATATATACTGATAATATAGGTATAAAAGGGATAAAAACAAGTTAAAGAACTTATAAAAGGCTTAATGGACTTAAAATAGGTAAATCGGTAAAACTAGCAAACTAGTAAAACGTTACCAAAACGTAAACACTAAATTGAGTAAACAAGGATGTATAAACCCACTTGATCATCATCATATGTACAAAATCATCATATGTATATTGTTATTTTGATAAAAGTCATTGGACCGAGTCTAAGACCGATTATTATTTATATAGGTTTCCGTGACCGAAGCACGCCCGTAGCCGATAATCCGCCTTTCATTAACAACGTGAGTTCATAGCCTCGCACTCTTTTAAATGTTTTATAAAATGATTTGTAAACCCGCGAGGGAGATAACATGCTAGATTTTATAAAAATAGAACACAAGTAGTCCCGATTGTATGCTTAATGATATGGACCCGAATGATGCTATGACCCTATATTCGAGACTAAAAGGATTATTAGTAGTTAGGTTATGTCACTTGAAGTCCCATTAGCATGAATTGTGAACTGCCGGGATTTGGTAGACGCTTATGCATTTGATAGTACTATTTGGGGACGATCACCCCAGTTCGCGCCTTGACGGTTGATCCCCGTCGTACCACATTGATTGGTAAGCGAATTTATGTATGAGAAGATTCCATAGCGTGATTTTTGTGACGACACGCTAACTTAGATGGGCAAATTGTTTGTCGGGTTCGCGGCCCGCTGTTTTCATAGTAAGGTAACAATGTCATGCGGCTAATAATAATCCTATATAATTCAGATGAAACGTATGTAATTCAAATAAAATGTATCCTATATATGATAACGACGCTATTAACGATGAATATATTACCTATCATGGTAATATAGAGACTACGGTCTCATGGACGGTTTAAGATGTATGCTTGATTTATATATTGCCTGACTAGCAATATGAGGACTTACTTTCGATATTATACTTGTGTTCTGATTTTAAATGAATGTAAATGATTGTTTTATATAACGGTTTTCATTAAACTCTATGAATTCACTCGGCATTCGCTGATATGATTTTTGCATGTTTTCTATCTCAGGTGCTTGAAGGTAATCCGGATGGAGATCGACTCTGATGGCCCACACTTAATATTAAAATGTTCATTCGATCTGTGTTTTGTAAACTTAATGACCTGTATAATTTGGGACCTGTTGTACGCTTTTGAAACTTTTTATCGAATGAATGTTTGTTAAACCTTGTACAACCATTTTTATGTGTTGTCTATGATTGGAGTTATTGTGCTATCCCGTAACACTCTGAAAGACCCTTCCGCTGTACCGATACGAAAAATGAGAGTGTTACAGTTTGGTACCCGAGCTCTCGTTATAGAGAACAAAGGATTTTAAAAACCAAGGTTTTGAACAAAACTTTTCAAAATCTTTTGACGATGAACATTTGAGAAAATATTTGAAATTTTTTTTGACTATAACGGTGCTAGAGATCTCCGACGTTACCAACAAGCCCTATTGAGAAGATAAATATTTTGATATATATAATTTAATTTATATATATGTATATATCGTGATTTCATTATGTAATTATTTAACTAGTATGTTATCCTAATACGAGATATATATATAAATGCAGATTGTCATGGCAGACCCTAATATTCCTGTAGAAAACCATGCTATTCCCGAACCTAATGTAGAAGATGATCCTTATTTAGACTTAGTAGATTATGATATTGATGACGAGGAGGAACCATTTGAGGATCCCGAGCCCGAGTTAGGATTAGGAGATCAGATTGCCCCTCAGGTTGACTTGGTAGAGAATGAGATTGAGAATGTGGATATTGAGAATGTGGATATTGAGAATGTGGATATTGAGAATGTGGAGATTGAGAATGTGGATATTGAGAATGTGGATATTGAGAATGTGGATATTGAGAATGTCGATATTGAGAACGATGATGAGATTGGGTTAGATGATTTAGATGACGAGATTGACGACGAGGATGTCGAGGAGGATGTAGAACGTGGTTTGAATGAGGCTTTTAGGAGGTTATCGGTGTTGGAAAGTGGTGAGTATGCTGCTATGAAGAAAAAGGTGAATACTATGGAGATTCAGTTGAGTGTGGCTCGTGCGATGCGTGAGAAAGCCGAAAAGGAGTTGAATATATCCGTGGGATGGAATAGTAGATTTTATGCGGATATGGTTGAAAGAGGAGTAATCCGTAAGCGCCCAGCTGAAGATGGGTCTAGTGATCGTCCGACGAAGATTCAGAAGACGATGGATGATGGACCATCTGGCGGTTCTCAGTAGACCAGTCTGTATTTAGTAGTGACCTTTATATCTTTTGTGCTTTTGTAGCTTTGACTGAACCGACTTGTTAGTAATAGACTTGGCACGAATTTTGAGTGTATATAGTGTTAGAACTTTGATATGGGATGTACTAAGACAATACTTTTGTTTCAGATCGAATGAAATATGTATCTTGTCTTGAATTCCATATTGTGCCTTATTTGTATCTTGATTATGAATTCGATCCATATTATATGAATCCTTTGTTGGGTGAATGCTTAATACTTTGAAATTGCGGAATTATAGAACTATGCCGCCCAAGAAGGCTGTGACTGAGGATGATGTACGTAGGATTATTACGGAGCAAGTTACCGCATCTATGACTGAATTTATGGCAAATGCTAGAAATGAAGCTGGCGGTAGTGGAGCTGGCGGTAGTGGAGCTGGCGGTAGTGGAGCTGGCGGTAGTGGAATTGGCGGTACTAATGTGAATGTGAATGCTAATAATGTGAATGCTAATGCTGGAGGAAATGCAGGAGGACTTGGAACGAATGCACCTGAAGTTGGTGGTTGTACTTATGTGACGTTCATGAAGTGTGAACCTCTACCTTTTAATGGAACTGAAGGTGCTGTAGGACTAAGCCAGTGGATTGAAAAGATTGAATCGGTGTTTAGGATTAGTAAGTGTAAGGAGGAAGATAAGGTGACTTTTGCTATGGCTACTCTTAAAGGTCGTGCGTTGACTTGGTGGAACGGGAGAATTGCTTTCATGGGTCTTGATGCTGCTAATGCTACTCCTTGGGCTGAAATTAAGAAGTGGATGACTTTGGAGTTTTGTCCTCGTAGTGTGATTATTAGGTTAGAACAAGAGTTGATTCATTTGAGAATGAAAGGTGTGGACATTGATAGTTACACGAATCGATTCCATGAGTTGGCCTTGCTATGTCCTCGATTGGTTGAACCCGAAGAGATCCGAATTGAGCAATATGTGAAAGGGTTGACCAGGAATATCCGGGGGGACGTGACATCATTGAAACCACTGACCATTGATGATGCTGTTCGAATGGCTTACCAACTCATTGGACAGATAATTCAGGATAAGGAAGATGAAGCCCGTGTTGGTGAGAAAAGAAAGGGAGACGGTGAGCGTTTAGATAGAGGTGATAATAGGAAGATCTTTAATCGCCGTCATAACCAGAGAAATGGGAATTCAAATGCTCTTACCAACAATACACCACGCAACGATGATAGATGTCCTAAGTGTGGCAACAAGAGGCATGCTGGCGACTGCTGGAAGTGCCGAAATTGCGGAAAGCTTGGACACAAGGTTGAAAGGTGTAAGAAGGGAACCATTTGCTTCAACTGTAATGAAGAAGGTCATAGGAAATCGGAATGCCCCAAGTTGAAAGCGATTGTACCTGGAAGAAACCCCCAGGGTGGTATCTACCAACTTGGAACAATTGAGGTGAAGAAAGAGGATCCAAATGTCGTTACCGGTACGTTTTTACTCAACAATCATTATGCTGTTGCTTTATTCGATTCGGGTGCCGATAGGAGCTTTGTATCCACTAAATTTAGTGCCCTTATTGATATTGAACCTGTTGAGATAAGTACCAGTTACGAGGTGGAATTGGCTGATGGTAAATTAGTGAAAACTAATAAGCTATTAGAAGGATGATCTCTAAATCTCTTAAACCATTCCTTTCCGATTGATTTGATGTTGATAGAATTAGGTAGTTTTGATATTATTATTGGTATGGATTGGTTGTCGTTGAATAATGCTACTATTTTATGTGGAGAGAAGAAGGTTAAGATTCCTCTTAGGAATAGGACGTTAGTAATTGATGGTAGTCGAGGTGAATCCCGTTTGAAAATCGTTTCATGTATTAAAGTCCAAAAGTACATCAGGAACGGTTGTGAGTTATTCTTAGCTCAAGTGACCGGGAATGAGTCTAGGGAGAAACGATTGGAAGATGTACCTATTATTTGTGAATTTCCTGAGGTATTTCCTAAAGATTTACCCGGACTTCCACGGATAAGGCAAGTAGAGTTTCGAATCGATTTAATTCCTGGTGCTGCACCGGTGGCACGTGCGCCTTACCGATTAGCTCCTTCTGAATTAAAGGAGTTATCTGAGCAACTTAAGGAGTTGTCTGATAAAGGTTTTATTCGACCGAGCTCGTCGCCTTGGGGAGCTCCAGTCTTGTTCGTTAAGAAGAAGGATGGATCTTTTCGTATGTGCATTGATTATAGGGAACTGAATAAGTTGACAATTAAAAATCGATATCCTTTACCTAGGATTGATGATTTGTTTGATCAACTGCAAGGATCTAGTGTGTATTCTAAGATAGATTTGCGGTCAGGATATCACCAACTTCGCGTCCGTGAAGAAGATATTCCTATAACTGCATTTAGAACTCGTTATGGACACTATGAATTTCAAGTAATGCCATTTGGGTTAACTAACGCACCTGCGGTTTTCATGGATTTAATGAATCGAGTGTGCAATCCCTACTTGGATAAATTTGTGATTGTGTTTATTGACGATATTCTAATCTATTCTAAGAATGAAGATGAACATAGAGAACATTTGAGGATTGTTTTGAAATTGCTGAAGGATGAAAGGTTGTATGCTAAGTTTTCGAAGTGTGGTTTCTGGTTAGATTCTGTGCAATTTCTTGGTCATGTGATTAACAGAGATGGAATTCATGTTGATCCTGCAAAGGTTGAAGCTATTAAGAATTGGTCTGCACTGACAACGCCAACAGAAGTGCGACAGTTCTTAGGATTGGCTGGCTATTATAGGCGATTCATTAAAGAATTTTCTTTGATAGCTAAACCCTTGACTAAGCTTACTCAGAAGAATAAACATTTCATTTGGGGAAGTGATGAAGATGGAGCATTTCAGACATTGAAGCAAAAATTATGTAGTGCGCCAATCTTATCATTACCCGACGGGAGTGAAGATTTTGTAGTGTATTGTGATGCATCTCTTAGAGGTTATGGAGCTGTTTTGATGCAGAGAGAGAGAAAGTGATAGCTTATGCTTCTAGGCAATTAAGGAAGAATGAGGAGAATTATACTACTCATGATCTTGAGTTAGGAGCTGTAGTCTTTGCTCTTAGGTTGTGGAGACATTATCTGTATGGCACCAAGTGTACGGTATTCACCGATCACAAAAGCCTACAGTATATTCTCGACCAGAAGGAATTGAAAATGAGGCAACGAAGATGGATAGAGTTGTTAAGTGATTATGATTGTGATATAAAATATCACCCAGGAAAAGCCAATGTTGTTGCTGATGCGTTGAGTAGGAAAGATAGAGAGCCTATCAGGGTGCGTTCTATAGTCTTGACCGTGCACAATAATTTGCCTGAGCAAATTAGAAATGCGCAAATAGAAGCTTGTAAGAAGGAGAATTTTGTTAATGAAGGGTTCCGAGGAGAAGGAGATCCTTTAGAGGTTAGAGCTGATGGAGTGAAATGCTTAAGAGGTCGTATGTGGATACCTAAGTTTGGAGGCTTAAGAGATTTGATTATGTTAGAATCCCATAAATCTAAGTATTCCATTCATCCGGGATCTGATAAGATGTACCATGATTTGAAGAAGTTGTAATGGTGGCCGAATATGATAGCTGACATAGCTATGTATGTTCTTCAATGCTTGACTTGTGCTAGAGTTAAAGCCGAACATCAAAAGCCATCAGGACTACTTCAACAACCAAAGATTCCTGAATGGAAGTGGGAGCGAATTACGATGGACTTTATCACCAAGCTTCCTAGAACATCATCTGGAAACAATTCGATTTGGGTTATTGTCGATAGACTGACCAAATCAGCATACTTCATTCCGGTTAAGGAGCAGTTCTCACTGGAGAAGCTGACTCGAATATACCTTGATAATGTTGTATGCAAGCATGGAGTGCCTGTATCGATCATTTCAGATCGAGATCCTAGATTCGCATCGAATTTTTGGAAATCTCTCCAAAGATCTTTGGGAACGAATCTCGACATGAGCACTGCTTATCACCCCCAGACTGATGGGCAGAGTGAAAGGACGATACAAACACTGGAAGATATGTTGAGAGCTTGTGTGTTAGACTTTGGTAAGAATTGGGATAAACATTTGTCGTTAGCAGAGTTTTTGTATAACAATAGTTACCATTCTAGTATTAAGGCTGCACCGTTTGAAGCTTTGTATGGTAGGAAGTGTAGATCTCCTGTATGTTGGAGTGAAGTTGGGGATACCCAGCTCACGGGACCGGAATTGATCCGGGAGATTACGGAGATGATAGTTCAGATTAAGAAGAGGTTGTTGACTGCCCGTAGTAGACAGAAAAGTTACGCGGATGTGCGGCGGAAGCCAATGGAGTTTGAAGTGGGTGACCGAGTAATGTTGAAAGTATCGCCATGGAAAGGCGTTATAAGATTTGGAAAACGAGGAAAATTGAATCCCCGTTATATTGGACCCTTTAGGATTTTATCTAGAGTAGGTCCGGTGGCTTACAAACTAGAGTTACCCCCAGAACTTCATGGTGTTCACAATTCATTCCATGTATCTAATCTGAAGAAATGTCTAGCAGTGAGTGATGAGAAAATTCCGTTAGGTAAGGTTCGAATAGATGGGAAGTTGCATTTTATCGAAGAGCCCGTAGAAGTTATGGACCGTGAGGTAAAGCAACTGAAACAAAGTCGGATACCTATTGTCAAAATCCGATGGAATTCAAAGCGTGGACCGGAGTATACTTGGTAACGAGAGGATGAAATGTGGAAGAAATATCCGCACCTCTTCGATTTCAATAAGAAACGGACATCCAAATGAAATGGATCACGAGGACGTTGATCCCTTTTAGGAGGAAAAGCTGTGACAATCTAACATTTTCAGGTAGTGAAATATTTTCTCGTATAATATTTTGAAACTTATTTTTATGTTGGTTGACGAACTCACAATTTACGGATTTAAATTTGGGCTTACGTGCATAATTTGGCGTCTTTTACGACTAAACCGGAAACCTTAGGATTACGTATTTACGTTTTTGAACTCCGTTTTTGATGAGACAATTTTTATTGGATTCGTTTTGTGACGGCGATTCATAATTTATAATAACGTTTTTCATAAAACGACCCGAGGGCACGCAAATAAAGAAAACTAGAATCGAGAAATACCCGTAAACTAGTGAGATGGGACAAAACACATTGTCCCACCCCACTAGCATGATATGGACGGCCAACTTGACACCACAACACAAGGTGGCATCAAGTTTAGCTAACACCTTCCAAGTGTAAGCCTAAGCTTACCCTTTAAGCTAACTTTACCACTAACTAGCTAAACTAGCAACTTGTTTTCATTTCCATCTTTCTCACATGCAAAACCAACATCAAAAACTCTCTTAAACTCTCCCTTGTGCCGTCCCAAATAAGCCAACAAACACCCCATTTGATCTCTTCTAGCCATGAACAACATGTTTACTAGCTCTATTAAGGAGTTCTCTTGAAGCCTTGCTCATTTGGTGGCCATATTAACATCTTTGGAGGTGATTTGCTTATGTCCTAGGGATGATTTTCCAACCTATGTTCTTGATATTTGATGGTCTTGGAGATACTTATTGTGTTCATCAAGTTCTTGTCTTCCTAAAACAAGAAATCCACTTAGTTGGTAAAGAAGATCATCCTCTCCATTTTTCTCTTGTTATTTTGTAAAGAACAAATGTATTTTCTTTCATTTTGTATATGTATATGATGTATATATGATGATAAAAATGTTGTGTGGGGATCAAGTGTTGATAGATATGCTTAAAAAGGATGATAACTATAAGAAATGAAGCTAAAATCTTGATTATTTAGTTGGCTGTATAAAAACAGTAGATAAATAAAAGATGAACTGATAAATTTGCATGGTTTGATCCATTTACAGTAAGTAGAAGATGTTATACACATGTGAGAGTTGGCCATGCAATGGAATCAAAATAATGAGTGAGATATGATCAAAACAAGTTAGGTGGTATAATCTGAATAAGCAGTTTTGTAGGGACTGTTAAGGCAAGTTAAACTCAAAATGGGCAGTAGCTATAACTAAGTTAAATGTAGCACATAATATGAAGATCATGCCATCCAAAAATGAGCTTCTAATTCATTATAGAACCCTAGATATGTTAAAAATGGTGAACATGAAGTTAAAAATCAGATTTTTGGAAATAATGTTTATTAATATTATATAAGCACTCACATTATAATGTATAAAATGTAAAGATATAAACCCACTAACTTATAAAACTTATTTATATAAATGTACAAAAGGTTAATTAAATGGGTAAATTATATAAATGGTGGTGAAATAATATTTATAAGTAATAAAAACTATAAACTTGATTTTTACGACTTTTTCGGCTATCGTCGTAAAATTAACGTTTTTCGCCAAATAAAACTTAGACGACCAAACCCGTCTAATGTAAAGTTTATAAAAGTCATATACTGATGTATAGATAACTAAGACAAGTAAAAACCGATAAAACCCGAACTATAAGAAATACGGACATTCACGAGCTAACTAAACATATTGGACTAATAATTGGACTTAATAAGATAAAAACTTGTAAAAAGAACTTATTGGGCTTAACCCATTTGGGCCCAACATGGAAAGTATATATACTGATAATATAGGTATAAAAGGGATAAAAACAAGTTAAAGAACTTATAAAAGGCTTAATGGACTTAAAATAGGTAAATCGGTAAAACTAGCAAACTAGTAAAACGTTACCAAAACGTAAACACTAAATTGAGTAAACAAGGATGTATAAACCCACTTGATCATCATCATATGTACAAAATCATCATATGTATATTGTTATTTTGATAAAAGTCATTGGACCGAGTCTAAGACCGATTATTATTTATATAGGTTTCCGTGACCGAAGCACGCCCGTAGCCGATAATCCGCCTTTCATTAACAACGTGAGTTCATAGCCTCGCACTCTTTTAAATGTTTTATAAAATGATTTGTAAACCCGCGAGGGAGATAACATGCTAGATTTTATAAAAATAGAACACAAGTAGTCCCGATTGTATGCTTAATGATATGGACCCGAATGATGCTATGACCCTATATTCGAGACTAAAAGGATTATTAGTAGTTAGGTTATGTCACTTGAAGTCCCATTAGCATGAATTGTGAACTGCCGGGATTTGGTAGACGCTTATGCATTTGATAGTACTATTTGGGGACGATCACCCCAGTTCGCGCCTTGACGGTTGATCCCCGTCGTACCACATTGATTGGTAAGCGAATTTATGTATGAGAAGATTCCATAGCGTGATTTTTGTGACGACACACTAACTTAGATGGGCAAATTGTTTGTCGGGTTCGCGGCCCGCTGTTTTCATAGTAAGGTAACAATGTCATGCGGCTAATAATAATCCTATATAATTCAGATGAAACGTATGTAATTCAAATAAAAATGTATCCTATATATGATAACGACGCTATTAACGATGAATATATTACCTATCATGGTAATATAGAGACTACGGTCTCATGGACGGTTTAAGATGTATGCTTGATTTATATATTGCCTGACAAGCAATATGAGGACTTACTTCCGATATTATACTTGTGTTCTGATTTTAAATGAATGTAAATGATTGTTTTATATAACGGTTTTTATTAAACTCTATGAATTCACCCGGCATTCGCTGATATGATTTTTGCATGTTTTCTATCTCAGGTGCTTGAAGGTAATCCGGATGGAGATCGACTCTGATGGCCCACACTTAATATTAAAATGTTCATTCGATCTGTGTTTTGTAAACTTAATGACCTGTATAATTTGGGACCTGTTGTACGCTTTTGAAACTTTTTATCGAATGAATGTTTGTTAAACCTTGTACAACCATTTTTATGTGTTGTCTATGATTGGAGTTATTGTGCTATCCCGTAACGCTCTGAAAGACCCTTCCGTTGTACCGATACGAAAAATGAGAGTGTTACAATACATAAAGAGTTAATATAATTAATAAATATATTTATTGTATTTATTATTTTATTTAATAATTATATTTATGTATTTATTAATTTAACCGAGCAAGTAACTATATAACCTTAACGGTCATTAAATAATTAATAGTTAAGTTATAACGAGCGTTAAATAAATATATAGTATATATAAACAAAAGGAAAGAAGTTTGGAAGATTCCGGAACACCCCTAAGGGGTGTTATAGGCGGCCGATTATGGGCTCTAAGGGGGGGGGGCATTTGTTGCCTTTTATTTATCTTGGGCTACAAGGGTTGAGGCCTATAAATATACCTCCTAATCCCCTCATAATCACACAACAATAATCTTTCTCCCTTCTCTTTCTTTTAGTCGATCGCCGCCCCCTCCAACAAAGGGTTGTGGTTTGTTTTTCTTGGTTGATCGATTGTATACTTAATCTAGTCCTAGCCCCTCTTTAGGGTTGTTGGGTAGATTAATTACAAGCGTTGTAGCTCGGTTTTCTCGTGCTAGAATCACGGTTAGCTCGTTGTATTACGTGTGTACAAGAACGTAATATAGTGTTACTTTAGACTATATCTTGGTATATACTGTTTAAACCCGAATCGGTGATTTGTTCTTCGTCTTGTGCAATTGCTTTAGCGTAAAGGTATGTAGCCCTAATTCGATTAATTATAATTTTGTTATTAATTATGATCTTTTTAAATCGCTTCCGCTATATGTGCTTTGATCTCGTTTAGGGTTTTATATAATTGTTATGATACTAATAAACCTTCAATAACCATATCGGATAACTTTATTTTTATTGCTTTTTAGGTGATAATTATAAAACATTGTAAATTTTTATTTACGCGACTCCAACGCTAATATCATAAGTAATATAAAAAACAAAACTAACCTACTCTCAAACAAACCAAACCAAACACCTTAAAATCTAATCTTAATCCGTTGAAACATAAACAACTATCATTATTATCAAATCAATAGAACTAAGTTTTATGTTGTTTTTTATTTGCTTTTCAGTTAATGAGTTTTTTTCTTCTTCTAGAAAATTGATTCTGTTAATGCAATGATGCCTAAAAACTTGACTTTCATTTTTGGGTCTCGCTTTGTTTTCATTACGACAATATATAAAAACAAGCATTTACGAAAACAATGAAAATCGAATTCTTGAGTTCAAGTATTTTCCATATCATTCATAATCACATAAGGTATGAATAAACAAGTTCTTAATCTAACTAAATGATCAAGGATTTATAATTTTCTTAAAACTCATTTTTAAGTGACAAAAGTTTTTGAATAAACTTTAAATTAAGAAAATGTTTTACGAAAAAGAAAATGGAAATTTTAAAATAGGATATTCATTTTGGATAATGGATATTCCAGTTGGATATATATTTCACCAGATGGAGTTTCCCCGCTACAGGACAAAAAGGGACAGACTCTACTCCACGTGGATCATTATAGGTCCCCGCAGTTCCTTATCAATAAGGAACCGCCGACCTATTTAATGAACCCGTCCAGTACTAGCCATTGGACCTTTCTCCTATAAATAGTGGACCATTTCCAGATTTCCTTTTCACATCTTTTACACACATATTATCAGATTCAAAACCCCTTCTTTAATCACACAAATCCTTGGCTATTTGGTTTGTTATACTTGTCTAAGAGGTGAATCTTTCTCCTCTCATCTCATCCTTTCTAGCGCAAAGAGAAGAACACTTTCATCCTTGACATGTTATGTCAAGTTCAAGATCTACTCAAGATCTACTCAAGATCTAAACTTTGTATCATTCTGGTGTCGTTGTGAAGATCCAAATTATTGTGGAAATTTGGAAGTTGTGTGTATGTATTTTAGTTAATACTTAGGCCTTAAAGTATATTGGTGTAGATTGGTCCTTGCTAAGATTAGGTCTTGACTTATAGCTTAGAGTCGGAAATTGGTTAGGTGACTTGTAAGGTTTCTCCACCTCAATGAGCTTGTTGATTAGTGAACTATCGAGTAAGGAGTACTCGAGGAGTGGAGTAGGAACGAAGAGTGAGCTTTGTTGCCGAACCACTATAAATCCTTGGTGTTCGATTTGATCTTTCCTTTCCTTATCTCTTTTCATTCTTTATTCATAATTACATATATACTTTGTGATTACTAGTTTAGATACACTATTACTAGTTCATATTGTGCATAAGAAGGTTTGACATAAACCACTATGATCTAGTTTTAGAAAAGAAAATTTGAAAACCGATCTTTGGATCATTTTAACTAGAGAAACTATTCAACCCCTCCCCCACTTCTAGTTTCTACAATTGGTATTAGAGCCTAAGTCATTTAAGATTTTGAAGTATATTGTATTTTAAATCTTGGATCGATCTATGGACTTCAATAAGTACCTAGAGGGGCAATCTATGCAAAGACCACCTCTTTTTGAAACTGATAGTTTTATATATGTGAAATCAAAAGATTTAGATCTTTGGCATATTATTACCAACGGTGATTTTTTACCTTTACAATATAGTTATGTTTCTAAAAATAAAGAACTAGTTACTTTTGAAAATTCAAATGATGACACCAAAAAGAAACTTTCTAAAAATAATGAGGCTAAAATGGATATTTACAATGCTTTGCCTAAGAAAGAGTATGAAATGATTTTTTATGTGAAAAACTGCCAAAGAAATTTGGGAAACCTTTTGATAACCCACCAAGGTAATAGTCAAGTCAAAGAAAGCAAAAATCTTCTTGTTCAACAATATGAACAATTTGTCATCTTAGAAGATGAAACTATTAATAGTGCATTTTCTAGATTTAATACTATTATTACTAGTCTAAAAGCACTTATGAGGGTTTTTCTAGCAAGAACAATGTTAGGAAGTTTCTTCGTGCATTGCATCAGAAGTGGAGAGCTAAAGTCACGGAATTGAAGAATCAAAGAATCTCACTACATTATCACTTGATGAACTTGTTGGAAACTTGAAAGTTCATGAGATGATAATATTGAAGGACTCAGAGATGATCAAGAGAAAGAGTGGAATTAAGTCTCTAACATTGAAGGCTAAGAAAGTGCATAGTGATCATGAAAGTTCATCCTTCTATAGTGAAGATGAAGACTATGATATGGCGGTTAGAGACTTCAAGAAGTTCTTCAAGAGAAGAGTTCAATACATAAAACAACCAAGCAACGACAAAAATCCATTCTCGAAGAAGCGATTTGTGAAGAATGACAAAACTGAAAGGAAATGCTTTAGATGTGGTGATCTGAATCATCTAATTAGTGAATTTCCCAATCCACCTCACGACAAGAATCATGCATCGTTTGTTGGAGGGTCGTGGAGGGATAGTGGTGAAGAATGCGATGATAATGCTAAAGACGAGAAGTGTCTCATGGCTCCTTCTTCAAAAGAGATACATTGCGAAACTGAATATTATAGCAATGATAGTTCTTCTCTAGATGATCTAAAATTAGAGAGTCAATATGATAATTTATGCAAACTTAGTGTAAAGTTCATGAAAATAATAAATTGCTAGAATCAACTAAGGCTAAAATTGAAAATGAGATTAATGAGCTAAAAAGTAAATTAGCTAAAATGGAGAACAATAAAGAAGCTGATCTACGATATCTGAATTGTGAAAATCTTAGGAAAAAAAGAGAATCTCAAGAGCACACCATTAAGTTGGAAAAATTCATGAAACACACTAATGCTCTTGATGATATGATAAGTAGTCAAATTCACTCTAGAGAAAGACTTGGTTTAGGTTTTAGCACAGATGAAGCATCTACAAGTGAAACCAAACAAGTTAAATTTTCAGAAAAAGTGTCTGCTGACCGCAGATCAAAACTGTACTCCGCGTTCCTTATTTATGGAACCGTAGAGATAGATAATGAACCGCGGACAAAAGGTCTGGAAACGGAGAAAATATTTTTTTTAAAAAATTTGTTTTAGGTTCAGGGATAAAACAACTTATCATTAATAAAGCAAAAGTACCAATTATTGATGAAAAAGAGTTAGGAAAATTCTATACACCTTTAAGTAAACCTTCAATGGGAATGAAATACGTAATGAGAAAATAATTTACTCCTACGAGAGTAAGAAATGATTCAAGGTCTAGAAGTAGAGCACCAGCACCTAAAACAATTATCATTCTAATTCGAGACCTAAGAGTACGACACCTACACCTAGAAACGACAATCGTTCTAGAACAAGACCTAAGACACCTAAGAAAAAAAATGGACACCAAAATACTTCGGAAAATTGGAACAATTTTCAACAACAATGTTTTTCTCCGTGGGGTATGTTTCCTCAATTCATGAATCCCAATTAAATGCAAGGGATGTTTAGAACTAACAACTTTGGACCCATGAGATATTGTCGACCAAATGTTTCACTTTGTGTGTTGTTACCAAAGATATGCTTGGGGATTGATTTAGAGCCCGACGAGTAGATTAAGGATAGTGGGTGTTCTAAACACATGACGGGAAATCAAAGTCTATTCTCTACTTACAAAGCATATATTGGAGGCAACGTCACATTCGCTAGTAAACTACATGGTAACGTCATTGGAAAAGGTACGGTTTAATCCATGACCATTGATAATGTTGAGCATGTAGATAACTTAGGTTTTAATTTACTAAGTATAGGTCAAGTTTGTGACAATAAGTGTAAGGTCATCTTTTTCGAACATGATAGCAAAATCGTATAAGATGGAAAAGTCATTAGAAAAGGTGTTAGAAAGCATGGGCTTAATGTCATGAATGTTAGTAGGAAGTCTAAAGACAACATATGTTTAACGACTTTAGATGAAAGTTCTACTCTTTGGCATAGGATATTAGGTCATAAATATGCGGTTAATTCAATCTTTTTTCTCTAAGGAGTTGGTAAGACATCTCCCCAAGATCAAGTTTGATAGTCACTTTTGTGATTCTTGCAAAATTGGGAAGCAAGTTCACACTAGTCATAAAGCCAAGAATTAGGTTTCGACCTCTTAGTGTCTGGAGCTCCTACATATGGATCTCTTTGGACCTTCTGCCATACGGAGTTATGGAGGTAACCTTTATACCCTAGTTATAGTTGATGACTATTCTAGATTTACTTGGACTAGACTTTTGGCTAATAAGAATGAAACTTTCGATTATTTCAAAATTTTTAGTCGGAAGATCCAAAATCAACTAGGATGTCCAACTATGTCTATTAGGACGGATCATGGTTGGGAATTTGATAATGAAGTGCACTTTGGTGCCTTTTGTGAAGCTCATGGTATTACCTATAACTTCTCTGCTCCTCGCACTCCACAATCAAATGGGGTAGTAGAAAGGAAGAATAGGACTCTCCAAGAGATGATTAGGAGCATGTTAAACGAGAAATCTTTGCCTCAAAAGCTTTGGTGAAATGTCGTGGACACATCGACCTATATTCTCAACCGAATTCTTATTCGACCTTTTCTAGAAAAAACCCATATGAGATTCTTAAAGGTAAGAAACCCTTATTAGAATATTTTAACGTGTTTAGAAGCAAGTGCTTCATTCTAAACACCAAAGATTACCTTACTAAGTTCGACCAAAGTCATACGAAGGTATCTTTTCGGGGTATTCACAATCTAATAAATCCTATATAGTCCTTAATAGAACCTCGGGTGTAATCGAGGAATCACTCAACGTGACATTCGATGAAACTCCTCCTTCTTCTAAGACACCACCTTTGGTAGATGATGACTTAGATGAATTAGACATAGTTAAAGCCAAAGAGGTTAGAAAACTAGGAGATGAAAGCCTTACTATTGAAAAGGGAGTAAACATTTAGGAATCTAAGGATCATGCCCTATATAATGTCATAGGCGACCTTAATCAAAGGACCATTAGATTTTAAGCCTAAAATCGAAGTAACTTCTTTTGTTTCGTCTCATTGATCGAACCTAAGAATGTTAAAGAAGCTTTGATAGAGAGAGTTGGGTCATCGTTATGCAAGAAGAATTGAATCAATTCATTGCTAATGACGTTTGGGAACTTGCTCCTTCACCTAGAAATACCACCATCATAGGAACCAAATGGGTCTATAAAAATAAATTCGATGAGAACGGTGTAGTGTCTCGTAACAAGGCTAGACTTGTAGCTCAAGGTTATAATCAACAAGAAGGAATTGATTATGACGAAACATATGCACCCGTAGCAAGGTTAGAGTAAATTAGGATCCTTTTAGCATATGCTTGTGCATTAGACTTTAAGCTTTGATGAGACGGCTTTTATACATGGTCTCATCGTTCTTTTTGGACTTAAAATGCATTAAATATCATCAAAATACCCAAATATATGCTTGTGTCTCTTGCTTGTGTATTTTAGGTACGGATATTGAGAAAATGACATAAGATCATAAGAATCACGCAAAAACGAACACGGGAAACGAAGCCGCACGATGAACCAAGCCCTAATGAAGAATTTTCCAAAGAAAACCCTTGAAGATTTGAAGAATATTGAAGATTGGTCCTCCAAGTTTGAAGAATTGACACTTTATACCCTTGTATCTTCATAATTACAAGTTTGGTCCCTAAAGTTTGTCAAAATTACAAAAAGGACCCTTAACTTTGAAGAATTGGCAATTTTAGTCCCTCATCAAAACTAAATTGTCAATAATAGTCCTCCAAGAAGTCAACAAACAAGTCAAAGCCCTGAAGTTTGAAAACATGTCAAAATCAGTCCTTGGAATATGAAGAAATTGCAAGATTAGTCCTTATTTCTATAAACTACAACTTGAAGGACTGAAAGTGCCAAACTGGCAAACTTATTTACAAAGGAGTGGAAGTTTTTGGCTGATTTATAGAATATGGAGAAAGTAAGAACCTTGGGGGGTCATTTTGGCCAGACATCATAAATAGTATCCACCACTCCCCACACGCCACCTCATCCACCCAACTCCCTCCACCAATCAGAACACGTTATCACTCCACGTCCACTTTCCACTTTAACTGATTAAGTAATAAACTTAATTAGTTTATTTTTTTCCCTCTAAACACAAAATTTGAATATTAAACCCCCCAAACCAGATTAAACTCACTTGTTCTTCCCCATAAACCCTAAAAACACCCAGGTGCGATTAATCTTAAACTAAAGGGGTTTTGCTCCAAAATGTCCAGAATGGTGATTAACCTAAGCCTAAACATAAACCCACTCTCACTTTTGTCCCCACTCAACCCATGTGCTCCCCAAGAGATTCCCTGCTCATGTCATTTTCACCCAAAACCCCAAAACGACAATCTCAACGACTGGAAGTATTTTCTTGCTCTCCAATGGTCCTCCAACGGCCAAGATCATCACAAGTACACCCAAGACAACTGGCCATCACTTTCCTTCACATGTGAACCAAAAGTTGACTGAAAATTCAAAATTCGTCAAGGGGCATGTTAGGAATTTTCTACATTAGGGTTTTGATTTCTAGAGGGTTCTATGAGTCCTATAAAGAGACCTCTCAACTTGTGAGAAGGCTCTTGTTCCAGTTTTTATGTAATTTTCTTTTATAAATGAATGAAAAAGTTTTTCCTGCATAAGACTGTGATCCAATTTACTTTCCAGTATCTTTAAGTTTTAAAGTCTGTTTTTCCTGAATTCATTTTTAAATTTTCAAGTTTTGTTTTAAGAATTTCACTTATATCCAAGATTTTCAGAAACTTGTTCTTTCTGAAAAGCTTGGATCCAAGTTCAAGATTGAGTTGAATCTGCTCTGATAAGACAGGATTAACTCCTTGAGTTGATTTGTTTAATTTCCTTGTTTGGTTCCAAAAGTTTCACAAGGTTTTCAATTTTGGTTCTCCAAGATTTTACAAAGATCTTATTCATCATCTTTTTAGCTTACTGCTATAAGCCATTCAATAAGCTTATTAAACCAAGCTTATTGAATCACTTATAGCTTGTTCTCTCTCTCTTTGTTGATTGTGGTGTGCAGGAAACAAGGAAGGCCAAAGTTTATTCTCACCATTTTCTTGTTATTTGTGCTCAAACCAATCCAACTCCCACAAGGCTCAGCACAAGCCCGAGCTTGTAGGAGGTGGCTTATCAGCCACTGTTGGGCTTGGAAGTAAGCCCAACAAGGTAGCCTTTGTTTTCTCCTTTTATTTTTTCATTTTTCTGAAAATTTATATGTTTTGCATGATTTGCATGAAAAAGAGGTTATATGATAGTTTAATGGTGTGATTTGAGTTCCTTTAGTATCTTATGCATGCTTAGAAGGATTAAATCCAGTTGGGTAAGGTTTTGTGTTGATTCAGTTTGAAAAAAGTTGATTTAAGATTTTTAAGGGGTGTTTGGGACTAGGGTATAATCTGAAATTGGATGAAATTTGTTGGTTAAATCCTGTCTACATATGTCTTATAAGTGAGTATTAGTAGTGGGTGTTATTTACCTTCTAGCTTGGTGAACTTTTAAAACAAGTGCATGCTCATGTTTGGTAATATTAGCTAAAAATCAGTTAAGTCCTTGTTTCTACCTTGTTTTGTGTTAACTGCTGCTCATAAGTTTGTTTGTTGCTAGATCATAGGACTACTTAGGGTTTTAGATTAGTTTTAAGTGGTTTGATAATCATTTGAGCAAGTTGTGGCCTTCTAAAAATCGTCCTAGAACCAAGTGCACCAGCAAAAGTTTATTCAGACAGCATAGTATATAACAGTAACTGATTTTGCTTGTTTTTGTGCTAAATTTGTATTGAACATTGGTGTTTTTCTGCTTAGCTTGACTCCCCACACTTCCATGAGTGTGGGGGTGCCTTTGTTGCCATTTAATTCCAACAAACAAGAGTTTTCCTAAGCTCCAAATCACCAGACCAATATTTAACACTGTTAGTGGGAACTCCTTTCCCACTGCTAGTATCTTTTTTACCACTGCTAAGCTAAAGGACAAATCCAGTCCACATGTCACTATCAGTTTTCTTATATTTTTGTCTTTAGTGGGTAAAAATTTGAATTAGACCTTCAAACCAGTTCCATTATTTTTCTTATTTAATTTAGGATTTTTCTGTTTAATTAAATTTTTATCTACTGTTCATTTAGTAATTTTTAGATTAATTAGCTATTTTTAATTAACTTTAAAGTTTCTGTTTTTGTCTTTTAGTGCCAAAAAGTAATATTTTTAGGTTTAATCAATTTTCCTGAACTTAGAATAATATTTTAAGGTTTTTGGTAAAAAAGGATTTCACTGTTCATCTTTTTATTAATTTTTAGAATTAATTTAAGTTAATTAGGGTTTTAATTAAACTAGTTTTGTTATTTAGTGGATAATTTAATATTTTTCAAGCTTTGTCATTTTTCTACTGTTCATTAGAGTTATTTAGGATTTTTAAAATTGGTAGATTATTTTTAGCATTATTTAATTATTTTTTATAATTATTTTAATTTTAAAATAGTTTTTAGTAATTTAAAAATAGAAAAATAGTTTTTAAAAATTATAAAAAATACTTTTTAGTTTTTTGATAATATAATAAGTTATTTGTTCAATAAAATCATATTTTGGACATTTTGATTAATTATATTTAATTTTAGGGCTTTAATTAGCATTTAAAATTGAATATTTAATTAATAAAAGGTTTTAAAATATTTTTATTGGATTTTATTCCTTATTTATATTATTTTAGACTTGGTTTAGCTCATAATTAATTTTTAGGTTGAAATTTTTAATTTTGTAGCTTTTTGCGACTTTACGTGTACGCCTTTTTCGTCATAGTTTAATTCGTAATCGTAACCGTCTCTTCTTTCCTTTCTTATTTCTTTTCTTCTTGTTCATAATCACAAACAAACATTAATCAACTCTTAACACAACGCACTTGCCTCCTTGGGAAACGAACTTACTTGGTCTTCATTTGGGTCATTAGTGCTCGGTTTTCCTAAACCGACACTTAATACTTGCCCTATTTATTGCTCTTTTCCTAAAGAGTAGTAAAAACACTACATCATTTTGGCGCCGCTGCCGGGGAGGCGTGTTGTGTTTTGGTTGAACCATTGTTGTTTTTATATATAGCCATAAAAATATTTGTATTAATAGCACTCTATTAATACGTATTATTGTTTTTTCGATTTTTGTGTGAATACTATTACTATATTGTATACGTAGAACAATAAATTTACAAGTACTCCAAATACGTGAGCAATCACAACCTTGATTCGGGATTTCATCACTCGATCATTGTATTCGAATCTCAAACCAAAGAAAAAAGGCAAAAATAGATAAATACTTTCGTGAAGCTTGATTTTGATAATACAAACTATAAGCTTGATATTTCATGACCTAAAGGAAAAAGGCTCTTAAGTGCTTCGCGCCGCCTCGTTTCCTCCGCTTGCTTGTGAGTATTTGATTTTGAGAGTGAATCGAGGGTTTTGCCGCCCAAAGTATTATTACATATCATATATATTTTCTTGGTTTCTATTGATTAAACCCTCTTGAACGATTTGGTGTTCCACCATCGTTCTAAAGTCATCGAAGGCGTTCACTTCACGTGATCGTTTTCATTCCTTGAGGCTTCTTTAATCGAGAGATTTGATTAAGGAGGAGATTTGTAGATTTTGGTCTACTTAATACATTCCAAAAAATCCAAAAAAGTTAAAACAATCAAAAACCACAAAAAAATTGAAAAAATAAAAACACCAAAAAGAATCTTCTTTGCTCGCCTTCTCGTTGTACGTGACGTTTATGCAAACTCGCTCTAAAGCTAGACGTGCTCGTAAACGAAGAAACAAATCACTCACTCCTACTAGTGAGGACTCTCCTATTGACGAACCCATTGTAGTGAAAGAAGCACCCATGGCTAATCGAACTATGATGGAGTTGCTTCAAGCACCCACCGAGGGTTATGGAGAAGCGATTGTGATTCCCGCTATCCTTGCGGAGAATTTTGAAGTTAAGACGGGTTTGTTGTCCATGATTCAAAACAACAAGTTTCGAGGGGACGAAAAGGACAACCCGCATAACCACATTCGCCAATTTAATCGTCTCACCGCCACGTGCAAGTTTAAGGATGTTTCAAACGACTCGATTAAGATGATGCTTTTTCCGTATTCCTTAGCAGGGCCCGCAAAAATTTGGTTAGAGAAAGAGCCACCCAATTCTATATTGACGTGGAAGGATCTCGTTTCAAAATTCGTGAACCAATTTTTTCCGCCCTCTAAGACTACGCACTTGAAAAACGAGATTTCAAAGTTTTCGCAAGAATATAATGAGAGTTTTTCAACGGCTTGGAATAGGTTTAAGGAAATGTTGCACGAATGTCCTCATCATGGTTTTTCCGACTTGCATCAAATAGACACGTTTTACAATGGCTTGAACGATCATGAGCGTGATTATCTTAATGCCGCCGCGGGTGGTAATTTCTTGTGTAAGACGGTCGAGGAAGCTTTGTTAATCATTGAGAATAGGTCTAAGGTGTATAGTCCTCATAGCACGTCAAGTGTTCGTAAGGCTTCGTCTTCATCTTCACCTAGTTTGTCACACACCGTTGATGCTTGCCAAGTCGAGGCTAATTTGGAGAACAAAATTTTTGATATAGTGAAAGGCTTGTTAGTTGAGTTTAAAGTTGGTGAACAACCCGCTCCCGCTACGATTAAAGTGGTTGAGGTTTCTTGTATGTATTGTGGTGGAGCTCACGATTATTCCGAGTGCATTACCAACGGTGGTAACACTTCGAGTGCCTTCGCGGCCGCGGGAACTTATAACCAAAACGGTCAAGTTCCTCGCACTAATCAATTGACTCCACCGGGTTTTTCACCAAATCAAAATGCTAACAATTATCGAAACAATCAAGTTGGTTACCAAAGCAATCAAAGGAACAATTTTAAGGGTAATAACAACTATGGGAATCAAGGGAGTAGTAGTAGCCAATTGCAAAATCAAAATCAAAACCGTAATTTTCAAAATGCAAGTCAAGGTCTTCAAAATAATAAAGAACTTCCAATATACTTTTTGAATTACGCTACTTCAAATGATAAGATTTTGGAAAACATTCAAGAGCAAATGGCTAATCAAGCTAAGGACACGGCTAAGAATGCAAAGGAGTTAGCTAATTTTATTAAGGAAAATCTAGCCATGAGAAACGAATTGAAAAATGATTTTGCTAACCAAATTCGAGGTCAAAACAACAAGATAGAGCAAAGTCATGCTAGGCTTGAACAAAGAATTGACCAAAAAGCCGCTATCCAAGATGTGAAGTTTAATAATTTTGATGCTAAGCTTAATGCAATTTTAGAAGCCGTAATGGGAAACAAAGCCTCTACTTCGGGTAGTTTGCCTAGTAACACCGTTTCAAACCCGAAGGGAGAGATGAAAGTGATTACCACACGAAGTGGTAAGGCACTTAAAGAACCGACTCCTCAACCAATTACTCTAACGGTGGAGGAAATTGAGGAAGAACCCGAGGTGGTGGTCGAAAAGGAGCATATTTCAAGCCCACAAAGTACCGCTCATGCCACGCCTACGGTTGACCCATTACCCATATTGGAACCCGAGATTCCAAAGGCTATGCCTATGCCCCAACCCACACCACCCTTGCCTTACCCATCGAGACTTAGGAAGGAGAAATGACAAGAGCGCGACAACTACCAATTTGAGCTTTTTATGAAAATGTTTCGTGATTTGCACTTTAATGTGAGTTTCGCCGATGCCTTGGTCATGATGCCTCGATTTGCCGCTAACTTTAAGAGTATGTTGAACAACAAGGAAAAATTACACCAAATGTCTAGTTGTTCGTCGGTTTATCTTAATCGCATACCTCAAAAAGTCGGTGATCCCGGTAAATTTTTTATCCCTTGTGCAATTCAAGATATGGAAGAATGCTATGCCTTGGCCGATCTTGGTGCTAGCATTAACTTGATGCCACTTGCAATCTACAAGTCGCTCAATCTTCCTAATCTTACTCCTTCACGAATGTCTATTGAGTTGGCCGACCATTCCACGATTCTTGCATATGGTTTGGCGGAAGACGTTTTTGTGAAAGTGGGGAAGTTCTACTATCCCGTAGACTTTATTGTTGTTGACATCCCCACGGATCCTCAAGTTCCTCTTATTTTAGGTCGTTCGTTTTTAGATACGTCTATGGCTTTAATTGATGTTCATGATAGAAAGATCACCTTACGTTTCAACGACGAGGAACTTGTTATAAACGCAACTCAAAACTCTCAACTTTCTCATGTTTATTCCGTTGCTCCCATAAACCTCGTTGATATGATCGACGTGGTTTGCGAGGAATTTTCACAAGAAGTTTTAGGGTTTGGTGATGAAGAAACTAGTGGCAATCCCACTATGTTAGATCCAATTCTTGATAATTCGACACCAACCTTCACTCCTTTCGAAGGTGGTGGTTTTACGTTGGAAGAATTCGATGTTCCACGTACTTGTGACGAAGACCTCGACAACTATGAGGACTTCTCGATTATCAAGGATTTTCTCAACGATTTCCCATTTCCTCCATCCGAGGAGGTTATGAGTATCGAACCCAAATCTTCACTTGAGGAACCACCTATCCTCGAGTTGAAAGATTTACCTCCTCACCTCGAGTATGTCTATTTGGAGGAGGACGACAAGTTGCCGGTTATTATTGCGAAGGAACTTTCGGATGATGAAAAAACCGCACTTGTCGATGTTCTTAAGGACCCCAAAGGGGCGATTGCGTGGAAGTTATCCGACATTAAGGGAATCGATCCCAAATTTTGTACACACAAAATATTAATGGAGGAAGATTTCAAGCCAACAATCCAAAGTCAAAGGAGGGTGAACCCCAAAATTCACGACGTCATCAAAAAGGAGGTCCTTAAACTCCTTGACGCGGGAATGATTTACCCCATTTCCGATAGCCCTTGGGTGAGTCCTATTCATTGTGTCCCTAAAAAGGGAGGGATGACCGTTGTGCCAAACGATGCCAACAAGTTGATTCCCACTAGACTCGTGACCGGATGGAGAGTGTGCATTGACTATCGAAAGTTAAATGAAGCCACTCGAAAAGACCATTTTCCCTTGCCCTTCATGGACCAAATGTTGGAGCGTCTTGCAGGAAACGATTTCTATTGCTTTTTAGATGGTTTTTCCGGTTACTTCCAAATTCCCATCGATCCTCGTGATCAAGAAAAAACTACATTTACGTGTCCATATGGAACGTTTGCCTATCGTAGAATGCCATTCGGACTTTGCAATGCACCGGGAACTTTTCAACGATGCATGATGGCTATTTTTCATGATATGATCGAGAAGACGATGGAAGTCTTCATGGATGACTTTTCCGTGTTTGGTGATTCCTTTACTTCGTGTTTGTCGAACCTTGAGAGAATGTTAAAACGTTGTGAGGAAACCAACCTTGTGCTCAATTGGGAAAAGTGTCATTTTATGGTTAAAAGTGGAATCGTCTTAGGGCACAAGGTATCGAAAGCGGGGATTGAGGTAGATCAAGCTAAGGTAGACGTCATCGCCAAATTACCTCATCCCAAAACCGTCAAGGGAGTTAGGAGTTTCCTAGGCCACGCGGGCTTTTATCGACGATTCATCAAGGATTTCTCGAAGATTTCTCGACCCATTACACATCTTCTTGAAAAAGAGGCACGTTTTGTCTTTGACGAAGATTGTGTACGAGCCTTTGAGATCCTTAAGAGGAAACTTACCGAAGCTCCCATTCTTGTTGCTCCAAATTGGAACCTCCCCTTTGAGCTTATGTGTGATGCAAGTGATTACGCTATTGGGGCCGTTTTGGGGCAACGTCATGATAAGCACTTCTTGCCTATACACTATGCTAGCAAGACGATGACCGAGGCTCAACTTAAATACACTACAACGGAAAAGGAGTTCCTTGCCGTGGTGTATGCATTTGAGAAATTCCGACCTTATCTCGTCTTGACGAAATGCATAGTGTACACGGACCATTCGGCTATTAAGTATCTCATGGCTAAACAAGATGCAAAGCCGAGATTACTTCGTTGGATTCTCCTCCTTCAAGAATTTGATCACAAAATCGTTGACAAAAAGGAGCCGAGAATCTAGCGTCCGATCATCTCTCTCGTTTGGAAGATCCTCACCAAAGTGTTTACGAGCCCAAGGAAATCACCGAAACATTTCCGCTCGAGACACTTGGTATAGTGAATTCTAAGCTTGATTCTTCTACCCCATGGTTTGCGGATTTTGCAAATTACCATGCGGGTAACTTCATCATTAAGGGTATGACAACTCAAGAAAAACGAAAATTCTTTCGTGATGTCAAGTTCTATTTTTGGAACGACCCTTACTTGTTTCGAACTTGTGCGGATCAAATCATCCGCCGTTGTGTATTTGGCACCGAAGCTTCTAACATCCTTAGAGCTTGCCATGAGGGACCCACGGGTGGTCACCATGGTGCTAATGTCACGGCTAAAAAGGTGTTTGATGCCGGCTTCTTTTGGCCTACTATTTACCGAGATGCACAAGATCTTGTGAAGTCTTGTGATTCATGTCAACGACAAGGAAAAGCCTCACAAAAAGATGAAATGCCACAAAATATCATTCAAGTATGTGAGATCTTTGACGTTTGGGGCATAGACTTTATGGGGCCGTTCCCATCATCTCGTGGTAATAAGTACATTCTCGTTGCGGTTGACTACCTTTCTAAGTGGGTGGAGGCGAAGGCCTTGCCCACTAATGATGCTCGTGTGGTAGTTAAGTTCTTGAAAAGTTTGTTTGCTAGGTTTGGAACCCCTCGTGCTATCATAAGCGATCGTGGAACCCATTTTTGTAATGACCAATTCGAAAGGGTTCTAAGGAAATATGGGGTTACACATCGTCTTTCTACGGCTTATCACCCACAAACGAGTGGGCAAGTCGAGGTTTCAAACCGAGCATTAAAGAGGATCTTGGAGAGATCCGTGGGAGAAAACCGACAATCTTGGTCGGATAAGTTAGACGATGCTTTATGGGCCTTTAGGACCGCTCATAAGACGCCCATTGGGTGCACTCCCTATAAGCTTGTGTATGGAAAGAATTGTCATTTGCCAATCGAGTTAGAACACAAGGCTTATTGGGCCCTTAAGCATTGTAATGATAACATGCTGACCGCGGGAAAACACCGGAAAATGCAATTAAATGAATTGGATGAATTAAGGGACATTGCTTATGAAAATTCATTGATTTATAAAGAGAAAACTAAAAAGTTGCATGATTCAAAATATAAAAACCGGGTTTTTAACATTGGGGATCAAGTTTTACTTTTTAATTCAAGATTAAAAATATTTTCCGGTAAATTGAAATCCCGTTGGTCCGGTCCATTCACCGTGACTCAAGTGTTTCCGTATGGGACCATCGAGCTAGCTCAAGATGATGGTCCTAACTTCAAGGTGAATGGACATAGGTTGAAGCACTACTTTGGTGGGGAAGTTCCATCCTTGAACTACCTCGACCAAGTCACCTTCCCCAATGATAATTAGTATTGAGGGGATCGAGTCGAGCTCATGACTCGGTAATCAAAAACGAGGAGCCTTGTGGGGGAGTCCCATGCTTATCCTATGTACATATTATCGCTTTCTTAGTCTAATGTAGCTTACGTGTGGGGATTTGTGCCCTTCCAACCTTTGTTCCGTGGTTGTTTGTGATATGTGGTTTTTAGATCATGATCTTCACGATTGGAGCCTCTCGTGTTCGTTTTATGGGAGCACTCGATCGTTTGCTATTGGAGACCTTCTCAATATCCATGATATATCTTTTTGATGTTCTAACCTTAGGTTTTTAGCACACTTCATAAACGGCTTTAAATTTAACGGTTACACCCTTTCCATGCTAGATTAGGCATTCGACTACGTCTCTAGTATGGGGGTGTTTGCACCCCTAGACTCGAAACATTGAGGACAATGTTTAACTTTAGTATGGGGGGGGTGAATAGATACTTACCTTGCCAAACCTTCACGCTTTCCAAAGTTTATCTTTTTGTTTATCGTTTTGTTGCAAAATAAGGCTAAAAATGGCCAAATTTTAAATTTTTCTCATGTTTTATAAGTGTTTGAAGACACGAATGTAGATTTTCCGATGGCGAGAATAAGAGTAATTTTTGACTCGACCGTGCGTGTTGAGCACTTAGCTTTGATTCCTTAACTATACATTAGGCTAAGTCTCTTAAATGAGGACGAGAAATGATAGGGTTAATTATAAGTTACTATGCTAAACGTAGAGTACTCGTATTCTTTCAAAAACTCATGTGTTCTCGTTGTTTGCTTATTCTCCCTTCGCATGTAAATATTTTTTGCTTAATAAATATTGACTTAGCGGTTTAGTTAGGATTGTTGGGTTTCTAGTCTTTTCTAGTAGCTTCCGTGTAATTAAATTGGGAAGACATTAAGGTATCGCCAGCGTCACGGTTTTGAAGTATTGGCACCCTAATAATCGAAAGCTTCACCCAATAATAAGATTTCAAGTGCTCACCTAAATCAAGCAAACAATTTGAAGCCCCACAAGGCCTAAAATCTATGCAAAATTGAAGTGAATCAAGCCGTAATCTTCGAAGCTTTAAAGATCCAAAATTCGCTTTAGCGTGAGGATATACGTCTTTGGCTAATAAAACCACCGATGAGGCGGATAATAAAAGGCAAGGCAAGACCGAAGTCATAATAAAAGCTTCATGGCGAAGTTGAATAAAAGATGGAGGTAAACCAAAGATAATAAGGCCCTTCCGTTAGGGGGCGTATAAAAGTCTTGGTAATAAGTCTCATGTTCAAAACCGTTATAAAACCGTGTTTATCGATTCTTCTTGTCAACTTAATTTTTTAACATCGTTGTCTATTAGGAGGGGTTATTGATTTGATGGTCTTAGTTACACCGTTAGGACTCTATTTTTAGACCTAAATCTCTATTATCGCATAAGTCAACAATGTATCCTCGTGAAACATTCAAGACAAAATAAAATATAAGAGATACAACTTAGGAATAATGGGAGAATAAGTACGTGATTAGGGCATATGAGTAGTGTTAGCATTACTAACTTATAATGACAATGATCTCGTTGCACGCTTAGCATGGAATTGAAGTGAAAATCGAGGACGATGAAATTATTTCTAACGAAGCATTCACGTGTTCTTATTCTATGAACCTAAACGTCCCATTTTGCGATGAAAATCATACATTATGTCTATAACACAAGTAGTAGTAATAGTAGTAGTATAGCTAGTTTATCATTCCAATAAAGTGAATAAAAATGATTTTGGAGATGCTACGATACTTTATTCTAGCATTGCGTGAGGGCACGGCAATGGTTTAGTATGGGGGAGTGATGAGACGGCTTTTATACATGGTCTCATCGTTCTTTTTGGACTTAAAATGCATTAAATATCATCAAAATACCCAAATATATGCTTGTGTCTCTTGCTTGTGTATTTTAGGTACGGATATTGAGAAAATGACAAAAGATCACAAGAATCACGCAAAAACGAACACGGGAAACGAAGCCGCACGATGAACCAAGCCCTAATGAAGAATTTTCCAAAGAAAACCCTTGAAGATTTGAAGAATATTGAAGATTGGTCCTCCAAGTTTGAAGAATTGACACTTTATACCCTTGTATCTTCATAATTACAAGTTTGGTCCCTAAAGTTTGTCAAAATTACAAAAAGGACCCTTAACTTTGAAGAATTGGCAATTTTAGTCCCTCATCAAAACTAAATTGTCAATAATAGTCCTCCAAGAAGTCAACAAACAAGTCAAAGCCCTGAAGTTTGAAAACATGTCAAAATCAGTCCTTGGAATATGAAGAAATTGCAAGATTAGTCCTTGTTTCTATAAACTACAACTTGAAGGACTGAAAGTGCCAAACTGGCAAACTTATTTACAAAGGAGTGGAAGTTTTTGGCTGATTTATAGAATATGGAGAAAGTAAGAACCTTGGGGGGTCATTTTGGCCAGACATCATAAATAGTATCCACCACTCCCCACACGCCACCTCATCCACCCAACTCCCTCCACCAATCAGAACACGTTATCACTCCACGTCCACTTTCCACTTTAACTGATTAAGTAATAAACTTAATTAGTTTATTTTTTCCCTCTAAACACAAAATTTCAATATTAAACCCCCCAAACCAGATTAAACTCACTTGTTCTTCCCCATAAACCCTAAAAACACCCAGGTGTGATTAATCTTAAACTAAAGGGGTTTTGCTCCAAAATGTCCAGAATGGTGATTAACCTAAGCCTAAACATAAACCCACTCTCACTTTTGTCCCCACTCAACCCATGTGCTCCCCAAGAGATTCTCTGCTCATGTCATTTTCACCCAAAACCCCAAAACGACAATCTCAATGGCTGGAAGTATTTTCTTGCTCTCCAATGGTCCTCCAACGGCCAAGATCATCACAAGTACACCCAAGACAACTGGTCATCACTTTCCTTCACATGTGAACCAAAAGTTGACCGAAAATTCAAAATTCGTCAAGGGGCATGTTAGGAATTTTCTACATTAGGGTTTTGATTTCTAGAGGGTTCTATGAGTCCTATAAAGAGACCTCTCAACTTGTGAGAAGGCTCTTGTTCCAGTTTTTATGTAATTTTCTTTTATAAATGAATGAAAAAGTTTTTCCTGCATAAGACTGTGATCCAATTTACTTTCCAGTATCTTTAAGTTTTAAAGTCTGTTTTTCCTGAATTCATTTTTAAATTTTCAAGTTTTGTTTTAAGAATTTCACTTATATCCAAGATTTTCAGAAACTTGTTCTTTCTGAAAAGCTTGGATCCAAGTTCAAGATTGAGTTGAATCTGCTCTGATAAGACAGGATTAACTCCTTGAGTTGATTTGTTTAATTTCCTTGTTTGGTTCCAAAAGTTTCACAAGGTTTTCAATTTTGGTTCTCCAAGATTTTACAAAGATCTTATTCATCATCTTTTTAGCTTACTGCTATAAGCCATTCAATAAGCTTATTAAACCAAGCTTATTGAATCACTTATAGCTTGTTCTCTCTCTCTTTGTTGATTGTGGTGTGCAGGAAACAAGGAAGGCCAAAGTTTATTCTCACCATTTTCTTGTTATTTGTGCTCAAACCAATCCAACTCCCACAAGGCTCAGCACAAGCCCGAGCTTGTAGGAGGTGGCTTATCAGCCACTGTTGGGCTTGGAAGTAAGCCCAACAAGGTAGCCTTTGTTTTCTCCTTTTATTTTTTCATTTTTCTGAAAATTTATATGTTTTGCATGATTTGCATGAAAAAGAGGTTATATGATAGTTTAATGGTGTGATTTGAGTTCATTTAGTATCTTATGCATGCTTAGAAGGATTAAATCCAGTTGGGTAAGGTTTTGTGTTGATTCAGTTTGAAAAAAGTTGATTTAAGATTTTTAAGGGGTGTTTGGGACTAGGGTATAATCTGAAATTGGATGAAATTTGTTGGTTAAATCCTGTCTTATAAGTGAGTATTAGTAGTGGGTGTTATTTACCTTCTAGCTTGGTGAACTTTTAAAACAAGTGCATGCTCATGTTTGGTAATATTAGCTAAAAATCAGTTAAGTCCTTGTTTCTACCTTTTTTTGTGCTAACTGCTGCTCATAAGTTTGTTTGTTGCTAGATCATAGGACTACTTAGGGTTATAGATTAGTTTTAAGTGGTTTGATAATCATTTGAGCAAGTTGTGGCCTTCTAAAAATCGTCCTAGAACCAAGTGCACCAGCAAAAGTTTATTCAGACAGCATAGTATATAACAGTAACTGGGTTTTGCTTGTTTTTGTGCTAAATTTGTATTGAACATTGGTGTTTTTCTGCTTAGCTTGACTCCCCACACTTCCATGAGTGTGGGGGTGCCTTTGTTGCCATTTAATTCCAACAAACAAGAGTTTTCCTAAGCTCCAAATCACCAGACCAATATTTAACACTGTCAGTGGGAACTCCTTTCCCACTGCTAGTATCTTTTTTACCACTGCTAAGCTAAAGGACAAATCCAGTCCACATGTCACTATCAGTTTTCTTATATTTTTGTCTTTAGTGGGTAAAAATTTGAATTAGACCTTCAAACCAGTTCCATTATTTTTCTTATTTAATTTAGGATTTTTCTGTTTAATTAAATTTTTATTTACTTTTCATTTAGTAATTTTTAGATTAATTAGCTATTTTTAATTAACTTTAAAGTTTCTGTTTTTGTCTTTTAGTGCCAAAAAGTAATATTTTTAGGTTTAATCAATTTTCCTGAACTTAGAATAATATTTTAAGGTTTTTGGTAAAAAGGATTTCACTGTTCATCTTTTTATTAATTTTCAGAATTAATTTAAGTTAATTAGGGTTTTAATTAAACTAGTTTTGTCATTTAGTGGATAATTTAATATTTTTCAAGCTTTGTCATTTTTCTACTGTTCATTAGAGTTATTTAGGATTTTTAAAATTGGTAGATTATTTTTAGCATTATTTAATTATTTTTTATAATTATTTTAATTTTAAAATAGTTTTTAGTAATTTAAAAATAGAAAAATAGTTTTTAAAAATTATAAAAAATACTTTTTAGTTTTTAGATAATATAAGTAAGTTATTTGTTCAATAAAATCATATTTTGGACATTTTGATTAATTATATTTAATTTTAGGGCTTTAATTAGCATTTAAAATTGAATATTTAATTAATAAAAGGTTTTAAAATATTTTTATTGGATTTTATTCCTTATTTATATTATTTTAGACTTGGTTTAGCTCATAATTAATTTTTAGGTTGAAATTTTTAATTTTGTAGCTTTTTGCGACTTTACGTGTACGCCTTTTTCGTCATAGTTTAATTCGTAATCGTAACCGTCTCTTCTTTCCTTTCTTATTTCTTTTCTTCTTGTTCATAATCACAAACAAACATTAATCAAATCTTAACACAACGCACTTGCCTCCTTGGGAAACGAACTTACTTGGTCTTCATTTGGGTCATTAGTGCTCGGTTTTCCTAAACCGACACTTAATACTTGCCCTATTTATTGCTCTTTTCCTAAAGAGTAGTAAAAACACTACATCAAGCTTCAACAAATGGATGTAAAGAGTTCATTTCTTAACGGTTTGATCAATGAGAAGGTATATGTGGCTCCACCTCTCGGATTCATTGATTTTGAGAAAGTGGATCATGTTTGCAAGCTTAATAAAGCTTTTTATGGTCTTAATCAAGCACCCAAAATCTTGGTATAATAGACTTGACGCGTTTCTTGTAAAACATGAGTATACCAAGGAAATGGTAGATAATACGCTCTTTACAAAAAAGAAAGGATCTGACCTTATCATTGTTCAAATATATGTTGACGACATTATATTCGGTTCAACTTGTCAAAGTATGTGTGATGACTTTGCCAAAATCATTCATGACGAGTTTGAAATGAGCATGATGGGTGAACTTAACTTCTTTTTAGGACTCCAAATTAAAAAAATGGATGATGGTATTTTCTTTAATCAATCTAAGTACGTTAAAGAATGCTAAAGAAACTTGGATTAGAGGACTCTAAGTGTAACACCCCATTTGTTAAGATGGAAGGCTATAGTAAAATATAGCATGTCATCAAAGCATGCAAGGTAAATGTCTAAACATTCATGACCATAAATAGAAATACCGGAAACAAATATCGGTAGTCTAAGTAACTCACACACAAGCAAATATAAGTATTGTAAATGAAAGGACTAAACAATGTCCAACTGAAGTAAAGTATGAGAAAGTAGGAATAAATGCATAAGGTAAAAGAGGCTGGATAACTTCCATCCGAATGCACATACTCTTGAGATCCTACTTGCGACCTTGGGTACCTGCCGTTTGGGAACATAGAAATGGAAAACGGCTGAGCATAACGCCTAGTGCACGGATATACAATAAAGCATAGAAACACATAGTAATGAAAGCATAAAAGAGAATATAAAGCATGAAAATCAACGGAAATGAATAAGTCCTGGGAAACCTAGATGTATGTCATGTTTACTGGTTTTAGTTCTGAAAACTCAAAACATAGCTTATGTTACTTATGAAAATATATATTAGTTTAATATACCAAAAGCAAATATAGGTCATGAGGTCAACAACGTGCATGAATACTTGGAGGGGTGACCTCATCATGAAATTAGTGGGGATTCCTCTAATTAATGGTAATAGGTAGGATGGATCAGCTCATTGTGAAGGATGCAAGGCACACACCACATTCACCATGAAATCCTGACTGACACTGTAACTAGGATGCACCCATACGCCCAACATGATAATATAATAATAAAGGTCAAATAAACTTAAAGGGACGCCACGAGCTATCACTCCGCTGTGGTGAAGTCATAAAACTAGTGCCTCTAGTGTTATGGTTATGGTACCTCCATAACTAGGTGAAACTAGCATGCATGTATATGCTAAGGTAACTAATAAACATAATCATTTAAATCTGTAACTACTGGGGAAAACAATTGGCTGCATACGGGAAATCCTAATGAAGGAAGAGATTGTCCTTACTAAAGGACGGGAAATCCGTACCTTGTGTCCAGTAGAAGCTAACAGAAACGCTGAAGAACCTACTCCGCCTTGACGGATAATACTACATAAGAATGGGAAGTGTATGCGTTGTCTGAATTACATGTGTTTTACTGGTTCTGTGTGTTCTTAGTTTATTATTCATGTTATGTGATGTTTTAACTATTTTTAGTGTTAACTGTAGTTATTCTTGTATTCTGTTGTTTATTATTCGTGTAGTATGGTATTATAATACTCGTATTGTAATACTAAGTAACTTCCTAAAAATATCAGGTTTCCATAAATAGTAAGTTTCTAAAAATAGAAAGTTTCCAAAAATAGTAAGTTTCCATAATTAGAAATAAGCTGGATTATTAATGTCAAGTAAAGTATAATTAGTAAAATACGAGTCATGGTTCAAATATTATAGCTTATTAATTTAATAACTTGGTTAATTAATTAAACTATACATTATGAGAATTTAATAAAAAAATACATGTTTTAATTAAATTAAGCTAAGTATAATACTTAGGTTATACATGAAATATTAATTTTAATATTTAACCTAAGTAATGTATTTAATTTAATTAACTAGTCTAGGAAATAATTTAATTAAACATATTTTCTGATTTTTAATACTTTCCTGAAACCCGAACCCGTGATTTAAAATTAACCCGAGCCCATACCCGTGTTCCACATATAAGCCGAGCCAAACACCCTTGACAGTGGCTACCCGGCCTAGCCGGTTGCCGTTGGCCGAGTGGTTTACCCGCTGCCGAGCCACGGCTGGCTGCCGCCCGAGCCCGATTCACACCGGTTCACATCGGTTCGTGACCGGTTCCCACTGTTTTTATTGTTCGGTTCCCACTGTCCAAAACAAAAGTCTCACCGAGACCCTATCGGTCTCGGTTGACACTCGATCCAAACCAAAACCATACCCCGAACTTACGTTGGGGTCCCTGATAACTGATTTTTGGCCAGTATAAAAGTTAAAGTTCGTTGTGGTGGTCTAATAGAATTGAAAAATGGTTTAAGTGCGACTCGGCTGTCTTTTGGTGAAAACAAATGTTGTCGTTGTAGTAAAAGGAAAAGTGCACAAACTTTAAAGTAAATGACGGTTAATTTAAATCTAAACTAATTTAAAATAAATGACAAGAAATTAAAGCGTGACGAGAAATTAAAAGGCACTAAAGTAAATAACGCAAACTTAAAACTATCCTACAGGCAAACTTAAACTTAAACTAAGGCAAGCTTAAAATAAATCTAAGGCAAGTAAACTTAAAGTGCGACTAAGTAAAAAGGCGAGAAAAGTAAAGCTTAAGAATTCAAACTTAAAAACAGAAACTTAAAATAAACTAAAAACCGCTCATTTGGAATAAACCTTCGTTCGGAATAATCACTCGTTCGGAATGTCACCTTCGTTCGGAATAATTCTTCTTCACTCGGAATATTTACCTCATGCGGAATAATAGCTCATCCGGAATAATCAAGCCAAAACACTCATTCCAAATGAACACCCTTGATCCGGAATACAAATTATTCCGAATGAACACCCTTGATCCGGAATATAAGTTATTTCGAATGAAGACCTTGATCCGGAATACCAGCTTGGTTCGGAATGTCCACTGATCCAAAATAAGTTGCTGATTCGGAAGAAGTTGTTGATCCGGAATATGTTGCTTGGTTTGGAATATCTCCTTTATTCGGAATGATCAAACTACAACAGCTAGTTCGGAATATCTTGCTGATCCGGAATAACATGGGAAACAAAAAATAGCGAAGAACACGGGGAACAAAAATAACACGAATCTAATCCAAACTAATCAAATCAAACCAAAAGATTAAGCAAGACTAACCACAAATTATCTAATAACAATAACCTATCAATCCAAATCAATAAAACTAACAATAATAACCACAATAATCCAAACCCACTTAATCAAATTAATAAAAACTTCAAGAACATATACATAACATAAGATTAAATCAATCACAAGAAAGGAAGATGAAAGATTAACAATAAATATAAAGATTCAATAACATAAAAAAGAAAAATTACTTGAATTTAAAGGTGCAAGGTAATTAAATTTGACAATTAATGAAATGACATGAAATTAAAGTGCAAAAATTAAAGATAGAAGACTAATTGTCACACTTAGCCAACAAAAACAAAATGAAATCCTAATGACTCTATTTATAGGGGAGTAGGTGATTAGTGGAAGGAAGCTTCCTCCTCTCTTTCTTCTTTCTTTAATTATCTTTTAATCCTTCGTCTTTAGTCTTTAATCTTTTAAATTCTTCGACCTTTCAGACTTTGTCTCGGGATTACTTTAAACTCGTCTTGTGATTTCTTCATAAATTAGACTTGAGTTCTTCGGCTTTATTAAACTTCCGTCTTTGGACTTTTTCTTCGATAAATCTTCAGAATTGGTCTTGGACTTCCGTTCTTTTTGCACTCTTGATTTCTTGACTTCGTCTTTTGTCTTTTTCTTCGATAAAAGCCCGTGAAAGCCGTGTTTTCTTCCCTTTTAACATTTTGATCCTAAAATCACAACAAGAACATAAACCACGCATAATTCCGACATTTACGACATAAAATACACGTTTTGGCTTGGTTATTATTGTAGTTAAGTGGTAAAAAGGATGGGTGTTTACACACCTATCAAATCCCCTACACTTGACCATTGCAATGTCCTCATGCAATGCATTAGTTACAAAGCAAGTGTTACATTTTCCATCACAATCAATCCACTTTGGCCTTTATTAAAGAGACAAAATATTTAAAGGAAGAAAACAAGTAAAAAAAAACAAAAACTTACCTTAGGGTTTTGGAATGTCATGAATGATCATCATCCTCAAGTTTTCATGTTCTCCAAACCAAGCTTAAAAACGAGATCATTGTTATTATAAGTTAGCAAACTAACATGAACTCATGTGGGCCAATTATTTACTTAGACCCCCTTATTCCTAGGTGTATCTCTTATATTTTATTATTGTCTTGAATGATCACGAGGATGCATTGTTGACTTATTTCGATAGTTTATTAGGCTGAAAATAAAGTGAGATGATTTAATAAATAGTTAGCTAAAGGACAAAATCTTTTAAAACTGCTTCTCGGGACCTCATAAAGTTCATATCTTGGCATAACTCGCTTCACGATTTGAGACCTTTCTCGGACCGATATTTGGCAGCGAATTCATACTTCAAATCTTGAGAGACGTTCTTGAAATTATGGTCTTCTCTTCATAATAGGAATTTCTTCACTTGAAGCTTTGAGAGATTCTTCATATTTGGACCATGACTTCTTCATTTCTCTCCAATCTTTATTTGGGATTTTGATGTACAACGATCCGCCTCCTTTTAGGACTTGGATCTATTTATCCTCATACCTTGTTAGGGCCTTTTTGGATAGACTTCTCCATGATCTTTAGGGGAGTATTTGCTTTTCGTCGTGTGTCTCGATCCTTCATATTGATTTTTGATAAATGATTCTTCACATCACTTGGGATCTTTAGCAACAAAATGTAGCCCTCATGCATTGTTAGGACCTTTTTGGACTCGCCAATCTTCGCATCTCGCTTCAATAAGTTATGCCTTGGCTATGAACTCTAATCCATACCGAGCAACTTTTAAACGATCTTGGGCTAGAAGCTAAGTAACTTTTCAAATCGTACAACCTTATTTATTGCAGATAAATTTATTAGCAAGCGATGGGAGAATAGGCTTATAATCAACTCACATAAATTCACGAAAGAATACCAAACTTATAATTGACTCTATCATCTCTCGTTCTCCACAATTTAAAATCTCAAAGAATGAGACTCGTGGATGCTTAGCCAATTAAATCAAAGTTTTGGGTTTTCGAGTCATCTATAGGATCTTGCAAATTCTTAGACTTTTTCAAGTTTAGAAATCGCATTTTAAAGTTCCCTTGATAAACGACTCTCTAGGATCAATTATAGGAACTTGCGAAAAGTTCTTGTTCTTAACCCGTGAGAGTTAAGACTTTTGCGTTTTAAAGCTCCTTATATAAAAGCCTAGCAAAACTTGACTTAAACACGTTAAGGATACTAGCTAGAGTAAACTTAGATAAGTAAACTCGGGCTGAGTCAAAAGATTCACAACGTTTGAAAATTAAAACCACTTTATTAAAATTTATTCTAGTAAAGAAAGGAAATAACTATACAAAGGTTAAAACTAATAGGCCAAAATAGATTAAAAATTTTGAAAAATGTCGAAAAATTGATTTTCCGGTTAAAATGAGGACAAATACAAGGAAAAGGCCACTGAACTTCGATAGAAGTCCCCCCTACACTTAATATAAACATTGTCCCCAATGTTTAAGCATGTGGGAGTAAACTCTCCTACACTTAGGACATTGTGCACGTTGTTTAAATCTTGCTAAGGAAAGGACAAGTAAAGAGATTCCTATTTTAATATTGAGAAATATAAAATAGTGAATCGAATTGAGTTTAGGATAGAACCGGGAAGACGGAAACACGGAATCACGGGTCGTCAAAAATCATCAAGAGTGGATCTTTGAAAGCGCGAATCCCTGAGTATGAGAAGAGAGGAAATAGCAAACACCAACGGGTCTCCCCTACACTTAGGATAAAGATAGCTAAAAGATAGATACATGGGTTGCCTCCCAAGAAGCGCTTGATTTTTGTTCACCGAGTCGTGAGCCTGACTCGACCTTGATTAGCATAGGAAGAAGCTTGAAAAACATCCACCGGGATCAAATACATAGTTTTCGTCCATCAAGTAATGCAAACTTAAGGCGAACAAGGCAAGCCAAAGAAGAGTAGGCAAGGTTCCCTTAAGCAAAGATGGAGCACGGTGGTAGCAAGGGTGAAGAGGTGCAAGCATATCTTCAAAAGTTCCAAAGATTTTTCCTTTTATTTCATCAGATGGATACTGAGATGGCTGAAGAATATCGATACCGGGGTCAAACACCTTTTCCTTTAGGGGAAAATAGCACTCAGGCTCAGCAGAATTTGAAGAACATCCGCTAAGAAAATGCACAACCTCGTCCTCAGAAGGTGGACAAAGAGGTGTCAAAACATACGTGCTGCGGATGTTGGTGTCGTCCGATGTCGTCTCCTTTGAAAGAATTTTCTTCAAATCCGTAGAAGGATGAAGACCATAATCATCAAAGTCCAAAGGAGGGGCATCACTCTCATGAGGGAAGTATGTATTGAGAAAAATAGAAAAGTCTTCCTCAAATGAGTAATCATCCAAAGTAGGATTAAGCATGGATGGCGGAGGATCTTCATCATGAGAAGAATCACTCGAAAGAGTATCAGCCTCATCAAAATCATCATAAGTGGGCATGTCGGGATACTCAGAAGTAAAAGCATCATAATCATCCCCATCGGAACTAGAATCATCATCATAAGCATCAAAGATCGGTGGAGAATCCTATATGGGTGAAGGTTCCAAATTGGAGAGAGAATCATCCACATCATCTTGAAACAGTGGATTATCATTGCAAGAATCGAATAGAGGATTGTTGTAGACGACAAAATCATCAAGCACATTAATCATATTCGCTGATTCCCTTCCCTAGGATTTTCTTGTAAGCTTCCCCATTTCAAAAATTTATGCATCATCCCCGACTCTTAAGATGAGTTCACATTTATCCACATCTATTAGAGCTCTATCGTTTCTCAAAAATGGGCGTCCAAGTATTAACGGAATACGAGGGTCCATTTCATAATCAACAACGACGAAGTCGACCAGAAAAGTGAATGTGCCAACTTTAATGAACACATCTTCGGCAATACCAACGGGGTAAGCGAGAGTGCGATTGGCTAGCTAAAGAGTCATCTTCCTGGGTGTAAGGCCGGGCAATGATAACTTTTTCCAAACACTTAAAGGCATCAAATTTATACTTGCCCCGAGATCGGCTAAGGCAGTAAATTTGTCGGTTTGGTTAAAAGTACAAGGTAGCATAAAACGACCGGGATCTCCAAGTTTTTCCGGAAGTTCTTTAAGAAGGATTGCAGAGAAATTTTCATTCAAGCGAGTATTAACAAACTCGACCATCTTCTCCTTCTTACTAAGAAATTCCTTAAACATCTTGACAAATTATGGCATTTGGGCAAGAGCTTCAACAAGGGTAAAGGTGACGTTTATTCCCGAAAGCGTCTTCAAAAAGTTGGAGACGTGAACGTCATTCTTAGTCTGTATTCTAGCCTTGTTGAGTCGAGAAGGGTAAGGAATGCTTGGGTTGGGTGGTGGAGGTGTAGTTGGTGGAGGTTGAGATGTTGAAAGGTTCTTCTTGGGTACTTCTTCATGACGAGGCGGAGACGGTAATGATGTACTAATACTAGGTGTGGGAGTAGGTGTAGATGGTGTAACTGGGGGTGGGATAGATGGTCCTACTAAAGTAACTTCACTACGGGTAGTAATAGCACTCACATTCGCTCTCGGGTTGGTGACGGTGTTTGAAGGTAGAGAGCCCGAAGTAGAGGGTTGAGTGGTTGGTAATAAACTAGGCAGCATATTCTTCAAATCATTCGTTTGATTGCTGAAGGAGGATTGTATATCATTTTGAAGCTCGGATCTAATGTCATTCCCTTGCTTAGTGATATCCCCTTTTAAATTGATAATTTGGCTTTGTAGATTCTTGATTTGCTCTCCTTGAGTTCTCATTAAAGCTTCAACATCTTGATTAATGGGTGGGGCTTTTTGAGCGGGTGGGTGATAAGGATTAGAAGCTCTAGGTGGGATTTGGTTGCTTCTAGTGTAGTTGTTGTTGGGGTTTTGGTTTTGAGGAGAAAAACCGGGTGAAAGGTAGTTGTTGGACCGGTAACTTAGCAAATTTCGATCCCCTTGAGGTCGGGCTTGGTAATTTTCCGGTGAATAGTTACCATAAGCCGCATACACAATTTCTGGATTTCCTTGAGTAGAAGGACATCAGTGTATGAGTGAGGACCGCCGCATGTCTCACAAGGATTTTCTACCGCTTTAACTTGTTGTTGTTGGTTTGAAGCGATGAGCAAGATATTTTTGTTCATTTCGACCATCATGCGGGTGAATTCAGTCATATCGGGGTTTGCTGAAGTAGAAGAAACATTGACTCTCGGGTTGTTCCTTGAAGAAGCGGAGGAATCCCAATTTTTGTGATGAGTAGTCATGTTCTCAATAAGCTCTCTACACTCCTCGGGTCTTCTTTTCATAAATGTGCCACCGGCGGCTGCATTAATCGTATCACGATCACGAAAAGTCAAACCGTTGTAGAAAGTATCAATTAAGGTCACGGGGAGCATGTTGTGGTTTGGACATCGATCGATCAAAACATTATATCTTTCCCAAGAATCAAAGAGAGATTCATCAGGTTCTTGCATGAAACCGCTGATTTGATTTCGAAGGCTCGTGACCATGGATGGTGTAATGTAGCACGACAAAAATCGTTGAGTCATGTCGTCCCAAGTATGAATGGAATTCTTCGGGAGACGATCAAAGCATTTTTCAGCGTGGTGTGATAAAGTATGGGGAAAGAGCTGTAGGCGAAGGACATCCATAGTAGCACCGGGCAACTTCATGCTTTGGGTAATAGTAATGAATTTGTCGAGGTGTTTGTTGGCATCATCATCAGGCAATCCGCGAAATGGATTAGTTTGCACTTGCTGGATCATATGATGCTTCAACGAAAACTCTGGAGCCGTGATTTTCATCGGTGCAATCGGTCCTCCTCGTCCAAACATAGTTGGTTGACAAAGCTCCTCCATTGTCCGAAGATCAGGCAATGGAAGAACATTGGTGTTGTTATTGTTGAGGTGCGGTGGATTATTGTTGTTGTTCACACCTGACATAGCTAAATCTTCACGAGTCTCGGGTTCTGGATAAGTAGAAGATCTAGTACGCATACACCTGCGAAAGCAAAAGAAAACAATACCAAAGAAATAGACAAGATATATACACTATAAAAAATTAAATCTTTTTGGATTTTTGAAAATTTTTAATTTTTTATGGATTTTTAACAATTTTTAATTTTTATGGATTTTTGAAGATTTTTGAGCAAGAAAAATAACGTTCACGAATGAACGGATCCCAAAATTCAACGCGTCTCTCACAGAAAACCGTTAATCTTAACGAAAAGAGCCGGCAGCGACGCCATTTGATAACTGATTTTTGGCCAGTATAAAAGTTAAAGTTCGTTGTGGTGGTCTAATCGAATTGAAAAATGGTTTAAGTGCGACTCGGCTGTCTTTTGGTGAAAACAAATGTTGTCGTTGTAGTAAAGGGAAAAGTGCACAAACTTTAAAGTAAATGACGGTTAATTTAAATCTAAACTAATTTAAAATAAATAACAAGAAATTAAAGCGTGACAAGAAATTAAAAGGCACTAAAAGTAAATAACGCAAACTTAAAACTATCCTAAAGACAAACTTAAACTTAAACTAAGGCAAGCTTAAAATAAATCTAAGGCAAGTAAACTTAAAGTGCGACTAAGTAAAAAGGCGGGAAAAGTAAAGCTTAAAAATTCAAACTTAGAAACAGAAACTTAAAATAAACTAAAAACAACTCATTTGGAATAAACCTTCGTTCGAAATAATCACTCGTTCGGAATGTCACCTTCGTTCGGAATAATTCTTCTTCACTCGGAATATTTACCTCATGCGGAATAATAGCTCATCCGGAATAATCAAGCCAAAACACTCATTACGAATGAACACCCTTGATCCGGAATACAAATTATTCCAAATGAACACCCTTGATCCGGAATATAAGTTATTCCGAATGAAGACCTTGATCCGAAATACCAGCTTGGTTCGGAATGTCTACTGATCCGGAATAAGTTGCTGATTCGGAAGAAGTTGTTGATCCGGAATATGTTGCTTGGTTCGGAATATCTCCTTTATTCGGAATGATCAAACTACAACAGCTGGTTCGGAATATCTTGCTGATCCGGAATAAACTGGGAACAAAAAATAGCGAAGAACACGGGGAACAAAAATAACACGAATCTAATCCAAACTAATCAAATCAAACCAAAAGATTAAGCAAGACTAACCACAAATGATCTAATAACAATAACCTATCAATCCAAATCAATAAAACTAACAATAATAACCATAATAATCCAAACCCACTTAATCAAATTAATAAAAACTTCAAGAACATATACATAACATAAGATTAAATCAATCACAAGAAAGGAAGATGAAAGATTAACAATAAAGATAAAGATTCAATAACATAAAAAAGAAAACTTAATTGAATTTAAAGGTGCAAGGTAATTAAATTTGACAATTATTGAAATGACATGAAATTAAAGTGCAAAAATTAAAGATGGAAGACTAATTGTCACACTTAGCCAACAAAAACAAAATGAAATCCTAATGACTCTATTTATAGGGGAGGAGGTGATTAGTGGAAGGAAGCTTCCTCCTCTCTTTCTTCTTTCTTTAATTATCTTTTAATCCTTCGTCTTTAGTCTTTAATCTTTTAAATTCTTCGACCTTTCAGACTTTGTCTCGGGATTACTTTAAACTCGTCTTGTGATTTCTTCATAAATTAGACTTGAGTTATTCGGCTTTATTAAACTTCCGTCTTTGGACTTTTTCTTCGATAAATCTTTAGAATTGGTCTTGGACTTTCGTTCTTTTTGCACTCTTGATTTCTTGATTTCGTCTTTTGTCTTTTTCTTCGATAAAAGCCCGTGAAAGCCGTTTTTTCTTCCCTTTTAACATTTTGATCCTAAAATCACAACAAAAACACAAACCACGCATAATTCTGACATTTACGACATACAATACATGTTTTAGCTTGGTTATTATTGTAGTTAAGTGGTAAAAAGGATGGGTGTTTACACACCTATCAGTCCCTTGCTTACGTCCGAGCTAAACCAACAAAGCCGAGACCTTAGGAGGTCTCGGTGGTGGTGATTAAAACAAGCCGAGAGCCCCTTGGCTCTCGGTGATGTCTCGGCCGAACCAAAACCCGAACCAAACACCCCTATTTTAATCTTGATTAATTAATCCCACATGTTTTTTATGATTTGTTCTTGATTTTAATACATGGAATCATAAAAAGAAAAATAACAAGAAAGAAAAAGAAAGGTTTATGATATACCAATCGCGTAGTTGTTTATGGTTTTCAAACACGAACACAAACACGTAAACCTTAAAGATCAAAACTCACAAACACCCCCTTTGGTGTCCTTGTTGGTCGACGGCAGAGAAAGAGAGAGGGAGCAGGGTTTTTTATTTTTTTGTGTAACCTAAAATATGACAAAACAGTTTCATGTGTTTTTATTTAACATGGGTTTTCAATGGGTCATTTGACAAAGGCCCATCTCTTCCTTTCTTTCTCTCTTAGCCGCGACCTAAATGGAGCCCACGGGGAAACCCATAGCTTTCGTTGCGGTAATTATTTACGTGTTAGTTCATGCTTAATTATCGTGGATTTTATATGTCGTGATCGTAAACGCATTTATAATATATATACGTATTTAAATATCGTGACACGTGAATTATATTATAAATGAAAATTTTTAAATTTATCGTGTTTTCGTGTGTTCACTGTTCATGTGTATTGTTCATAGTATTTTAATGCGAGTTTTACAACTCTTCCCCTCTAAAAGAACAATTCGTCCTCGAATTGGAGAAAACATAAATTGAAAGAAACATACCCGAATCAGAACTGGAATTGAAGGTAAGAAGTCCGTATAGACTCCTCCGTCTCCCAAGTGGCTTCCCGCTCAGGATGATCCCTCCAGGGGATTTTGACGAAAGGGATCGTCTTCCTCCGCGTGGCACGATCTTGTCGTTCAAGAACTCTCTCAGGTTCCTCGACATATGAAAGATCCTCTCGAATCTGATCAAGCGGATATTGGAGAACATGAACTGGATGATAGTTATATCCTCTGAGTAAGGACACATGGAACACGTTGTGAACGTGTGATAGCTGAGGCGGTAACGCTAAACGATATGACACTTCACCAACGCGCTCTATGATGTTGAACGGTCCGATGAAGCGAGGACTGAGCTTCCCTTTGATTCCAAAACGTTTAACTCCCCATATAGGCGATACCTTGAGGAAAACGTGATCATCTACGTTGAACGATACATCTCTACCACGCTTATCAGCATAGCTCTTCTGGCAAGCACGAGCCTCCTGAATCTTCGCCTTAGCGACTGCGACCTTCTCATTGGTCACCTCAATCATCTATGGACCTTCAATCAGTCGTTCGCCCACCTGATCCCAGCAGATTGGGGCGCGACGCTTCCTTACATAAAACATCTTGAAAGGTACACACTTGATGCTAGCGTGCCAGCTATTGTTGTATGCAAACTCCACTAGATAGATATAATCATCCCAGCTTCCTGTCCACTCTAGAGCACACGCCCGTATCATTCCCTCCAATGTCTTAATGATACGTTCCGACTGTCCGTGGTCTAAGGATGAAAGGCAGTGCTGAGCTTAAGTTTGGTGCCCCAAGCTTTCTACAGACTCTATAAAAACGTGATGTGAAACGAGGATCTCTGTCAGAGATGATTTTCGATGGAGTACCATGCAGTCTCATGATTTCCTTTTGAAAAGTGTCTGCCAATTTGTTGACTGGATGCTCCTTGCGGATCGGCAGAAAATGAGCAGATTTAGTCAGTCTATCAACAATAACCCAGATGGCGTCGTTCTTCCTTTGAGTCACGGGAAGACCAGTAACAAAATCCATGGAGATTTTGTCCCACTTCCATGCTGGAATATCTAATGGTTGTTGTAAACCACTAGCTCTCTGGTGTTCAATCATAACCTGCTGGCAGATCATACATTTAGAAATAAAGGTGGCAACATCCTGCTTCATACCACTTCACCAAAAATGCTGCTTGATGTCGTGGTACATCTTGGTAGAACCAGGATGTAATGTAAATGGAGAGCTGTGAGCTTCAGTCAGCACAACTTTCCTGAGTGTAGAGTCATCAGGAACCACTAGTCTAGTGTCCTGCCATAAGATACCATCATCATCAACACGAAACTCTGTCTGTTGATCAAGGTTCTGAATGATAGCCCAAATCCCACCATTGTTCTTCTGAGCTTCCTTGACCCTAGAATGTATGTCTGGTTCCACTCTAAGATTAGCCCAGTAACCGTGTTGTCCTCGTACACAAAACTCAATATTAGTCTGTTTTCCCCTAAAATAAGATGATGATTAAACTAGAAAGAAAGGTAGAAGATAGATGAATTCTAGAGAGAGAAAGTAGAGAGAGAAAAGATAGAGAAGTGTGTGAAACTTAGTGAATATTAGATTAGAGAGAATAATGAAAATGACCAACACCCTTCCTAACATGCTAGGAATGGTATATATAGTCCACCAACATGTGGGATTATTTATGGACTATATTCTAATGGCCGGGCTTTCCTTTTGGGCTTTAGTTACTTATCCTACTACCTATTACAACGTTCTAAAATACGATACATAATAAACATATGACCGAGCATTCTTGTTTGACTCAATATTTTGAGACTATAACAATCTCCCCCAATGAGAGGTCATTACCCTTTAAGAGAAGCCATTACCCTTTGTCATTTGGAGATTTATAGAGATTAATAATCTCGCCATAAATGAGTCTTGAACGTGTAATAGTAGTCTTTTTCCTTCATGTTGTGATCTTTGAGCCTTTGTCATTGTCTTTCGACTTTGTCTTTAATCTAGAGATCTTCAAATCACCCTTGACTTTTCTTTTCCATCTTGCGATCTTGTGTCTTCATCCACATGCTCACACTATTAATTGTTGAATATGTATTTTGGCACGAGTATGTGGTTTTGAATCTTTGACTTTTGCTGAGTACACCATAACGCCACCTTCTCGAGACAAAACATAGACACGGACTGAATGGCTTTGACCTTCGTCCTAAATCGGTAGCGTTTTACCTCCGGTCGGTGAAGACCGTTATACGATATTAAATACCGTACCTGTGATAGGTTGATTCAATTAAGAATCTCCTTGACAACGTTTTGCGGCTGTACTAGCCATTCTCTTTACTCGACCGTCTCAAACCAAGACTGCGAACATAAAGAGTGAATCAATTGGATAAATATCCGCTTGATTAAAGTCGTTAATTCAAATTCCCGGAACAAGTGTGATCCATAAAGAATCTTACCATTGTTGCTTTCCAGTTGACACAAGCTTGATTCATAACAATCTCACAAGTCACCTACCGTAGCGCTGTTTAAGGTTGACGCTAGAAGGATTTCCATTCGTCACTGTGAATATTAATGAATATCACTTGGAATGTTCTGGCAAGACCATAAAGATATTGCGTAGAGACCTGAAACGATTTTGAATCAATTCAGAATCAAACCACTGTTGCTTTTCAGTTTTACACATGTTCAATTCATAAAGGAATCTTACATATGACCTACCGCAGTGTTGTATGATGTTTAGTTAACACTGGAAGGATTTCCACTCATCATTGTGAATACTAAGTAGTATCACTCTGAGTGTTCTAGAAATATCGGAAGGATATAGCGTAGGACTCTCTTATTCGTCATCCGTGTGTCCTAACGAGATTTGATTTATCTCTTGGCTCTAGACTCGATTTGTGCACTTTTAGTGGTCGGAGGCTGGAGCAGATGCCACGTATTCAATATCAACTATCTCGGAGTGAGAAAGTCAATAGAAGTCATGTTGTTATCCGTGACAATAAAACAAACTTCTTTTGAGAGAAGCCTGAGTAGCTAGTAAAGGGTTGTGCACTTCATCACTGGGTCCATGATGAGTTTGTCTTCAGGATGTGTTGACCCGGTTTCTGTCTAAGTTTTATGAAGGGCTAATTTCTTTATACCCTTTATCCTTACATTTCTTTTTCATTCTTCAACCCCTTGAATGCTTACCAAGACATCATTACTAGCACCTTGTTGTGATTGTTCCAGTGCTATCATCAGTACTTAGTCGGCATTCAGATACGTTCACATACTACTCCATCTTTCCTAAGGACTTCTAATAATCTATTGGATTGTCCCTGGGAAGATCCCTCCGGTTCTGGTTGGATCATAGTACTTAAACCTAACAACCATTTTGACACCAATAACGTCGTGGATTAAAGATGTTGTGGGTATTTGATTGTAACCATAAAAACCACTTCAAATGTATAACAAGGTGTTTGAAAAACTGTTGTCCCAAATATGTGATGATTATATAATACGAATTAAGGTAGAAAGAAAGGAAGAAATGAGAAGAATTCTAGAGAGAGAAACTAGAGAGAGAAAAGAGAGAGAAGGAGAGGATTAACTTGTGAATATTAGATTAAGGAATGAGAAAATGAACCACCAACCCTCCTAACATGCTAGGAGGGTGGTATATATAGTCCACCCACATGCGGGCTTCTTTATGGACTATATGGTTTGGGCCGGGCTTTCCTTTTGGGCTTTAGTTACTTATTAATGAACTTTAGCCTAAAGTTAAGCCCGTATAACACGACTAATATACTACCTATTACAACGTTCTAAAATACGATACATAATAAACATATGACCGAGCATTCTTGTTTGGCTCAATATTTTGAGGCTAACAATCTCCCCCAATGAGAGGTCATAAACCTTGGTCATTTAGGAAATTTGTAGAAATTACTAATCTCGCCATAAATGAGTCTTGAACGTGTAATTGTAGTCTTGTTCCTTCATGCTGTGATCTTTGAGCCTTTGTCGTTGTCTTTCGACTTTGTCTTTAAGCTTGAGATCTTCAACTCATCCTTGACTTGTCTTTGCCATCTTGCGATCTTGTGTCTTCATCCACATGCTCACACTGTTAATTGTTGAATATGTCTTTAGGTATGAGTATGTGGTTTCTGAATCATTGACTTTGCTGTGTACACCGTGACGCCACCTTCTCGAGACAAAACTTAGACACGGACAGAATGGCTTTGACATTCGTCCTAAATCGGTAGCGTTTTACCTCCGGTCGGTGAAGACCGTTATACGATATTAAATATCGTACCTGTGATCAGGTAGATTCAATTAAGAATCTCCTTGACAGGGTTTCGCGGCTGTACTAGCCGTTCTCTTTACTCGACCGTCTCAAAGCAAGACTGCGAACATAAAGAGTGAATCAATTGGATAGATATCCACTTGATTAAAGTCGTCAATTCAAATTCCTGGAACAAGTTTGATTCTTAACGAATCTTACCATTGTTGCTTTCCAGTTGACACAAGTTTGATTCGTAAGAATCTCACAAGTCACCTACCGTAGCGCTGTTTGAGGTTGACGGTAGAAGGATTTCCATTCGTCACTGTGAGTATTAATGAATATCACTCTGAATGTTCTGGCAAGACCATGAAGATATTGCGTAGAAACCTGAAACGAGTTTGAATCAATTAAGAATCAAACCACTGTTGCTTTTCAGTTTTGCACATGTTCAATTCATAAAGAATCTCGCATATGACCTACCGCAGTGCTGTTTGATGTTAACACTGGAAGGATTTCCACTCATCATTGTGAATACTAAGTAGTATCACTCTGAGTGTTCTAGCAATATCACAAGGATATAGCGTAGGACTCTGTTGATCTTCATCCGTGTGTCCTAGTGAGATTTGATTGATCTCTTGGCTCTAGACTCGATTTGTGCACTTTTAGTGGTCGGAGGCTGGAGCAGATGCCACCTATTCAATATCAACTATCTCGAAGTGAGAAAGTCAATAGAAATCGTGTTGATCTCCGTGACAATAAAACAAACTTCTTTTGAGAGAAGCCTGAGTAGCTAGGAAAGGGTTGTGCTTCACATCACTGGGTCCATGATGAGTTTGTCTTCATGATGGGTTGACCCGGTTTCTGCCTAAGTTGTATGGAGGGCTTCTTTCTTTAGAACCTTTATCCTTACATTTCTTTTTCATTCTTCAACCCCTTCAATGCTTACCAAGACATCATTACTAGCACCTTGTTGTGATTGTTCCAGTGCTAGCATCAGTACTTAGTCGGCATTCAGCTACGTTCACATTCTACTCCATCTTTCCTAAGGACTTCTAATAATCTATTGGATTGTCCCTGGGAAGATCCCTCCGGTTCTGGTTGGATCATAGGACTTAAACCTAACCACCCTTTTGACACCAATAACGTCGTGAATTAAAGATGTTGTGGGTATTTGATCGTAACCATGAAAACCACTTTAAATTCTAACAAAGTGTTTGAAAAACATTTAACACCTTGCTAGTTTTGTCGTTTAAGAAATGCTCCCCCTTCACATGTGCATCGATAATCGAAAGTGTTTCGCACATGTAGGTAAGAGTTAAAGTGCTTGAGTCTTATATTAGATCACATTTTAATCACATTTTCTCCCCCTATCTCTAATATATAAAATCTTTTGATATTAGAGATACCAAATTTGATTAAAATATATTTTGAAAAATAGTCTTGAAATCTCCGGGAGAAAGATGTGTTAATCTTTTGCATGAAGTTAAAATGATCCCCCTCAAAAATTGATCCAATTGAATTGTCATTGTGAGGATATGATCCACATTTCGCTTTTTGAGGATGGGACTTGTTGAACACACAATTTTTGAAAGATTTTGAATATCATTGAAAAATTCTTGAAAAAATTGTGTTCAACGCTTTTTGAAAAAATCAATTCTTTTTGTCGAAAGTTTTTTCTAAAGCTTTAACTTGAGTTCATAGACTTTGAATGTCTTGACGAATCCACTCAAGTGTAAGAAGATTTAACTTCTTTTGCTAAGGGTAAGAGCACGAAATCGTACACTCCCCCGTGAATATAGTTCCGGGTTGCAATCTGAAAGTAATTACAAGCCATTGTGTTGAGCTCAAAACGTTGAATGTTTTGTGACAAGCTCAACCCGTGATAGATTGCTCTACCCGTTGTTTGGAAATATTTGTCCAAAATAGACAATTTCCTTTTATTAAAAGAAGAAATGACATGTTTTGAAAAATATTTACAACTTTCATTCGAGCTTTATGTACACACCCGTATCGTTATTGAGCGACATTTCTAGGCACGTCCATATTATCGATACTGAAAGACATGTCGAGAAGAATATTTTTGGATTTTGAAAGATTTTTAATTTTGTGTTTTGCTTTTATGTGTTTTATATTTTTTATTTTGCTTTTTCAAAGATATATACAAGTTGATGTTTGATAGATAAATCAAGCAGGCACCTTTGCCAGAATCTCCAGGTCTGCTGGAGTCAAACATCTCATACCAATTTGCCTAACTAGGTACTCAAACCTATCTTTCGACAGAGCTTTCGTAAACAAGTCGGCTAATTGGTAATCTGTTCCAACAAAGTATAATTCAACGATACCTCTTTCAACTTGTTCCTTTATGAAGTGGTATCTGACATCGATGTGCTTCGTGCGGGAATGCTGTACTGGATTGCAGGAGATGGCTATGGCCGACTTTGAGTCACAGTACATAGGTACTTTATCAAAGTGGAAGCCATAATCCGTGAGTTGTGTTCTCATCCATAGAACTTGGGCACAACACGCAGATAGAGACACATACTCCGCTTCGGCTGATGAAAGTGACGTGCAATCCTGCTTCTTGGAAGACCATCCCACAAGCTTATCTTGACCTAGAAATTGTGCACCACCAGAAGTACTTTTTCGTGTATCAAGACACCCTGCATGATCAGAATCTGAATAGGCCGTTAGAAAGAAACCGGTTTCCCTCGGATACCAGAGTCCCAAATGAATGGTATTCTTAAGGTACCGAAAGATCCGTTTAACCTCCTTGAGGTGCTTTTCAGTGGGTCGTGCTTGATATCGTGCACAATAGCATGTAGCATGATGAATATCTGGTTTGCTTGCTGTCAAGTACATGAGGGACCCGATCATGGAACGATATCTCGTTTGATCAATGGGTAATCCCTCCAAGTCAGCATCTAGGGATGTGGTTGATAATGGTGTCCCAACGGGGTCACATGAAGTCATACCATGCTTTTTGATTATCTCTTGACAATACTTAGCTTGGTTTATAAAGATACCACTTGGGAATTGATGAACTTGAATTCCTAGAAAGAATTTTAGTTCGCCCATCATTGACATTTCAAATCTGCTGTGCATTACTTTTTCAAACCATTTTGAAAGTTTTGGGTTTGTAGACCCGAAAATAATGTCATCAACATAAATTTGCACAAGCAGAATGTCATCCCCATATTTATAAGTGAACAAAGTTAAATCAATGGAACCTTTTGAGAAACCTTTGGATACCAGATATTTCGAGAGCTCGTCGTACCACGCCCTTGGAGCTTGCTTGAGTCCATATAGTGCTTTGTGGAGACGATACACCTTGTCAGGATAATGAGGATTGACGAATCCTTCCGGTTGCGTGACATAGACTTCTTCCTTCAAAGGACCGTTAAGAAATGCCGTCTTTACGTCCATTTGATAGACAGTGAATCCCTTATGTGCAGCATAAGCAAGAAAAATCCTGACTGCTTCCATACGAGCAACTGGTGCAAATGATTCATCAAAATCAATTCCCTCTTTCTGGCCATACCCCTTAGCCACTAGCCTAGCTTTGTTCTTGATGATCGTATTCTCTTCATCCATCTTGTTTTTCCAGATCCAACGAAGATTTAATGGAGTCACATCGTATGGTCTGTCAACAAGTTCCCAGACTTTAAGTCTTTCAAATTGTTGAAGTTCATCCGTCATCGATTCAATCCAAGCATGATCAGCCATGGCTTCTTTGATGTTTTTCGGTTCAGCCGTACTCACGGCGAGTGCGAACATACAAACATCGCCATCGGTTGCTAGTTGTCGTCTTGTACGAACAGGCTGTGAAGGGTTTCCAATTACGTGAACCAAAGGATGATCTCGGGTCCAATGGTGTGTTGACGGATGTCGTTGATAGAACGTATGCATATTTGACGGATCAACATGGCGAGTAGAAGACTCTCCAGTTTCGTGTACCGATGTACCGAATGGGTTGTGAAAATCGTCATCGTCAGATAATGCACCGTCTGCTTGATTTGTGTTCTCTGGAGCAATGACAGTAGTTGTAGATGTTGTAGTATCGATTGTTGAAGTGATATTCTGAGGAGGTAAATCTGCAACAACCCGTGTTGAAGTAGATGAAGTTGTATCCTTTTGTTGATGATGATCGGTATCATCATTTGTATCATGAGTGACAGCGGAAGACTTCGATGCAACTTGTTTCTCCCCCGTGAAATATTCATCATACATTGGTCCATATAACATTTCCAACTCTTCAAGTGTCGTGTCCACTGTTATATCTGCTCTAGGAACATGTTCAGGAACCAGCTTTGAACTTGACGGTTCATTGCCGTGGTCTTGAGTTCCGAGTTTCGTGCGGTTGTGAACGGAAGTCGTTTGTCGTTGTGGATCGGGACTTAAACTGCTTTGTTCAAGTGCCATAGTGTTGCTTACTTGTGAAACCCCTGAGACACATATTTCTCTGATATCTGTTTCTTCAGCAACCAAACTCTGAGAGTGTCTTTTGTTGAACGGTATGTGTATGGAAAGCCTTTATGTTCTTGTTGAACCGTTACTTTATTACCTGCACTTTCATCAGTAGTTTGTATGCTTGCATGTGGGTTAGCGATATCTTGATGAGAACCATGTGGGGGTTCACCTTGAACCTTTTTTGTGCTAGATGGAAATATTTTTCCAGTAGGAACCCATTTAAGACCAGTTGTTTTGAAGATTCTACTTGTTTGTCTCCACTTAAGACATGGTCTAGGAAACTTAGCTTTCTCATGCACCGCGGAAGACTTAATTGGAGAAAAACTATTTCCTATAGGGTTCCATCTCTGAGATGCTCTAGCTGTGTGGTTCACCTTGTTCAGGACTTTAGTGATGCAATCATCATGAATGGCATTAAACACACATTTGTTACATTTCGTGCAAACAAAGTGCTTAGCATCTGAGAAGGATCTAGTGTTCCTAGGATAGGCAGATTTGGGCACATCATAGAAGGGTCTAGAATTCCTAGATGTGTGATTAGCGCTCCTAGGTTTCGGTTGGGTCCTATCTCTTGCTTGTGTCTTTATCTTAGCATCCTCTAGATAGCTTTTATGACCCGTGTCATTTGAACTTCGCCTAGGCATGTTCTTGTGGCTATTGCTAGAGTTGCTTGAATCATTCATGTGATTGGGTTTTACATAGGCAGAATATCTTAAGGAGTATCTAGATTGTGGAGTGACAGTGTTTGGCAAATTGCTACGCATGTCAACTTGGGATGCAAACCTCGAGTTCGAAGTTTTGGGTCGTTCAGATTTAAACGCATTCGGTTGTCTAGCAACTGAGCGGTTTCTGAATGGTTGAGTAGGAGGTTTCCCCAAGATAGACTGATTTGCTAACTTAGTATCCACACTATTTCCTTTTAGCTTCCTTAATTCATTTTTCACAACTGTTAATGCAAAAACCTTTTCCTGAATCTGAGCTTTCAATTGCTCATTTTGTAGAAGTAATTGAGCGACACGTTGTTCTAACTTAATGTTCATATTATCAAATATGCCGTTATGAGCATTCGCGTCATTACTATCTACAGTGTCGATAGGTTGCACAGATATTTCACTTACTGAAGCAGGCGGAGGACTTGGATTTTGAGAAGCCAACTTTGATTCTAACAAATTTATTTGTTTCACAAAATGTTCTTTTTCCGCATTAGAATCTTGAATCTTACGATCTAGTTTTTGTTCAAGAACAACGTTTGCTTTTTCAAGTTTTTCAAAATAAGATTCAAATTTGTCATTTTTCTTTAAAAACTCGAGTTAGGCATCCTCAAAATCTTTTGTCTTTTGAGCTAACATAGTTTCAAGCTCATGAATCTTAGAATCAATATATTGATGATCATCATACACAACATTTAATTGTACCTCAGCCATTGGCTCTTCATCATATATGGGTCTGATATCTGCATCATCGGTTGCTGGATCATTCCCTGAGCTGTGAATGGTTTGTTGTTGTTCTGATTCTATCCCGCTGATTTCTGTGATAATCGAACAATCATCCAATGTTTGACCATCATTGACATTGATCTCGTTCGTCTGCATCAGTCTTTCATTCACCCGTCTTTCAACTGGTAGTTTATGACGTGTTCTTTCGGCAATTAACTTCCTTATATCTCTCATGTGTTGAAGAAACGTCTCCTTGAATTCTTGAACTTCTAACCGAGTATATTTAAAGAAGTAATTGTTGATGAATTCTCGATCATAGTGTACAGAGACCTGTGTATCAAAGAATTGCTGAAACTGATTCTCGAGAACCAAAACCGCATCTATGGATTCAACCTCTTGAAATTCATCATTGGCAAGTTGTTGTTCAATGTGATCTAAATTGAGTAGCATTGTGCTTGTGAATGAATCAACATCTTGTCCAGTGAGTGACATGAATACCCGTTTGAATCCAAGTTCGACGCGAGTGCCTTTTAAATCGTCATTTGAAAGAGCTTGAAGGTGTGACTGGAGTGATCTAAAGTGTGTCATGCATCGTTCTTTTGCAACCGACATCTTGGATTTGAGTGCATGCACATCTTGTGTTACGGAATCCATAATGGGTGACACAGTTGATGAATTGACTTTGGATCTTAAGTAGATATGGTGTGATTGGTTTGTGGTTGCAATTTCGAAAATTCCAATTTTTTCTCAGTCCGACAATAAATTCCTCAGTCCGACAAAACGGTAAACTGAAAAATTTGTCTTACCAAATTTTGAAATCAAGTCCGAAATAGCCAAAAACTAATAGGGAAAAATTTTTAAAAGTGAAAAATTTTGACAAAAATAAAACCTAAAAATGGCCTAAAAATTTGAATTTTGGTCCGAAAATTTGAATTTTTGGTCGAAAAATTTTTCGCATCGCCAAAATTTGAAATCGAAGCATAAATGGCCTAAAAATGGTCTAGGAAAAAATAAATTTTAAAATGGTTTTCCCGCCAACGATATTACGAAACTAGTCTAGATGGTGGCTAAGTCGAAAAAATACTCGAACAAAATTTAGCTAAACAAGTCATCGGAATGTCCATCGGAATGTGCCATCGGAATGTCCATCGGAATGTGCCATCGGAATACCCATCGGAATGTTTCTTAGATCGGAATGTCCTTTAGATCGCAATGTGCACCTGTCGGAATCCTCCAGATCGGAATGTGTACCTATCGAAATCCCAGATCGGAATGTTCAGATCGCAATGTGTACCTATCGAAATCCCAGATCGGAATGTGGCTGTCGCAATGTGGGCAGAGTAACGTTTCAAGATTTGCCTTAAATCCGTCGCAATCCAGATCGCAATAACGATCGCAATAAGCGTCGGAATAAGGGGGCTATCGCAACTGATCGCAAAGTAAAACCCTAGGGTTATTGCGATCGAAACCGTACTTGCCTTTTCCGAAATTAAAGCTGTCGCAATAAGGGACCTTTTTTCCAACTTTTTAGGCAACGATTTTAGCAACTTTTAGGCAACAAATTTAGCAACTTTTAGGCAACAAGATCGCATTTTTAACCAAACCAAAACAACCAAATCTCTACAACAAGATTAAAGAAGTTATACGATTAAGAAACACAATCAAAAACAAGAAAAATCTTGAATTCGAGGAAGAAGATGGATCAAATCAAACGGATCATATGAAAAACACAACAACCAATCACAAAACTACCCCATGGCGATTGATACCAATTGTTGTCCCAAATATGTGATGATTATATAATACGAATTAAGGTAGAAAGAAAGGAAGAAATGAGAAGAATTCTAGAGAGAGAAACTAGAGAGAGAAAAGAGAGAGAAGGAGAGGATTAACTTGTGAATATTAGATTAAGGAATGAGAAAATGAACCACCAACCCTCCTAACATGCTAGGAGGGTGGTATATATAGTCCACCCACATGCGGGCTTCTTTATGGACTATATGGTTTGGGCCGGGCTTTCCTTTTGGGCTTTAGTTACTTATTAATGAACTTTAGCCTAAAGTTAAGCCCGTATAACACGACTAATATACTACCTATTACAACATTCTAAAATACGATACATAATAAACATATGACCGAGCATTCTTGTTTGGCTCAATATTTTGAGGCTAACAAAAACATTTAACACCTTGATAGTTTTGTCGTTTCAGAAATGCTCCCCCTTCACATGTGCATCGATAATCGAAAGTGTTTTGCACATATGGGTAATAGTTAAAAGTGCATGAGTCTTTTAGATCACATTTTAATCACATTTTCTACCCCTATCTCTAATATATAAAATCTTTTGATATTAGAGATACCAAATTTGATTAAAATATATTTTGAAAAAATAGTCTTGAAAATCTCCGCGAGAATGATGTGTCAGTCTTTGCATGAAGTTGAAATGATCTCCCTAAAAAATCGATCCAATTGAATTGTCAATGTGATTATGTTATCCACATTTCTCTTTTTGAGGATGGGAGTTGTTGAACACACAATTTTTGAAAGATTTTGAATAATCATAGAAAAATTATTGAAAAAATTGTGTTCAACGCTTTTTGAAAAATCCTATTTCTTTTTTGGCGAAGAGTTTTTTCTAAAGCATAAACTTGAGTTCATAGACTTTGAATGTCTTGACGAATCCACTCAAGTGTAAGAAGATTTATCTTCTTTTGTTGAGGGTAAGCGCACGAAATCGTGCACTCCCCCGTGAATATAGATCCGGGTTGCAATATGAGAGTAATTACAAGCCATTGTGTTGAGCTTAAAACGTTGAATGTTTTGTGACAAGCTCAACCCAAGATAGATCACTCTACCCGTTTGGTAGGATAAGTTATCTTTAAAGATATATTTTCATTTATTTGAAGTTCGAGTTACAGTCTGACATTTAACTGTAAGTCGTATACATGAGCTTAAAAACTTTGAATGTTTTCAATGAGAGCTCCTGACTGAGAAAATTTCTTTTCCCGTTGTTAAGGATAAGTTATCATTCGTGATCAACTTTCCTTTCTTTGAGGCACGAGTCACAATCTGAAGTAATTGTAAATCATTGAAATGACATGGTTTGAGAAATATTTAGAACTTTCATTCGAGCTTTATGTACACACCCGTGTCGTTATTGAGTGACATTTCTAGGCACGTCCATATTATCGATACCGAAATACATGTCGAGAAGAATATTTTTGGTATTTTGAAAGGTTTTTTCATTTTTTAATTTGGTTTTTTATGGATATTTACGTTTTATTTTATTTTTGTGTTTTATCAAGTTTTTCGAAAATAATCCAAAATAGACTTGTACAGTGGAAGAAGTTGATATCGAATGTACAGAATTGGAACCCTTGGAGGAAGAAGTGGGTTTAGAATTTGCTGTTGTACCTGCAATAACAGAAGAGGAGTTCGTACAAATACTAGTGTTAGTAGTAACAAATTTCTTGTCTATGTTCAAAACATCCGCATTCGTGCTAGCGCAGGTTTCATCACTCTTCTCTATTGGAATCCACTTAAGACCAACTTTCGTGAAGATCCGACCCGTTGGTTTCCACTAAAGACTAGATTTAGGAGTAGTTTTCTCTTGCACAGTGGAAGACTTCTTTGGAGAGAAACTATGTCCTTTTTGATCCACGTTTCAGATTTGGTGTGATTGCTTTTCTTTTCGATGAGTTTGTATCTCCTTGTTGTCTTATGGGATTCTGTATTCAATCTCCGTTCAAAAGAACGAGATTTGAGCTTAGAGGTATTGCAGAATGCAATGGTCATGATTTCCATTGTGAATGTCCTTTTTGCAAGTGGGTCATACGGGGAATTTGGGATTCACGAAAGTACTTGTATTCCTTGGTTTTCTAAATCGTTCAGGCGTAGTGTTCGAAACACGAGTATTCAATGATGGTTTCCAATTCCTAGATTGCTGGTGAGGGATCCTAGGTTTTGGTTGACTACCATTAGGAGTGTGTTGAACTCTAGCAGGATTTGGTGAACTAGGTTTTGAATACACGGGTTTGTCTTTCTGAATTTTCCCTTTTTGTTTAGCATCCTCTAGGTTGCTGGTATGAACGAGGTCATTTGAACCTACAGATTCCTTTGTGGACGCGAACGTCACACGTTTTGGAGGAGTCCTAGAAGGGCTAGGTACATTCACATGATTGGGTTCATCAACAATGTGCTTTCTAAATGGAGGAACATAGGGTGAAATGGATGGTTTTGGAACACTTGTTTGCACATCAGTCTTAGGGGGTAACCTAGATTTTACATGGGAAGAATTGGAGAAAGGAGTCGGTTTTCCTAAGATAGATGCATTTGGATCCTTGTAGGCATTGGGTTGTCGAACAACAGGTTTCACAACTTTAGGTTCCATAGTTTTCCCCCATTTTGGCAATGAGTTTCTTCAACTCGTCTATCGCTATGTCCTTTTCTTGCAACTGAGCTTTCAAGTCTGTAATTTCCATACTCTTTTCGTTCATTTCACGACACAAGGCGGAAAGTTTTACTTGCAAGTTATTATCATTTAGAACTTTTCCTATGTCTTTTTGCAAAGCAAGTTTAAGAGAATGACAATGTTTTTGAAGGAAATCAGTTTTGTGTTGAAGTAACTCAAAAGCCTTTTTATCAAAAGTTTCTTTATGTTTCGAAAGCTCAGTTTCAAGACGTTCACACTCTTTGATCTTATCAAGATATTTGCATTCAACATCAGAATATTCATCGATATCAGCACAAGATTGAAGAGTAACACACAAAATATCTTTGAAGAGACATTCTTCTAAGAGGAGATCATATTCATTTGAAAAATCTGATTTGTCATTTTGAAGTTCATCAATTGCTTTTTCAAGAGACTCAACATATTTCAAATCATCATACATTTCAGACCGAATAAATTTTTCGAACTCAAGAACATGTTCTTTTATTATCTTCGTATTTGGTATTAAAAGTTCTTTTACAAGCATAGTTATGTCGTGAGGAATTTCTATTTCCACTTATCCTTTTGACGTTTTTCCCAATCGCTTTCAACAACTGATTGAACATTATCAATGTGGTGTTTAAGAAAACCAAGTGTTTTTCTACTTTTGCTTTTAGAAGCATCAAGAGGCAAATAGTTAATATATTTAAAAACATTAGTTTTCCTCTTAGTGGCAAAAGCTTTCTTCCATTGAATTCTTTGTTGTTTGCATTCTAAAAACAATTCCTCACGAGACTTCTGTTTTTGTATAGTGAAAAGACCATATAGACTATTCTCATAAGCATAATTATATGGTTTCAAAAATACTTTATTGACCGGTGATCTACTCTCCTCTTCCCAAAGAGATGTCTCATCATTACCAAGAGGGCATTCATGATCGGTCCATTCGGACTCATCCATATAAAGGCGGGGGTTTGCAGCTTGAGCTTGGGCAAGGTAATCAGGACTTGCAAAGCTAGCTTGAACCTTAAACATCGACGGAGGTGCTATCATTCTTACGGTTTGAAGAGAGTCATGCGTTTTATAAACAACTTTCTTCAAAAATTTGACTTGTTTTTCTAGTTCCGTTACTTTCTCAGTATCTTTTTCATGTCGACTTTTGAAACCTTGTTTTAACGTTTCAACCTCTTGTTTCTTAACATCAAGAATTTTAGCAGACTCGGTGTAATCCATAGAAAGCCGTTGTTCAATTTCGTTAACTTTGTTTGTAGCAATGTACGTTTTTTGACGTTCATTCATTAATAAAACATTAAATTGACGTTTCTCTTTGGTTAATAACTCAAGAGTTTCGTTGTATTTCTTTTCAAGATCGTCCGTTTGACTTTTTAACGCACTACCCTGGTAACCCTCAAGCTCTTTGGTCTTTTGAAGAAGCTCAACTCTATAACTTTCAAGGGTCTCATTAGATTTAATTAGAGCGGCTGATGAGACTGCTTTTATACATAGTCTCATTGTCCAAAATGGGCTTAAAATGCTTAAAATATCATAAAATATGCCAAATATATGCTTGTATTTGTTCAGTGTATATTTTAGGTACGGATATTGAGTAAATGGCAAAATATCACAAGAAACAAGCAAAAACGAACACGGGAAACGAAGTCGCACAATGAACTGGGCCCTAGAGTTGATTTTCCAAGAAAACCCTTGAAGAATTGAAGATTATACAAGAAGGGTCCTCCATTATTGAATAATTGACACCTTAAACCCTTGTATATTCATAATTACAAGTTTCGTCCTTAAAGTTTGTCAAAATTACAATAAGGACCCTCAACTTTGAAGAATTGGCAAGAATGGTCCCTCAATTATGAAGACTTGTCAATATTAGTCCTCCACAAAGTCAACAATACAAGTCAAGACCTTGAAGATTGAAGATATTAAAATAATCACCCTTCAAATATCATCAAATGGCAAGAAATACCCTTAAAAATACTTTGCAAAACTTTTTGGGGCAAAAGTATGAAAAACAAAACTTGCTTATAAAGGGAAATTCAGTTTTTGCTTATTAAAACTGAAACGAAAGAAGAAAGAAAGAAGAGGGGTGATTACTGCCAAGACAAGAAAGAAACCTAGACCAACCAATGATGGACACGTGCCTCACTCAACCCTCTCATCCAATCACAAGCCACCAATCTTCCATGTCACCATCCACTCAACTGGTTTACTTAACTAATTAATAATTAGTTAATAAACACGCGCCAAACACCCATTTAAACATTAAACAAGATCAAACCAGTTGTTCTTCATGTTCTTAACCAATTTTTGGGGATTTCTTAATTACTTGGAATTAACCCTTAATCTCATCCAGAATTAAGATTAAGGGATCAATGATCATAACCCCACTCATAAACCCTTTGCCACATCATCACATGACTCACATGAAACCTCCCCTACACACGTTTTTTTTGGGGGAAATGACAAATCATGCAGAGAATCAACCATCCACAATATAGTTTACAACATAAGCTCATTTGAGGCCCTTGATCAAATTCCACCACCTTTCCAGTTCTATAAACATCCAAAAATCCTTCACATGTTCAAAGATTTTCAAACTTCAAAGGGGCAAATTTGGAAGACCATTACTTAGGGTTTTTATGTTTTCAGCTTATTAGGTCATTGTTCACCCTCTATATAAAGGGTTTAGTTCACAACATTGTAGTTTGCTCTTGGTTTTTCCTTTGGTCAACTTTCTGTAAATCCTATATTCAAGTTAATGAAATAGTGTTTGAATTTGTTGACGAAATCCAAGTGCCACCTTTAATATATTGTTGTTATTGTTCAAAGTTTATGATTTGAAGTCCCATAGTTTGGTTTTAAAGTTTGTGCAAGAAATTACAAAAGTTTCAAAATCTGATATTTTTCTAAGTTCTTTGTTCAAACCCTTGGAATTTTTGGGTCAAAGGTTGATCACATCACCCTGATAAGAAAATTATCAAGGTGAGGTGAGATCTTGGCTTGGGTATAATCAAGGTGTGGGGTATAAAGCTTGAGTTAACCAGTTTCATTTTTCATTTTTCTTCTTTATATATTCTATTTGTTCTAACCTTGTTGTTATTAGCGGCTATTTGGAAGCTTGTGCCTTGTTAAGCTAGGCACATAAGCTCTAAAATTCGTGAGTGTGGATGTACATTCATGAGGTTTGAGACTTCTTACCAAAAATCTATTTGAAAAATGGTTTTATGTGATTTTGGTGATTTGCTGTTATATGTGTTGTTCTTGTGGCTTGAATCTTGTTCTAAGTGCATGAGAATGTTGTTATGATGTTTATTTGAGCTTGGATTAACCTGTTATACACTTTGGCTTTGTTAAAACTTGGATTAAAAAGTTTAAGAGGTGTTTGGGTTTACTAATTTATGCTTTGTAAGTGAGTTTGAGTAGGAGTTAAGTGTTTATTTAAGTTGGTATATGATATTTAAGTGATTGTGTGCTGATATATGCAAGTTTTGTGTTCTTGAACATCAAATCCTAGATTGTGCTATAACTTGCTTGTTTTTCCTGTTTTGACCTAAAATTTTGGAAACACTTAGAGTGTATGCATGTTTAGGGTTAAAAAGTGTTTAAACAAAGTTTTTATAACCTGTTTGAAAGATTTGAGGGTTTGAAATTGGGCTTGTGGTCAAGTATATCAGCAAAGTTACTTTGTGTTCTTCATTTGTTCACCAGTAAGTAGCATAAGCTCTAATCTTTGTCTAATCTTTGATTCAGTGTATGAAACAAGTTTAATATTGCTTATTTGAGTTTATTATAGTTTGTGTATGCATTTGGTTCAATTTGGTTGGCTTATTCTTGCTTAATCTGCTTATTTGTTCAAAACTGCTTATTTTTCAAGTCTGGAGAGATCTGGGCACATTTTGAATTAACTGTACTATCTGGCTTGGTGTTTTTGTGTTTGTTTGATTGTTATTGACTCCTTATAACCCACTGGTTATAATGGTGCCTTTGTGTTCACTGAATCCAAAAAAAATCCATATAAGACAAAAAGTCAAACAAGTCAAGGAGTGGAAACTTTTCCCACTGCTAGACACCCAAAACTAGCCACTGCTAGAGCAATTTTTCAAACAGCTTATCAATAAGCTATAATAGCTTATTTAGACCTGCAACAACTTTGTTTTTGTAATCAATCTTTCTTAATTGACCCATTTGACTATTCTGGAGCATTTGAGACTTTGACTTTTAAGTTTGACTAGAAAACCAACTTAGTTGACTTTTACATAAGTGCTTATTTACTTTTTTCAGCTTATTCAGTGTGCTTTTTGGAAATCTTTTTTATTATTAAGCTTAGTTAAATGATTTGAAACATTTTGCAACAAGAATCAGCACTTGAAACTGCCTAGAACTCGAAAACGACTATTTTGTCGTTTTGTGTAGAGAGCTTTTGCTTATTTCAGGCTTATTTCAGGCTTATTTCTTGGGCTTATTCAAAAATTCTTTTTACAAAAGGCTTACTTAGGTCAAGAGAAGGACGTGTGTGAAATTACAGCTTATGGCATTGGCTTATAGCTTAATGGGCCAAAAAGCCCATTAAGGATAAGCTGTTTTGAAATAAGCAATGATAAGCTAATTTTCAGCTTTTGGGCTTTGGAATTTTGTGTTTAAAATTAAATTTTAAGCTTAACTGGAAGTTTTGGGCCATTTTTGTGAACATTTTTCTTATTGGGCCAATTTGAGCCCATTAAGGGGTATGTTTAACTATTTGGCCCATTTGGAGGCCCATTAGGGGTAATTTGGTCATTTCAAGTTCATTTTCTGTTTATTTAAGTTAAATTAAACTAGTTTGCAAGTTTTTAGAATTTTGTATAAATTTTGGATTTTTATTATTATTTTATTATTAAAATTATTTTTTGATATTTTTGCAACTTTTTCATTTTTCCTAGGTTAAAAAAATTAAGTTAGGATTTTTAAAATTTTTAGATTAATTTTCTTGTCATTTAATTAATTTTTAGATTTATTTTAATATTTTTATAATTTTTAATCATTTTAAATAGTTTTAATTAATTTTAAATTTTCCAAAAATAATTTTTAGTTTAATTAAGTTATTTTAGAGGTTTACAAATTGAAAAATCTCATTTTGGGCTTTTTGTTAATTAGAATTGATTTTTCGGGATTTAATTAGCATTAAAAAATTATTATCTAACTAAATAAAAGGTCTGAGTGATTTTTAATTGTTTGTAAACTCTAATTACATTTTTTAGGATTTATTGCAATTTTTTAGGAATTTTTAGGATAATTTTTAAATTTCGTCACGTTTTACGGTTTTTACGTTTACGTCTTTCGTCGTAGTTTAATTTAGAATCGTAACCGTCATCCTTTTCTCTTCTCTTTCTTCATAATCATAATCACAAACATTTAATCATCTGTTTACACAACAGACTAGCCTCCTTGAGAACGAACTCACTCATTGGGTTATTTGTGCACGGTTTTCCTAAACCGTCGTACTTACCCTCATTTACGCCTTTTGTTTTTCCTAAAGCAAAGGTGTGTAAAAACTCCAACATCATTTTGGCGCTGCTACCGGGGAGGCGTGTTGAGTTTTGATTTGAAATTTTTTATTTTTATATTAGCCATAATAACTATTTGTGTGATTAGCACTCTAATCATACGTATTATCGGTTTTTCGTTTTTTGTGTGAATATTATTACTATATTGTATACGTAAAACAATAAATTTACAAGTACTCCAATAGTGTGAAAACACAACCTTAATTTAGGATTTCATCACTCAATCATTGTATTCGAATCTCAAACAAAGAAAAACGTCAAGACAGATAATTACTTTCGTGAAGCTTAATTTTGAAAAACACATACTATAAGGTGGGTATAAGGCGAGTGTTATAAAATACACCCTAAAGAAAAAGGCTCTTAATTGCTTCGCGCCGCCTCGTTTCTCCGCTTGCTTGTGCGTGTTTAGATAAAAAGGGCTAATCGAGGGTTTGCCATCCAAAGTATTATCTACGTATCTATATATTTTCTTGGTTTCAAAAGATTAAACCCTCTTGAACGTTTTGGTGTTCCACCAACGTAGTCATCGAAGGCGTTCACTTCACATGATCGTTTTCATTCCTTGAGGCTCCTTTAATCGAGATATTTGATTTGAGGCGAGATTTATAGATTTTTTTCTACGTAATACATAAAAAAATCCAAAAAAAGAAAGTAAAAACAATCAAAAACACAAAAAAATTGAAAAAGTTAAAAAATACCCAAAAGAATCTTCTTTGCTCATCCCCACGTTGTACGTGACGTTTATTGATAGGTGTGAAAACACCCATCCTTTTACCACTTAATTATAATAATAACCAAGCCAAAACGTGTATTTTATGTCGTAAATGTCGGAATTTTGCGTGGTTTGTGTTTTTATTGTGTTTTAGGACCAAAAGATGAAAAAAGAAAAAAACACGGGCTTTCACGGGCTTTTATCAAAGAAAACGAGAAAAAACGAAGTCAATAGATCAAGAGTGCAAAAATAACGGAAGTCCAAGGCCTATTCTGAAGATTTATCGAAGAAAAAGTCTAAAGACGGAAGTTTAATGAAGTCGAAGAACTCAAGTCTAATTATTGAAGAAATTATAAGACAAGTTCAAGTTATATCGACAAATCCCGAGACGACGTCGAGAAAGACAAAATTTAAATCGAGTCGAGACAAGAAGAAATAAGGAAGAAAGCACCAACATTCTACTCCTCTTATAAATACCCTCCTAATGTGTCATTAGGAGGTGGTTAGTTAGATTAGTTTAGGAGTAGGAGTAGATTACTTTCTCTCTCTAGTTTTCACTTTCTCTCTCTAGTTTTTCTTAATGTTTATCAAGCTTTTTCATTAAACTTGTACTTTTGAATCTTTAATCTTAATCTTATTTCCAGCTTTTTACAATCATTCTAATTCTGCCTTCCTTGATCTTTTTAATAATGTTTGATTCGAAATAATCTTTGATTTTGTTTAATCTTGATGTTTGATTGATTAAAAAGTTCATCTTTTTATTCATCTATAAGTTTTAATACGAATTGACCTTTGAGCTTGACATGCTTATTGGCTTAATTTTGTGTTTAGCTTATTTACTTTTTAGTTTTCTTAAAAAGTTTAGTCTTTTTAAAGTTTGATTTAAAAGTTTGCTTATTTAAAGTTTTGAAAAGTTTTTATTCGTGCTTATTTAGTTTGTTTCATTATAGATTTGATTAAGTCTTGGTTTGAGCTTTTTAAAATATAGCTTATTTACTAGCTTATTACGAATTTCTTCCGATCGGAATAGGGTTTCCCTATTCCGACCAACATTCCTATTAGGCCCCTTTTATTCCTTAGTATTCCGATCGTCTGATCGGAAAAGGGTTTTATGATTCCGATTGGGATTCCTTTTTGGATTCCGATGGTAGGTTTTTCTTTCACTTATTCCGATGGGGCTTGTAATCTAGGATTCCGATTGTTGCCTTTTTCTTGTATTCCGATAAGTATTGATTCCGATCTGGATTCCGATAGGACTTGTTTTCTTGTATTTCGATAGCTTTGATTTAGTTTATTCCGATAGGACTTTTTACACATTCCGACAGCCATATTCCGATTTGGATTCCGATTAGACATTCCGACGGTTTTGTTGTGATAACATTCCAACCAGGCATTCCGATGGTTTTAATTGTTTGTTTTTACAAAGTTTTCAAGTTTTAAATTCATTTCGTTTTAATTTCCAAAAATTGCACGCTTCCCGAAATCTCTGTTTTTACCAAGTGTTTTTCTAGTTTTTAGAGAAAAAGTGACAGTTTTTCTAGATTTGCTTTTAGCCTATTTTTAATTACGTTTCGCATTTACTTTTTAATTATTTATAGACAACGACAACCTTTTTATTTTCCACTAAGAACGACTGAGTCGCACTCTTAACCAATAATCAATTCGAAAAGATCGGACGCTAAACTCTTTTATAACTAAGTAAAATCCAGTTATTAAATGGCGCCGCTGCCGGCTCTTTTCGTGAAGATTTATGGTTTATTGTGAGAGACGCGTTGGATTTTGGGTCCGTTCACTCGTGAACGTTATTTTTCTTGCATTTTAAAAAAAAAAATTCGTAAATCCATAAAAAATCAAAAATTTCAAAAATACAAAAACATTTAAAGTCATAAAAAGCATCTCTTTTTCAAAGTTTTGCACCAAAAATATTCCTCTTAACCCTCTATTATGTTTAATTCTTTTTCTCAATCCCTCTAATTTTTAATTCTTCATGGATTCTTATGTCCATTGCGTAGGGTGTGGGAGACGATTATATGGGTGTGAATCATGTCAATGGTGTTCATGCGAGCAATGCGGAAAAGATCTTCTACCCATTTCAACCGATTCACTTTTTGGATTTTGTCCATCGTGCAATTCGACTAATTCATCCTTTGCTTCTCATGAACTTACTCCCCCCTCTTGCATATATTGTGGCAGCGATTATCATTGGCATGTTTCGTGTCCAATTCGATACCCGCCTCATGGAGAGCAAGAACTGGGTTACAATTATGACAATGGTAATAGCTATCTACAAGAAGCACCGGGTTTTCCTCAATACCCGTATTGCAACAATTGTGGGGGCCCTCACAATACTTCTTATTGTCAGCCAGTGAATTATTATGAGCGTGTCCTCATTTTTCTTCACCGATGGATTATTATGAACCAAATCTGTGTTCTAATTCTTCTCAACCGATGAATTACTATGAGCCACATCCGTGCTATAATTTCGGTTTTCAAAATTTTGAGCCCCCACATTACTCCCTCGATCATCAACCTTCTGTTGGAATGAGTGAAGAAGAACGAGCCATTTTTTTTAATACACTTCAATACGTTCAAAAAGAATTAGCTAGCATACGCGAAGCAAGGGAGGAGGAACAGCGACAACAACAAGATCAAGTATCTAATATCAATGATTATACTCCCCCTCTTGTGCGTCCATACTACTATTATGATGATGACGAGAATGATATCTATGATCTCAACCCCTCTTCTGATATTACTACTCCTACTCTTGATATCCCAAATGCGTCTAAGGATTGTGATTCATCGAGTGAGATTAGTGAATTTGGTCTCGACAACTTATTTGAGGAGGTTTGTGATGTACCTACTTTTGCTGAGCTTACGGACGAGGTCGCTCATAATGATGATGATTTTTCTCCATGCTATGAGAATTTCACTTTTGAAATTTCTCCTTCTCCTCCGGGCGATGAGGGCGATGTTGATTTATTCTCTCCGACTTACGAGAAGTTCAACACTGAACTTGGTCTTGTAGATGAGGTGGAAGACGTTATTCTTCACGACAAATTACTGAAAGTTCATCTTCTTATTGCTAAGATTGAAGCGTTAAATTCTGATCCTATTTTTGAGTCTTTACCTCCGTCTATTACTTCAGTTGAGAATAATGATACAGCTATGGAGGAAATCAACATTCTCTCAATACCTCCGGGTATTGATGATGATGACATGGAGGGGGATATTCTTTTTGATAATTTGCTGCATGAAGATATTGTCCCAAGTCCCCCTCCCGAGCACCTTTCATCCACTCCTTTAGACACCATTACGGAGGATGAGTGCTTTGACCCGGGGGGTGACATTGACCATTCCATGATTGACACCTTTACGGCTTTGCCGCTCAGTGATAATCATATGTCTTTTGGGGATGACATTTTGATTCCGTTACCTACCCCACCTCTCGTGGATCATGACCTCACATACTTTTCGTATGTTGAGAGGACTTTTCTACCCTTTAAGACTTATCCTCCGACCTCTTAATAAGTGTGAAAACACTTATCCTTTTACCACTTATTTCCAATAATAACAAGACCAAAACGTGTATTTTATGTCGTAAAAGTCGGAATTATGCGTGGTTGATGTTTTTATTGTGGTTTAGGACCAAAAGATGAAAAAGGAAGAAAACACGGGCTTTCACGGGCTTTTATCGAAGAAAACAAGAAAAGACGAAGTCAAAAGATCAAGAGTGTTTAAAGAAGGATGTCCAAGACCTATTCTGAAGATTTATCGAAGAAAAAGTCTAAAGACGGAAGTTAATGAAGTCGAAGAACTTAAGTCTAAATTAAAGAAGAAAATTATTAAGACAAGTTCGAATCCCGAGACGACGTCGAGAAAAGACAAAGAATTAAATCGAGTCGAGAAGAAAAGAAAGAAGGAAGCACCACACATGCACTTCCCACTTCCCTATAAATACCCTCCTAATCACATTATGAGAGTAGTTAGCTAGTTTTATTTTTAAGTTTTCTTTCTAGTTTTTAGAGAGAGAAAGTTCTAAACTTTCTCTCACTAAGTTTTTCATCTTTCCTTTCTTTTAAGCTTTCATTAATCTTTGTATTTGAGTTTCTTTAATTAAAAGTTAAGTTTAAGCTTTGTGTTCTTTAATCTCCTTCTACATTTCTTGGTTTACTTTATCTTTTGATCCGAATTGTATACTTCATTCGTATGATTTGATGTTTTCTTGATTAAAGGATTAATCTTCTTGTTTACACATAAGCTCTTACACGTATAAGCTATAAGCTCTCTATGTTTTACAAGTGGTCAAATTAAAACTTTTTGAGTTGTTTAAGTTTCGGATGAGTTAGCTTATTGATTGTGCTTATTGAGCTTTAAGGTTGCCACCAATTTCGGATTAACATTGCCTCCATCGCAATCTTGGGGACTCTACACATTCCGACGGATTACTTGTTTTGATCGCAATAACCCTTAAGGGTTTTACTTTGCGATCGGTTGGTCATTTCCCCCTTATTCCGATCTGGATTACGATCGCTCATTGCGATCGCACATTCCGACGGGACTAAGGTCCTTGTTAAGACGAAACTCTGCCCAAATTTACTTTACAACATTCCGACAGTGGTGCATTCCGACAGAAGTGTTTACAACTTTGCGATCTAAAACATTCCGATTGTGATCATTCCGATAAGCATCATTCCGACAGAATTGCATTTTACATTCCGATGGGTATTCAGATTGGTATTCCGATGGACCTGCGCATGGATTATTCCGATGGCTTGTTTTAGTTATATTCCGATGGTTATGACTTGGCGCATTCCGATAGAAATGAGTTGCAATATTCCGATAGAACATGTTTTTAAGTTTTAAAGTTTTACTTAAGGTTTTTCTAAATAGCTTTTAGTTTAATATTTAAACGCTTTAATTTCACTCAACGACATTTTCATACTTGCTTTTAGTTAAAATTAGATAAACAAAACCAAACCATTCTCTTGTTCACCAAAAGACAATTGAGTCACACTTCAGACTGGAAATCAAATTGAAAAGATTTGGAACAATGAAATTATTTTATACTAGGGTAAAACCGTGTATTAAATGGTGCCGCTGCCGGCTCTTTTCGTTAAGATTAACGGTTTCTAGTGAGAGACGCATTGAATTTTGGGATCCCTTCTTTGAACGTTATTTTCCTAGCTTTAAAAATTTTCAAAAACCCTAAAAAAAATTCTTCAAAAATACAAAAACATTGAAAAATCATAAAAAGCAATTCTTTTCCTAAGGTTTTGCACCAAAAAGATTATATAGATATTCTCTCTGTATATTTTTCTTCTGCAGGTGTATGCGTACTAGATCTTCAAACTATTCTGAGCCCGAGACTCGTGAAGATTTAGATATGGCTGGTGTTCATAACAACAATAATAACCCACCTCTACCCAATTTGAATAACAATAACAACAACAACAATGTCCCCCTACCTGATTTACGAACAATGGAGGAATTGTGTCAACCCACCATGAACGGACGCGGAGGCCCGATTGCGCCGATGCACATCACGGCTCAGGAGTTTTCGTTGAAGCATCACATGATCCAACAAGTGCAAACTAACCCATTTCGCGGAATTCCGGATGATGATGCCAACAAACACCTCGACAAATTCATTACCATCACCCAAAGCATGAAGTCACCCGGTGTTTCTATGGATGAACTTCGCCTTCAATTATTTCCCCACTCGCTTTCTCACCATGCCGAAAAATGGTTTGACCGTCTCCCAAAGAATTCTATTCATACTTGGAATGACATGACTCAATGCTTTTTGTCGCGCTACTTCCCACCATCCATGGTCACAAGCCTTCGTAACCAAATTAGTGGATTCATGCAAGATAATGATGAATCGCTCTTTGATGCTTGGGAACGCTAAAATGATTTGATCGACCGTTGTCCGAACCATAACATGCTCCCCGTCACTCTCATTGATACTTTCTACAATGGTCTCACTTTTCGTGATCGTGACACGATCAACGCCGCCGCCGGTGGTACTTTTATGAAAAGGAGACCGGAGGAGTGTAGAGAGTTGATTGAAAACATGACTACTCACCACAAGAATTGGGATTCATCCGCATCCTCAAGATCTAACCCGAGAGTCAATGTTTCTTCTACTACTTCCAATCCCGAGATGACCGAAATTACCCGACAACTCGCAGAGATGAACAAGAATTTCAAGACCATGGCCACAAATCACTTTCAACAAGCTAAAGCCGTTTCTATTTCTTGTGACACATGTGGTGGTCCCCATTCCTACAATGATTGTCCTTCCACTCAAGGCAATTTTTCTGAAAACGTTAACGCGGCATACGATACTTATCCCACGGGAAGCTATCAAGCTCGTCCTCAAGGAGACCGTAACTTGCTAAGTTATCGTTCAAACAACTATCTTGCTCCACTCGGTTTTCCTCCTCCAAACCAAAACCAACAACAAAGCTATAACCGAAACAACCAATCCCAACCTCGTGCTAACAATCAAAATCAATCCCAAAGAAACCCATACCTACCTCAAGGAAATTCTCAAGCTCACCAAGCTCCACCTCTTAATCAACCGATGGCATTGAATCAAGACGTCGAGACGTTCATGAGAACTAATAGAGAGATGGTGACGAATCTTCAGAGTCAATTCATCAACTTGAAGGGAGAAATGGCGAAAGAAGGGAGCGATATTCGAGCCGAGCTAAGGAATGACATGGTGAAACAAAGCAATGATATTCGTGCCGACATGAGAGACTCTTTCAACACCTAAGCGAATAATTTACGTGATATGTTAGGTTCGCTCTTCCAAGGTAATCAACCCTCTTCTTCGGGTACTCTTCCGAGTAACACCGTTGCGAATCCAAGAGGGGAGATGAAAGCAATCACCACTCGTAGTGGAAAAGGTTATACGGAACCCGAGCTTCCTACACCTCCACCCGTGATTGTGAACAAGGAAAAAGAGCAACTTTCCTCACCTCCTTTGCCGTCTACCCCCATTCCCCCACCACCCGCGGTTGTGAGTGATCCTACTCCCCTAAAGCCTTCCTCTTCATCCGATATACCTTATCCTTCAAGGTTGAGGAAAGATAAGCAAAAGAGCAAGGATGATATTCAGGTTTCAAACTTTCTCAAAATGTTTAAACAATTGAATTTTAACATCTCCTTTGCTGAGGCTCTTGCTCACATGCCCAAATACGCGAAAATGTTTAAAGATCTTCTTAGTGACAAGGAGAAGCTTCTTGACATTGCTCAGACCAAACTTAATGAGAATTGCTCCGCCGTTCTCTTAAGGAAATTGCCAACCAAACTTGGTGATCCGGGTCGCTTCTTAATTCCATGCAACTTCCCGGGAGTAGAGAATTGCATGGCCCTAGCCGATCTAGGTGCCAGTATAAACTTAATGCCTTTAAGTGTTTGGAAGCAATTATCTCTCCCCGAGCTAGACCCCACTAAAATGACTTTGGAATTAGCTAACTGTACGGTTGTTTATCCAGTGGGGATAGCCGAAGACGTCTTTGTTGGCGTTGACAAATTCACCTTCCCGGCGGATTTTGTTGTCGTTGAATACGATATGGATCCTCGTGTTCCATTAATCGTTGGACGTCCCTTCTTGAGGACCGGTCGCACTCTCATTGATGTAGCCGCAGGCGAAATAATCATGAGAGTTGGTGACGATAAAATTGTCTTCAACATGGGTAAGATTTATAAGCAACCTTATTCATATGAGAGTGTTAATGCTATTGATGTTCTCGATGAGTCTTGTGAAGAACATTTTCATGATGCTTGCAAAAGTACTCTTTCTTTTCTACCCAATGTTGAGACCGTTGCCTCAATTGCTCCGTCATTGACTCCTTTTGGAGAAAGTGACTTGGATGATTTTGAAGCTAGCTTAGGTCCTCTCGATCTTAAGTATGATGCTTCTTCCATCGATTGGGATGAAGACATTCGTACAATTAAGAAACTTCTCAATGAAGACCCGTTTTCTCCTCCTTCTCCTAAAGAGGTGACTAATGATGATCCATCGTTAGTGACACCATCTATTGAGGATCCTCCTACTATTGAGCTTAAGGACCTACCGTCTCATCTCGAGTACGTTTTCCTTGAAGACAACAAGAAGTTACCGGTCATCATCGCAAAGGACCTGAAAGAAGAAGAAAAATCCCGACTTATCGTCGTGTTGAAGAATCATAAGAAAGCGATTGCTTGGAAAATCTCCGATATTCGTGGAATTGATCCTCACTTTTGCACACATAAAATTCTCATGGAGGACGACTTTAAACCCACTATTCAAAGCAAACGACGGGTGAATCCTAAGATCCATGACGTTATCAAAAAAGAGGTTATCAAACTTCTTGATGCGGGCTTGATCTATCCTATCTCGGATTCACCGTGGGTTAGTCCAGTCTATTGTGTGCCTAAGAAAGGCGGAATCACCGTTGTTCCCAATGAAAACAATGAGTTGATTCCTACTCGTCTCGTTACAGGGTGGAGAGTTTGTATAGACTATCGCAAACTCAATGATGCTACGAGAAAGGATCACTTTCCCCTTCCTTTCATGGACCAAATGCTTGAACGTCTAGCGGGTAATGACTATTACTGCTTTTTAGACGGTTTCTCGGGTTATTTTCAAATACCCATCGATCCCCATGACTAAGAGAAAACCACATTCACTTGTCCTTATGGAACATTTGCTTACAAAAGAATGCCTTTTGGCTTGTGCAATGCTCCTGGGACATTCCAAAGTTGTATGATGGCTATCTTCCATAACATGGTTGAAGAAACCATGGAAGTGTTCATGGATGATTTCTCGGTCTATGGTGATTCCTTCTCTACTTTCCTTGCCAATTTGGAACGCATGCTTAAGCGATGTGAAGACACTCGCCTTGTTCTGAATTGGGAAAAATGCCATTTTATGGTAAAAGAAGGCATTGTGCTAGGACACAAAATCTCTAAAGCCGGTCTTGAAGTGGACCGTGCTAAAGTGGATGTCATAGCCAAATTACCTCCACCTTCAACCGTGAAGGGTGTGAGAAGTTTTCTAGGTCACGCGGGCTTCTATCGTCGTTTCATTCAGGATTTTTCTAAAATCGCTCGCCCGATGACCCACCTCTTAGAAAAAGATACTCCTTTTATCTTTTCCAAAGAGTGTATTAAAGCATTCAATCTTCTCAAGGATAAGCTAACTAAGGCACCCGTCTTGGTTACCCCTAATTGGGAGCTACCTTTTGAATTGATGTGCGATGCTAGCGATTTTGCTATTGGAGCGGTTTTGGGCCAAAGAGTGAATAAACACTTCCAACCAATCCATTACACTAGCTAGACAATGACGGGGGCTCAATTGCATTTTACGACAACCGAAAAAGAGCTTTTAGTTGTTGTCTATGCTTTTGAAAAATTCCGCCCCTATCTTGTCCTTTCTACCACCATCGTGTATGTCGACCATTCTGCGTTGAAGTACTTGTTGACTAAGCAAGATTCCAAGCCAAGACTTCTTCGTTGGGTTTTGCTCCTTCAAGAATTCAACATTGAAATTCGTGACAAAAGGGAGCCGAAAACCTAGCAGCGGATCATCTGAGTAGACTTGAGGATCCATATCAAGGGGATCATCCGAACCAAGAGATCAATGACTCTTTTCCCCTTGAGACCTTGATGTCTATTCACTCTAATCTTGATGACACCCCGTGGTTTGCGGACATTGCAAACTACTTAGCGGGTGGTATTCTCATCAAAGGGTTAACATCCCAAGAAAAGAAGAAGTTCTTTAAAGATGTTAAGACTTACTTCTAGGATGACCCTTATCTATTCAAACAATGTGCTGATCTGATCATTTGTCGATGTGTTGATGGACCGGCAGCTTTGCAAATCCTTGATGCTTGCCATAAAGGACCCACCGGTGGTCACTTTGGTCCCAACTACACAGCTAAGAAAGTGTTTGACTCTGGTTTCTATTGGCCCACCATTTATCGTGACACTCACGAAATGGTTAAGCATTGTGATGCTTGCCAACGCCAAGGCAAGATCACACATAAAGATGAGATGCCTCAAAATTTCATACAAGAATGTGAAATCTTTGATGTATGGGACATCGACTTTATGGGGCCATTTCCATCATCCAAAGGGAACAAGTACATCCTCGTAGCCGTTGACTACGTTTCTAAATGGGTTGAAGCTAAGGCTCTCCCAACGAACGATGCGAGGGTGGTTGTGAACTTTTTGAAGAAGCTGTTTGCTCGATTTGGTGTTCCTCGTGCTATAATCAGTGACCGCGGGACTCACTTTTGCAACGATCAATTTGCAAGAGTCATGGCTAAGTATGGTGTCAATCACCGTCTTTCCACCGCCTATCATCCCCAAACCAATGGGCAAGCCGAGATCTCCAACCGTGGATTGAAGCGAATTCTGGAACGTACTGTGGGAGAGCATCGTGCCGCGTGGGCCGATAAGTTAGATGATGCTCTGTGGGCTTTCCGTACCGCATATAAGACTCCGATTGGTTGTACACCTTATCGTCTTGTGTACGGGAAAGCATGCCACCTCCCCATCGAACTGGAACATAAGGCGTACTGGGCCTTGAAGTGGGCTAACTTCGACATCAACAAAGCCGGTGATCTTCGCAAGATTCAACTCAACGAGCTCAACGATTTGAGGAATGAAGCTTACGAGAACTCACTGATCTACAAGGAGAAGACCAAGATCATCCATGACGCCAGAATCAAGAACCGAGAGTTCCACGTTGGTGATCAAGTCTTACTTTTTAACTCTCGGTTAAAGATCTTCTCGGGTAAGTTGAAGAGCCGTTGGTCTGGACCATTCACCGTCGCCAAAGTCTTTCCATACGGCACCATTGAGCTTTCTCAGCCAAATGGGCCCAATTTCAAGGTGAATGGCCAGCGTTTGAAGCTGTACTTTGGTGAGGACATCTCTCATGAGATGATTCCATCCCTCACCACGTTTCCCATAAACTAAATTTGGGTCGAGTCAGGCTCGTGACTCGGTTATCAAAACCAAGCGCTTCTCGGGAGGCAACCCGTGATCTATCCTTTACTGCTTTCATCATAAGTGTAGGGGGAGCCCCGTATGTGTTGGTTGTCTTGTTTCTTATTTTGTGTAGGGATTAAAGCTTCAAAGAGCACCTCGATGACTTTTGATGAATCGTGATCCCGTGTTCCCATCTTCCCGGTTCTATCCTAAACTCTCGTGATTAAATATGAAATCACTATAGTTGTCCTTTCCTTAGCAAGATTTAAACAAAGTGCACAATGTCATAAGTGTAGGGGAGTTTACTCCCACATGCTTAAACATTGAGGACAATGTTTATCTCAAGTGTAGGGGGGACTTCTATCGAAGTAAGTGATCTTTTCCATGAATTTGTCCTCATTTTTAACCGGAAAACTTGATTTTTCGACATTTTTCAAAAATTTTAATCTATTTTGGCCTAGTTGTATAGTTGTATTTTCCTTTGTTATGATTATTTTCTTTCCTTGCTAGAATAAATTTTAATAAAGTGGTTTTATTTTTCAAAGTCGTGAATATTTTGACTCAACCCGAGTTTACTTATCTAAGTTTACTCTAGCTAGTATCCTTAACGTGTTTAAGTCAAGTTTTGCTAGGCTTTTATATAGGGAACTTTAAAACGCGAAAGTCTTAACTCTCACGGGTTAAGAACAAGAACTTTTCGCAAGTTCCTATAATTGATCCTAGAGAGTTGTTTATCAAGGGAACTTTAAAATGCGATTTCTAAACTTGAAAAAGTCTAATAATTTGCAAGATCCTATAGGCGACTCGAAAACCCAAAACTTTGATTTAATAGGCTAAGCATCCACGAGTCTCATTCCTTGAGATTTTAAACTGTGGAGAACGAGAGATGATAGAGTCAATTATAAGTTTGGTATTCTTTCGTGAATTTATGTGAGTTGATTATAAGCCTATTCTCCTATCGCTTGCTAATAAATTTATCTGCAATAAATAAGGTTATACGATTTGAAAAGTTACTTAGCTTCTAGCCCAAGATCGTTTAAAAGTTGCTCGGTATTAATTAGAGTTCATAGCCAAGGCATAACTTATTGAAGTGGGATGCGAAGATTGGCGAGTCCGAAAAGGCCCTAACAAGGCATGAGGGCTACATTTTGTTGCTAAAGATCCAAAAGTGATGTGAAGAATCATTTGTCGAAAATCAATATGAAGGATCGAGACACACGACGAAAAGCAAATACTCCCCTAAAGATCATGGAGAAGTCTATCCGAAAAGACCCTAGCAAGGTATGAGGATAAATAGATCCAAGTCCTAAAAGGAGGCGGATCGTTGTATATCAAAGTCCAAAATAAGGATTGGAGAAAAATGAAGAAGTCGTGGTCCAAGTATGAAGAATCTCTCAAAAACTTCAAGTGAAGAAATTCCTATTATGGAGAGAATACCATAATTTCAAGAACGTCTCTCAAAGATTCGAGGTATGAAGTCGCTGCCAAATATCGGTCCGAGAAAGGTCTCAAATCGTGAAGCGAGTTATGCCAAGATATGAACTTTATGAGGTCCCGAGAAGCAATTTTAAAAGATTTTGTCCTTTAGCTAACTACTGATTAAATCGTCCACTTTATTTTCGGCCTAAATAACTATCGAAATAAGTCAAACAATGCATCCTCGTGATCATTTAAGACAAAAATAAAATATAATAGATACACCTAGGAATAAGGGAGTCTAAGTGAATAATTGGCCCACATGAATTCGTGTTAGTTTGCTAACTTATAATAGCAATGATCTCGTTTTTAAGCTTGGTATGGGGAACGTGAAACTTTAGGATGAAAACCGTTCATGGCAGCCAAAACCCAATGTAAGTCTTTAATTTCTTAACTTGTTTTTATCTTTTTATTTAGTGTTGAATAAAGGCCAAGGTAGGTTATTTATGATGGAAAATGTAAACCGTGCTTTAAAATTAATGCATTGCATGAGGACATTGTAATGGTCAAGTGTAGGGGATTTAATAAGTGTGAAAACACTTATCCTTTTACCACTTATTTCCAATAATAACAAGACCAAAACGTGTATTTTATGTCGTAAAAGTCAGAATTATGCGTGGTGTGTGCTTTTATTGTGTTTTAGGACCAAAAGATGAAAAAGGAAGAAAACACGGGCTTTCACGGGCTTTTATCGAAGAAAACGAGAAAAGACGAAGTCAAAAGATCAAGAGTGTTTAAAGAACGGATGTCCAAGACCTATTCTGAAGATTTATCGAAGAAAAGGTCTAAAGACGGAAGTTTAATGAAGTCGAAGAACTTAAGTCTAAATTAAAGAAGAAAATTATTAAGACAAGTTCGAATCCCGAGACGACGTCAAGAAAAGACAAAGAATTAAATCGAGTCGAGAAGAAAATAAAGAAGGAAGCACCACACATGCACTTCCCACTTCCCTATAAATACCCTCCTAATCACATTAGGAGAGTAGTTAGCTAGTTTTATTTTTAAGTTTTCTTTCTAGTTTTTAGAGAGAGAAAGTTCTAAACTTTCTCTCACTAAGTTTTTCATCTTTCCTTTCTTTTAAGCTTTCATTAATCTTTGTATTTGAGTTTCTTTAATCAAAAGTTAAGTTTAAGCTTTGTGTTCTTTAATCTCCTTCTACATTTCTTGGTTTAGTTTATCTTTTGATCCGAATTGTATACTTCATTCGTATGATTTGATGTTTTCTTGATTAAAGGATTAATCTTCTTGTTTACACATAAGCTCTTACACGTATAAGCTATAAGCTCTCTATGCTTATTGGCTTATTTCGAGTTTTAGCTTATTGATTTTCGGATTTCTCAAAGGCTTTAGTCACTTTAAAGTTCATTTCATAAAGTTTATAATCTTTTATGTTTTACAAGTGGTCAAATTTAAACTTTTTGAGTTGTTTAAGTTTCGGATGAGTTAGCTTATTGATTATGCTTATTGAGCTTTAAGGTTGCCACCAATTTCGGATTAACATTGCCTCCATCGCAATCTTGGGGACTCTACACATTCCGACGGATTACTTGTTTTGATCGCAATAACCCTTAAGGGTTTTACTTTGCGATCGGTTGGTCATTTCCCCCTTATTTCGATCTGGATTGCGATCGCTCATTGCGATCGCACATTCCGACGGGACTAAGGTCCTTGTTAAGACGAAACTCTGCCCAAATTTACTTTACAACATTCCGACAGTGGTGCATTCTGACAGAAGTGTTTACGACTTTGCGATCTAAAACATTCTGATTGTGATCATTCCGATAAGCATCATTCCGACAGAATTGCATTTTACATTCCGATGGGTATTCAGATTGGTATTCCGATGGACCTGCGCATGGATTATTCCGATGGCTTATTTTAGTTATATTCCGATGGTTATGACTTGGTGCATTCCGATAGAAATGAGTTGCAATATTTCGATAGAACATGTTTTTAAGTTTTAAAGTTTTACTTAAAGTTTTTCTAAATAGCTTTTAGTTTAATATTTAAACGCTTTAATTTCGCTCAACGACATTTTCATACTTGCTTTTAGTTAAAATTAGATAAACAAAACCAAACCATTCTCTTGTTCACCAAAAGACAATTGAGTCGCACTTTAGACTGGAAATCAATTCGAAAAGATTTGGAACAACGAAATTATTTTATACTAGGGTAAAACCGTGTATTACCTCTCCTGTTGTATTTTCCTCTGAGAACGAGGACAAGGTCTTTGATCCTGGTATTACATTCGAGGCTTCCCCATGGACCATTTAATCCGGGGACGAGTCAGGCTCGTGACTCGGTTAACAAAAACAAGCGCTCCTCGGGAGGCAACTCGATTATCTATCTATCTTTATCTGTTTTTATAATAAGTGTAGGGGGAGACCCTAGTATGTGTTTGTTGTTTCTTTCTTATCATGTGCAGGGATTCGAGCTTTTAAAGATCCATTCTTGATGACTTTTGACGACCCGTGATTCCGTGTTCCCATCTTCCCAGTTCTATCCTAAACTCTTTTGATTCTCTATTTTATATTATTCAATATTAAAATAGGAATCACTTTAGTTGTCCTTTCCTTAGCAAGATTTAAACAACGTGCACAATGTCCTAAGTGTAGGGGAGTTTACTCCCACATGTTTAAACATTGAGGACAATGTTTATATTAAGTGTAGGGGGGACTTCTATCGAAGTTAAGTGGTCTTTTCCTTATATTTTTCCTCATTTTAACCGGAAAATTTTATTTTTCGACATTTTACAAAAATTTTGATCTATTTTGGCCTCATATTTTTTCCTTTGTTATAGTTATTTTATTTCGTTGCTAGAATAAATTTGAATAAAATGGTTTTATTTTTCAAATGTTGTGAATCTTTTGACTCAACCCGAGTTTACTTATCTAAGTTTACTCTAGCTAGTATCCTTAACGTGTTTAAGTCAAGTTTTGCTAGGCTTTTATATAGGGAACTTTAAAACGCGAAAGTCTTAACTCTTACGGGTTAAGAACAAGAACTTTTCGCAAGTTCCTATAATTGATCCTAGAGATTTGTTTATTAAGGGAACTTTAAAATGCGATTTCTAAACTTGAAAAAGTCTGAGAGTTTGCAAGATCCTATATATGACTCGAAAACCCAAAACGTTGATTTAATTGGCTAAGCATCCACGAGTCTCATTCCTTGAGATTTTAAATTGTGGAGAACGAGAGATGATAGAGTCAATTATAAGTTTGGTATTCTTTCATGAATTTATGTGAGTTGATTATGAGCTTTTTCTCCCATCGCTTGCTAATAAATTTAATTGCAATAAATAAGGTTGTACGATTTGAAAAGTTACTTAGCTTCTAGCCCAATATCTTTTAAAAGTTGCTCGGTATTAATTAGAGTTCATAGACAAGGCATAACTTATTGAAGCGGGATGCGAAGATTGGCGAGTCCGAGAAGGTCCTAACAAGACATGAGGGCTACATTTTGTTGCTAAAGATACAAAGTGATGTGAAGAATCATTTATCAAAAATCAATATGAAGGATCGAGACACACGGCGAAAAGAAAATACTCCCCTAAAGATCATGGAGAAGTCTATCCAAAAAGGCCCTAACAAGGTATGAGGATAAATAGATCCAAGTCCTAAAAGGAGGCGGATCGTTGTATATGAAAATCCCAAATAAAGATTGAAGAAAAATGAAGAAGTCGTGGTCAAAATATGAAGAATCTCTCAAAAAGTTCAAGTGAAGAAATTCCTATTATGAAGAGAAGACCATTATTTCATGAACGTCTCTCAAGATTTGAAGTATGAAGTCACTGCCAAATATCGGTCCGAGAAAGTTCTCAAATCGTGAAGCAAGTTATGCCAAGATATGAACTTTATGAGGTCCCGAGAAGCAGTTTTAAAAGATTTTGTCCTTTAGCTAACTATTGATTAAATCGTCCTACTTTATTTTCAGCCTAATAACTATCATAATAAGTCAACAATGCATCCTCGTGATCATTTAAGACAACAATAAAATATAAGAGATACACCTAGTAATAAGGGAGTCTAAGTGAATAATTGGGTCACATGAGTTTGTGTTAGTTTGCTAACTTATAATAACAATGATCTCGTTTTTAAGCTTGGTTTGGGGAACGTGAAACTTGAGGGTGATAATCATTCATGACATTCCAAAACCCTAAGGTAAGTTTCTGATCTTGTTACTTGTTTTCTTCCTTTATATAATTTGTAATTTTCTATCTCTTTAATAAAGGCCAATGTGGATTGATTATGATGAAAAATGTAAAACGTGATTTGTAATTAATGCATTGCATGAGGGCATTGCAATGGTCACGTGTAGGGATTTGATAGGTGTAAAAACACCCATCCTTTTACCACTTAATTATAATAATAACCAAGCCAAAACGTGTATTTATGTCGTAAATGTCGGAATTATGCGTGGTTTGTGTTTTTATTGTGTTTTAGTACCAAACGATGAAAAAGGAAGAAAACACGGGCTTTTATCGAAGAAAATCAGACGAAGTCAAAAGATCAAGAGTGCAAAAAGAACGGAAGTCCAAGGCCTATTCTGAAGATTTATCGAAGAAAAAGTCTAAAGACGGAAGTTTAATGAAGTCGAAGAACTCAAGTCTAATTATTGAAGAAATTATAAGACAAGTTCAAGTTATATCGACAAATCCCGAGACGACGTCGAGAAAGACAAAGAATTTAAATCGAGTCGAGACAAGAAGAAAGAAGGAAGAAAGCACCAACATTCTACTCCTCCTATAAATACCCTCCTAATGTGTCATTAGGAGGTGGTTAGATAGATTAGTTTAGGAGTAGGAGTGGATTACTTTCTCTCTCTAGTTTTCACTTTCTCTCTCTAGTTTTTCTTAATGTTTATCAAGCTTTTTCATTAAACTTGTACTTTTGAATCTTTAATCTTAATCTTATTTCAAGCTTTTTATAATCATTCTCATTCTACCTTTCTTGATCTTTTTAATTATGTTTGATTCGAAATAATCTTTGATTTTGTTTAATCTTGATGTTTGATTGATTAAAAAGTTCATCTTTTTATTCATCTATAAGTTTTAATACGAATTGAGCTTTGAGCTTGACATGCTTATTGGCTTAATTTTGTGTTTAGCTTATTTACTTTTTATTTTTCTTAAAAAGTTTAGTCTTTTTAAAGTTTGATTTAAAAGTTTGCTTATTTAAAGTTTTGAAAAGTTTTTTTTCGTGCTTATTTAGTTTGTTTCATTATAGATTTGATTAAGTCTTGGTTTGAGCTTTTTAAAACATAGCTTATTTACTAGCTTATTACGAATTTCTTCCGATCGGAATAGGGTTTCCCTATTCCGACCAACATTCCGATTAGGCCCCTTTTATTCCTTAGTATTCCGATCGTCTGATCGGAAAAGGGTTTTCTGATTCCGATTGGGATTCCTTTTTGGATTCCGATGGTAGGTTTTTCTTTCACTTATTCCGATAGGGCTTGTTTTCTAGGATTCCGATTGTTGCCTTTTTCTTGTATTATGATAAGTATTGATTCCGATCTGGATTCCGATAGGACTTTTTTTTCTTGTATTCCGATAGCTTTGATTTAGTTTATTCCGATAGGACTTTTTACACATTCCGACAGCCATATTCCGATTTGGATTCCGATTAGACATTCCGATGGTTTTGTTGTGACAGCATTCCGACGTGATTCCGACCAGGCATTCTGATGGGTTTAATTGTTTGTTTTTACAAAGTTTTCAAGTTTTAAATTCATTTCGTTTTAATTTCCAAAAATTACACGCTTCCCGAAATCTCTATTTTTACCAAGTGTTTTTCTAGTTTTTAGAGAAAAAGTGACAGTTTTTCTAGATTTGCCTTTAACCTATTTTTAATTACGTTTCGCATTTACTTTTTAATTAGTTATAGACAACGACAACCTTTTTATTTTCCACCAAGAACGACTGAGTCGCACTCTTAACCAATAATCAATTCGAAAAGATCGGACGATAAACTCTTTTATAACTAAGTAAAATCCAGTTATTATTTATGCAAACTCGCAACCAAGCAATACGTGCACGTAAACGTAGAAACCGAAAGGAAGGAACGCCTTCTAGTGAAGAATCTCCTATTGACGAACCTATCGTAGAACAAGAAGCAACCATGGCTAATCATACTATGATGGAGTTACTTCAAGCACCCACCAAGGGATATGGAGAAGCCATTGTGATTCCCGCCATCCTTGCGGAGAATTTTGAAGTTAAGACAGGTTTGTTGTCGATGATCCAAAACAAAAAATCCCATGGTGATGAAAAGGACAACCTGCACAACCATATCCGCCAATTCAATCGTCTTACCGCCACTTGCAAGTTTAAGGACGTCTCGAGTGACTTGATTAAGATAATGCTTTTTCCGTATTCCTTAGCGGGGCCCTCTAAAATTTGGTTAGAGAAAGAACCACCCAATTCTATATTGACGTGGAAGGATATTGTTTCGAAGTTCGTTAACCAATTTTTCCCGCCCTCTAAGACTACGCATTTGAAAAACGAGATTTCAAATTTTTTCACAAGAGTTTAATGAGAGTTTTTCGACGGCTTGGAATCAGTATAAGGAAATGTTACATGAGTGTCCTCATCATGGTTTTTCCGACTTGCATCAAATTGACACGTTTTACAATGGATTGAACGATCATGAGCGTGATTATCTTAATGCCGCTGGGGGTTTTAATTTTTTGTGTAAAACGGTCGAGGAAGCGTTGTTGATTATTGAGAATAGGTATAAGGTCTATAGTCCTCGTAGCACATCGAGTGTTCGTAAGACTTCATCTTCGACCTCGCCTTCATTATCTCGTACCATCGATGCTTGCCAAATCGAGGCAAATTTAGAGAACAAAATCTTTGATAAGCTTAAGGGACTTTTGATTGAGTTTAAAGTTGGTTAACAACCCGCTCCCGCTACAGCTAAAGCGGTTGAGGTTTCTTGTATGTATTATGGTGGAGGTCATGATTTCTCCGAGTGCATTACCAACGGTGGTAACACTTCGAGTGCCTACGCGGCCACAGGAACTTATAACCAAAATGGTCAAGTTACCCGCACTAATCAACTGACTCCACCGGGTTTTGCACCAAATCTAAATGCTAACAGTTATCGAAACAATCAATTTGGTTATCAAGGAAATCACAGGAACAATTACAAGGGTAACAACTATGGGAATCAAGGGGCTAATAATCAAGCGTAAAACAAAAATCAAAACCATGATTTTCAAACAACAACAAGAGTTTGCAAAACTTGAAAGATCTTCCAAATGAATTTGTTGAATATGAAAATGGTAATGATGCTAGGTTTGATAATATACAAAGGGAGATCATTAGCCTAAGATTCGAGTTCAAGAATGATTTGAAAAAAGAGTTGAAAACCGAACACGCAAACGAACTTAAAATTCATACCAACAAAATAGATGGTAATGTGACTAGGTTACAACAAAACCAACAAAATATGGAACAAGGCCAACATGAGATAAAACAAGAGATGCTTAAGGCTGATAAGAGGCAATCTATATTTGAGGATAAAATTTCATCTATGTTTGAGGCTATAATGTGTAAACCGTCTTCTTCGAGTAGTCTTCCTAGTAACACCATATCGAACCCTAAGGGAGAGATGAAAGTAATTACCACATGTAGTGGTAAGACCTTTAAGGAACCGACTCCTCAACCGATTACTCCAACGGTGGAGGAAATTGAGGAAGAATTCGAGGTTGTGGTCGAAGAGGAGCATATCTCAATCCCACGAAGTACCGCTTAAACCACACCTACGGTTGACCCATTACCATCATTGGAACCCGATATTCCAAAGGATATGCCTATGCCTCAACCCACACCACCTTTGCCTTACCCATCGAGACTTCGTAAGGAGAAACGACAACAACGTGAGAATTACCAATTTGAGCTTTTTATGAAAATGTTTTGTGATTTGCATTTCAACATAAGTTTTGCCGATGCTTTGGTCATGATGCCTCGATTTGCCGCTAACTTTAAGAGTATGTTAAACAACAAGGAGAAATTGCAACAATTGTCTAGTTGTTCATCGGTTTATCTTAACCGCATACCTCAAAAAGTCGGTGATCCCGGTAAATTCTTGATCCCATGTGCTATTCAAGATATGGAAGAATGCTATGCCTTGGATGATCTTGGTGCTAGTATTAACTTGATGCCTCTTGCAATCTTCAAGTCGCTCAATCTTCCTAATCTTACTCCTTCACTAATGTCTATCGAATTGGCCGATCATTCCATGAGTCCCGCGTGTGGATTGGCCGGAGACGTTTTTGTGAAAGTGGTAAAGTTCTATTATCCGGTAGACTTTATTGTTGTCGATATTCCCACGGATCCTCGAGTTCCACTTATTTTAGGTCGTTCCTTTTTGGATACGTCAATTGCGTTGATTGATGTGCATGCTAGAAAAATCACCTTACGTTTCAACGACGAGGAACTTGTTATAAACGCAACACAAAACTCTCAAATTTCTCATGTTTATTCCATCGCGACTATAAACCTCATTGATATGATCGAAATCGTTTGCGAGGAATTTTCACAAGAACTTTTAGGTTTTGGTGACGATGAAAATAGTGGCAATCCCACTATGCTCGATCCTATTCTTGATAATTCGACACCATCCTTCACTCCATTTGAAGGTAGTGGTTTTACGTTGGAAGAATTTGATGTTCCACGTACTTGTAACGAAGACCTTGACAACGATGAGGACTTCTCGATTATCAAGGATTTTCTTAACGATTTCCCATTTCCTCCACCCGAGGAGGTTATGAGTATCGAACCCAAATCTTTAATTGAGGAACCACGAACCCTCGAGTTGAAAGATTTACCTCCTCATCTGGAATACGTATTCTTGGAAGGAGACGATAAGTTGCTTATTATTGCGAAAGATCTTTCGAATGATGAAAAACCGCACTTATCGATGTTCTAAAGGACCACAAAGCGGCAATTACGTGGAAATTATCAGACATTATGAGGATTGATCCTAAATTTTGTACCCACAAAATCTTAATGGAGGAAGACTACAATCCCGCAATCCAATGTCAAAGGAGGGTGAACCCCAAAATTCATGACGTCATCAAAAAAGAAGTCCTAAAACTCCTTGATGCGGGAATGATTTACCCTATTTCTGATAGCCCTTGGGTGAGTCCTATTCATTGTGTCCCTAAAAAGGGAGGAATGACCGTTGTGCCAAATGATGACAACGAGTTAGTTCCAACTCGACTCGTGACCAGTTGGAGGGTGTGTATCGATTATCGTAAGTTGAATGACGCCACTCGTAAAGACCATTTTCCCTTGCCCTTCATGGACCAAATGTTGGAGCGTCTTACGGGAAATGATTTCTATTGATTTTTAGATGGTTTTTCTGGTTAATTCCAAATCCCCATCGATCCTCGTAATCAAGAAAAAACTATGTTTACGTGTCTATATGGAACGTTTGCCTATCGTAGAATGACATTCAGACTTTGTAATGCACCGGGAACTTTTCAACGGTGTATGATGGCTATTTTCCATGACATGATCGAGAAGACGATGGAAGTCTTTATGGATGATTTTTCTGTGTTTGGTTGTTAGTTCACTTCGTGTTTGTCGAATCTTGAGAAAATGTTGAAATGTTGTGAGGAAACCATCCTTGTGCTCAACTGGGAAAAATGTCATTTTATGGTTAAGGAAGGAATCGTCTTAGGGCACAAGGTCTCGAAAGCGGGGATTGAGGTAGACGTCATCGCCAAATTACCTCATCCTAAAACCGTCAAGGGAGTTAGGAGTTTCCTAGGCCACACGGGCTTTTATCGTCGATTCATCATGGATTTTTCAAAGATTTCTCGACCCATTACACATCTCCTCGAAAAAGATGCTCCTTTTGTCTTTAGCGAAGATTGTGTACGAGCCTTTGAAATAATTAAGAGGAAACTTACCGAAGCTCCCATTTTTGTTGCTCCCAATTGGAACCTCCCCTTTGAACTAATGTGTGATGCAAGTGATTACGCCATAGGGGCCGTTTTGGGGCAACGTCATGAAAAGCACTTCTTGCCTATTCACTATGCTAGCAAGACGATGACCGAGGCTCAACTTAAGTACACTACAACGGAGAAGGAATTCCTTGCCGTGGTGTATGCTTTTGAGAAATTCCGACCTTACCTCGTCTTGACTTGATCAACGGGTTGCCTCCCGAGAAGCGCTTGTTTTTGTTAACCGAGTCACGAGCCTGACTCGACCCAGAATTAATTCAAGGGAAACGTGGTGAGGGATGGAATCATCTCATGAGAGATGTCCTCACCAAAGTACAGCTTCACACGCTGGCCATTCACTTTAAAATTAGGCCAATTTGGCTGAGAAAGCTCAATGGTGCCGTAAGGGAAAACTTTGGCGACGGTGAATGGACCAGACCAGCGGCTCTTCAGCTTACCCGAGAAGATCTTCAACCAAGAGTTAAAGAGTAAAACTTGATCACCAACGTGGAACTCTCGGTTCTTAATCCTTGCATCAAGGATGATCTTGGTTTTCTCCTTGTAGATTAATGAGTTCTCATAAGCTTCATTCCTCAGTTCATTTAGCTTGTTGAGTTGAATCTCCCGAAGATTACAGGTGTTGTTGATGTCAAAATTGGCCCACTTCAAGGCCCAGTACACCTTATGTTCCAGCTCAATAGGGAGGTGGCGTGCCTTCCCGTACACAAGACGATATGGAGTGCAACCAATCGGAGTCTTATATATGGTACGGAAAGCCCACAAAGCATCGTCTAACTTATCGGCCCACGAGGCACGATGCTCTCCCACAGAACGCTCAAGAATTTGCTTCAATCCACGGTTAGATATCTCGGCTTGACCATTTGTTTGGGGATGATAAGCGATGGAAAGACAGTGATTGACACCGTACTTAGCCATGACTCGAGCAAAATGATCATTTCAAAAATGAGTCCCGCGGTCACTGATGATAGCACGAGGAACACCGAATCAAGCAAAAAGTTGTTTCAGAAAGTTCACAACCACCCTCGCATCGTTCATAGGGAGAGCCTTGGCTTCAACCCATTTAGAAACGTAGTCAATGGCTACGAGGATGTACTTGTTCCCTTTAGATGATGGAAACGGCCCCATAAAGTCGATGCCCCATACATCAAAGATTTCACATTCTTGTATGAAATTTTGAGGCATCTCATCTTTATGTATGATCTTGCCTTGTCTTTCGCAAGCATCACAATGTTTAACCATTTCATGAGCGTCATGATAAATGGTGGGCCAATAGAATCCCGAGTCAAAGACTTTCTTCGCGGTGTAGTTGGGACCAAAATGACCACCGGTGGGTCCTTTATGGCAAGCTTCGAGAATGTCTAAAGCTGCGGGTCCATCAACACACTGACGAATAATCAGATCAACACATTGTTTGAAGAGATAAGGGTCATCCCAAAAGTAAGTCTTAACATCTTTAAAGAACTTCTTCTTTTGTTGGGATGTTAACCCTTCGATGAGGAGGGTGTCATCAAGATTGGAATTGATAGACATTAAGGCCTCAAGGGGAAAAGAGTCATTGATCTCTTGATTCGGATGATCCCCTTGATATGGATCCTCAAGTCTACTTAGATGATCCACGGCTAGGTTTTCGGCTCCCTTCTTGTCACGAATTTCAATTTTATATTCTTGAAGGAGCAAAACCCAACGAAGAAGTCTTGGCTTATAATCTTGTTTAGTTAACAAGTACTTCAACGCGGAATGGCCGGTATAGACAATGGTGATGGAAAGAACAAGATAGGGGCAGAACTTCTCAAAAGCATACACTACAGCTAAAAGCTCTTTTTAGGTAGTGGAATAATGCAATTGAGCCCCCGTCATTGTCTTGCTAGCATAATGGATTGGTTGGAAGTGTTTGTTCACTCTTTGGCCCAAAACCGCTCCAATAGCAAAGTCGCTAGCATCACACATTAATTCAAAAGGTAACTCCCAATTAGGGGTAACCAAGACAGGTGCCTTAGTTAGTTTATCCTTAAGAAGATTGAAAGATTCGAGACACTCTTTAGAAAAGATAAAAGGCGTATCTTTTTCCAAGAGGTGGGTCATCGGGCGAGCGATTTTAGAAAAATCTTGAATGAATCGACGATAGAAGCCCGCATGACCAAGGAAACTTCTAACACCTTTCACGGTTGAAGGTGGACGTAATTTGGTTATGACATCAACTTTAGCACGGTCCACTTTAAAACCGGCTTTTGTGATTTTATGTCCAAGCACAATGCCTTCTTTTACCATGAAATGGCATTTTTCCCAATTTAGAACAAGGCGAGTGTCTTCACACCGCTTAAGCATGCGTTCCAAATTGGCAAGGCAAGTAGAGAAAGAATCACCATAGACCGAGAAATCATCCATGAAGACTTCCATAGTTTCTTCAACCATGTCATGGAAGACAGCCCTCATACACCTTTAGAAAGTCCCAGGAGCATTTCATAAGCCGAAAGGCATTCTTTTGTAAGCAAATGTTCCATAAGGACAAGTGAATGTGGTTTTCTCTTGGTCTTTAGGATTGATGGGAATTTGAAAATACCTGGAGAAACCGTCTAAGAAGCAATAATAGTCATTACCCGCTAGACGTTCAAGCATTTGGTCCATAAAAGGAAGGGGAAAATGATCCTTTCTCGTAGCATAATTGAGTTTGCGATAGTTTATACAAACTCGCCACCCTGTAACGAGACGAGTAGGAATCAACTCGTTGTTTTCATTGGGCACAACGGTGATTCCGCCTTTCTTAGGCACACAATGGACCGGACTAACCCATGGTGAATCCGAGATAGGGTAGATCTTTCCCGCATCAAGAAGTTTGATAACCTCTTTTTTGATAACGTCATGGATCTTGGGATTCACCCTTCTTTGTCTTTGAATAGTGGGTTTAAAGTCGTCCTCCATGAGAATTTTATGTGTGCAAAAGTGAGGATCAATTCCACGAATATCGAAGATTTTCCAAGCAATCGCTTTCTTATGATTCTTCAGCACGGCGATAAGTCGAGATTTTTCGTCTTCTTTCAAATCCTTTGCGATGATGACGGGTGACTTCTTGTTGTCTTCAAGGAAAATGTACTCGAGATGAGACAGTAGGTCCTTAAGCTCTAAATCTGGAGGATTTTCGATGGAAGGCGTAGTCAAATTCGGATCATCGATAGAGATTTCCTTAGGAGATGGTGGAGAAATATGGTCCTCATTGAGAAGTTTCTCAATGGTACGAATGTCTTCATCCCAATTGGAGGGAGAATCGTCATATTGCAAGTCCACATCTCGCAATGTTGCTTCAAATTCTTTCAAAATGAAATCACTTTCACCAAATGGAGTTAGTGATGGAGCAATAGAGGCAATCGTCTCAACAATGGGTAGAGAAGAAGAACCACTTTTACAAGCGTCTTTGAAATGTTCTTCACAAGCCTCATCAAGAACGTCAATGAAATTAACGCTCTCGTTTTCAGAAGGCTGCTTAGAAAGTTTTCCCATGTTGAAGACGATTTTATCATCACCAACTATCATGATTAATTCGCCCGCGGCTACATCAATGAGAGTGCGACCGGTCCTCAAGAATGGACGTCCAACGGTTAATGGAAGACGGGGATCCATCTCGTAGTCAACGACAATAAAATCCGTCGGAAAGGTGAATTTGTCGACACCGACGAAGACATCTTCGGCTATCCCCACCGGATAAGCAACCGTACGGTTAGCTAATTCCAATGTCATTCGTGTGGGGACTAGCTCGGGTAGAGATAATTGTTTCCAAACACTTAATGGCATTAAGTTTATACTAGCACCTAGATCGGCTAGGGCCATACAATTCTCTACCCCGGGGAAGTTGCAAGGAATGAGAAAACGACCCAGATGTTGAAATTCAGTTGTGAGCGAGAGCCTCGGCAAAGGAGATATTTAAACAAGAAGTTTCTCCTTATCACTGAGAAGATCTTTAAACATTTTAGCATATTTCGGCATGTGAGCGAGAGCCTCGGAAAAGGAGATGTTGAAATTCATTTGTTTAAACATTTTAAGAAAGTTAGAAACCTGAATATCATCCTTGTTCTTCAACTTCTCTTTCCTCAACCTTGAGGGATAAGGTATATTGGGTTGAGATGAAGTCTTTGGAATGGAATTCTCACTCACATCCTTGGGTGGTGGAGGGGTGGAAGTAGAAGGTGGAGGAACTGGTGAAATAGAAGGTGGAGTAATGACTTCGGCTTGAGCTGCTTTCTTCTTACGAGCACGGGTATGCATACACACCTACAAAAGGAAAAGAAAAATAGACAAGAAATATTTTTGGTTTTTTTATGTTTTTCTATTTTTTTGAATTTTTGAAAATTTTTTAATTTTTATGGATTTTTAAAAATTTTTGGCAAGAAAAATAACGTTCAAAAGTGAACGGATCCCAAAATCCAACGCGTCTCTCACAAAAAACCGTTAATCTTAACGAAAAGAGCCGGCATCGGCACCATCTAATAACTAGATTTTACTTAGTTATGAAAGAGTTATCGTCTGATCTTTTCGAATTGATTACTAGTTGAAAGTGCGACTCAGTCGTTCTTGGTGGAAAAATAAGAAAGGTGGTTATCTATTTTAAACTACAATGAAAGAAAATGACGTTGCGTAAAAGGTAAAAATTAAGTAAAAACAAAAGCGAGAAAAGATTTAACTAAAAATAAAGACTCTTAAAATTAAATGACGAAGAAATTAAACTCATTGAAAATAAATATGAAAACTTAAAAACTTAATTAAAATGAAAACCTTAAAAAATAAAATACTCGAAAATTAAACTAAGACGATCAAGTAAAAACAAGGCTTAAGAAAATGGCGGGAAAAATAAATTTAAAAATTAAATTGGACAAAAACTAATTAATTTCGCAATATATAAAAAATTGAATTAATTTTGCAATAAAACAATTAATTTCGCAATCCTAGGTTAAGATTTCGCAATACACCAGTAACTATAAATCCGCAATTCTGAAAAGTGAAACAATTCCGCAATAGCTTGGTTGTAATATTTCGCAATAACTGAAGGGCACAGAATTCGCAATTAGAGAAAATGAAGATTTCGCAATGAAGAATATAGCAAGATTCCGCAACTTCACACAGCAAGAATCCGCAATACCCAAAAGGGGTATAACTTCGCAATTAAGAAAATTGCAAATTTTCGCAATGACAAGGAGAAGATTTCGCAAAGTATGGAAGTAGTACAATTTCGCAATTATGCTGAAGTTCAATTTCGTAATATCAGATTGTATGATTTCGCAATATAACAAGAGACACAAATCCGCAATACACAAAGTATTACGAATTTGAGTCAAACGTCCTAGAAAAGTGGAACTCGGGACATGGACGATTTTAAGCACTTTTTAACAACTTTTTAGGGACAATAAGCATACAAAAACACCAATAAGCTAGATGAATGATAAATCTTATAAATCCTCAACAAGTAGATCAAGAAACACGTAAAGAAAGAAACTTTATGTGTCGAAATAGAAAAGTAGATGAAAAAGATGATGAACACAAGATCGTAACCAACAAGAAAGATTAAAAAGATAAAGATTAAGACAAAATTAAACTTGAAAAGTAAAGGTTTGATTAAAACAAGAAAGATAAAAGATGAAGTTCTAGTGAGAGAAAGTTAAACACTTTCTCTCTCTAAAAATAAAGCTAAAGAAAGAAAATGAACTAGCTAAATTAACTAACTAACACCCTCCTAATGTGTTATTAGGAGGGTATATATAGGAGGTGGGGAGGTCCATGTGTTGCTTCCTTCTTTCTTTCTTCTTGACTCGATGTAAATTCTTTGTCTTTCTCAACGTCGTCTCAGGATTTGTCGATATAAATTGAACTTGTCTTATAATTTCCTTCTTCTATTAGACTTGAGTTCTTCGACTTCATTAAACTTCCGTCTTTAGACTTTTTCTTCGATAAATCTTCAGAATAGGCCTTGGACTTCCGTTCTTTTTACACTATTGATCTTTTGACTTCGTCTTTTCTCGTTTTCTTCGATAAAAGCTCGTGAAATCCCATGTTTTCTTCCTTTTGCATATTTTTATCCTGAAACACAATAAAAACACAAACCACGCATAATTCCGAATTTTACGACATAAAATACACGTTTTGGTCTTGTTATTATTGGAAATAAGTGGTAAAAGGATAAGTGTTTTCACACTTATTAAATCCTCTACACTTGACCATTGCAATGCCCTCATGAAATGTATTAATTTCAAAGCACAGATTACATTTCTCATCATAAATAACCCACCTTGGCCTTTATTAAATACTAAACTTTAAGAAAATTAAAAAGATAGAAATATGTACAAAATAAGTAAAGAAATCGAAGACTTACATTGAGGTTTTGGCCGTCATGAATGTTCATCATCCTCAAGTTTCACGTTCCCTAAACCAAGCTTAAAAACGAGATCATTGTTATGTTGATCCCAAATTTAGATCGACTTAGCTTGTGTAAACGAGATTAAATCAAGTTAAACACGTAGAGAAACTTTGTTGTGTATAAAACAATTTAAGTATTATGCGGAATTAATACTCAAACAAGAACACACAAACAATGTACACAAAACTTTCACTTGATTGATAAAACAAACTTGCGTACAATGAAAGTGTTAAAACATATATGAAACATAAACCTAAAATCCTCCTTTTATAGTTATAAAGAGCCTTGTATAAGAGTCTACGTATCAGCTATTTTAGGTAAAGACAAACATAGAAAATACATTGTTGATCATATCTTTACTAGAAACATTATACGTGTAGACTAAGTCTTATATCAGTGCTTGACTTCATCCTAACAACGTTTGAGATCTTCCTGAAAATGCTTGTCTTGTCAACGCTTGTTTTCTTCTTATCAACGTCCCGATTGCTCTTGTCAGCGTCCAAGTGTACTGGCTACATTTTATTCCCAACAATCCTCCCCTAAACTTGATATCTACTCTAGTAATCAAGTTTCTGAATAAAAACTAAGAACTAGGAGGATTCTTACAAATCTTATCAAATTGGTAATAAACATGCCTAATCAAATCTTTGGCCACGTCACTTGAGTAGTCAATCTCCAGCTGTGTTGTCTTCATTTTTCCAAAACTTCTTTGGACATGGGATACTCAGCATCCACAAGAAGATATTCAGAAAACTTTGTAGAACTCAAATGATACACACCAGCTGTCGAATACAAACGCCAATGAAGTCCACTGATATCATCCTCAAGATCCTTCCAAACAGGATCTTCTTCTTCTAGTGCACACATTCTTTTGAATGTTGACCAAAGCTTTATTCCATTGACTGAAGTAGGTGCTTCAGTCTCATACTTGGCCAGCAATAACCTCCAAAGGTCTGCCAAGTCCTCTCTATCCATACTTGCAAACAAAGACATAAGAGTAGTAAATGTGTGTACCTCTTTTCCATATCTGCCAATCATCCAGAACCCACTTGCATCTTCTTCATAGCTAATGATAGGGTTTCTGGCATCAAGAGGTATCACTTATACCATATCTGAAGCTTCCATGGGTGAGAGCTTAATGCTCCTTCTAATAACAGCTTCACTGCGATTCACTTTATTCAAATCTTTAGGGAACTCAAGTGGAACTCCCTTCTTCAATGGCCTTGGAACAATCATAGCCTTTTGAATCTCCATCTCTTCTGCAAGTTCTTCTTTCCTTTCATCTGAAAGAAGTCTGATAGTGTTCATTTCTTGCACTCTTGCCCAAATAGGATAAGCCTTATACTCCAATTCTTCAAAGGACAATCCCATCAATTTCTAAGAAGTCCATCCTGTTTGATGACATCTGAGCAACATGTAATAAAGCTCCCTTCTATCTCTCTTCAGCAGTGAGAAAACTTTGCTAGCCTTATGCTTCAGAATTACCTTGCTATCTCTTTCAACTCTTAGAAGAATCTCCAAACCCCAAATTTGATCTGAAATAGTCATATTTGGATTCTCCATAACCTTATTTTCCCAAGCATGGTACATTTGAGTAACTTCTGGCATATCATAATCTACCTGCATTTTTAACTCTACAAGTTTCTCCCTTGCCAATTCATCACCATATTCAAGTCTTTCTGGTTCTTCAACTATCATAACACTTGAATCTGAACTTTCATCATTACTTCCTTCTTGCTCCTCAGAAGTAACTTCAAATGGTGACTCAACAACCTTCTTCTTCTCTTGCTCCATAAGTTGTGCAACCAACTTTGAATCAAAATCTACTTGAGCTGCATCCTTGTAAACCTCAGCTTCTACCATGATTCCTTTACCCTTATCTAATGGATCAATGATAGGTAAAGATGATGATGGTACCTGTGAAGACACTTCTTTGATAATAGTTGACGACTGGAATACATCAACCATATCTACAGGTTTGTCAACGTTCAAATCCTGTGTGTCAACGCCCAACTTATTCTTGTCAGCGCTTGGTGTGTTAGCATCCAAAATCTGCTTGTCAACGCTCACCTTACTCTTGTCAGCGCTTCTTATGAACTGCTCCATCATTGTTGTAAAAGATAAGTTCAAATTTGTAGGAGTAACCAAAGATACATCAAAACCTGGTTGCTTCTTCAATTCAGTAAGAGCTTCAGCCACACCCAAAGATTCTCCATCATATGAGCCTTTGCCACTCAAATCAATTGGCTCTGTAGCAGCTTCATGTGAGCCTTTATCACTCAAATTAACAGGCTTTGTAGCAGCTTCCTACCCTTTGTAAGAATCCTCCCCTGAGGAAAGGACTCTTGCCTGCCTTCTCCTAGATTCAACAGTTTCCAATACAACAATCCTCTCCCTCAATTTCTTGAGGTTAAGGCCTTGGGTAGAGACAGTATGTACCAGGTCTGCATTTTGCTTTTGCAAGCTAATGTAGACAGCCGTCAATTCCAACATTGTATATGGTTCCAATCTGCCCTCCTCTAGAGTGGGTATTTGACCTCCCAAAGTAGATTCATGGGGCATGTATGAGGTCTTAATGATGTTAGGACTGGCTTGGCCTGCATCTAAGCGAGTACCAATAGTCCCAGCCTCATCCATATCACCAACCACACTTGTGGTGGTGGTTCTCTCTGCAACATGGCTAGGACCACTAGAGGAGAACACTCTAGTAGTCCTTGGGCGTTTTACCAACCTAAATTCAGGGGGTGTACAAGATGATGTGGATTGAGTGGTAGTTTGAAGGTTAAGGGGTGTTTGGGTCTGTTGTAGAAAGGTGTCAACGTCTGGATTTGAAGTATCAATGCCAACATTTAACGTGTCAGCGTTGAAGGGATCTTGGTCAAGTTCCATATGTTGAGGTGAAGGTGATGGTTCAGGCAATGGGTCAAGTTGTGGTTGTGGGCCTGGTTGAGGTTGTGATGTTGCAATAACAACAAGCATGGCTTGGGTAAGGGGTAAGTCTCTGTGAGGGGATGAATTCATCTTACAAAAAATAGCTTTCTTTTGCACAGGGATCGCATAAAAATCATCATGATCCTTGGTGTAATACCTTTGCTCATCAAAAATCATTTGTAAAAATCTGGGGTATGCCAAAGTCATCTTATTACCCTTGTTTTTACACATGCCATCAAAAATTAGTTTAGAAAAATTATACTTTTGCCCATTTGTAATACACACAATTGCACTAGCAATAGATCTGTTAATTTCATTATGTGCAGTACATTTGGGACTTAAACATTGAAGGATGACATGTATTAAGTACTTCTAAGCTGGGGGAAATTCCTGTTTGTTATATTTATTTAAAGTTCCCTCTTTAGGGAAAGGATATCCCAAAGCTTGGAGTCCCTGTTCTATCTCACCAATGGGAAGAGTGGTTATACCATCTGCATCATTAAGATGCAAAGCCTGGCGAACCAAGGATTCAGTAACCACCCAAGGACGCCCATGGACAATAGCTGTTATCGTAGTTACATTATTAAGTGTTGAGGAACTAACAGTGTTCTAAAACTGTTTAATATGAGTGATAGGTATGAGAGGAGCATGAGAAAGAGTATATCGTAATGGAGATGCATTCAAATACGCCACCATCTGGGTGTATTGAGGAAACAGAGCATCATCAGCCTCCAAATAAGCAATCATATTATGCTGACTTCTGAATCCCAATACCAAGTCACTTGGTTTAAACTTAGGCGCCATTGATGTAGAAAGCTATTTGTGAGAGATTATAAAAGATGAATTATATGAGAAAAGTTGTTAGACAAGAATATGAGAGTACCCTGCTTAAAAAGAAGGAGCCAAATTTATAGGAGAGATAGGCACATGTGATTGGTAAAAAATGAGGCAAGTATTTTCAAAATATAATGATGAAAATATTGAAAAGAAAATAAGTTATCTTGTGCATTAATTAAAAGTCATCAACTCCCAAAATTACGGCCCCAATTTTCGTCAAAAATAACAACTAGGTAGGACCCAATGAGTGTCAACGGTCAAAAATAACCCATCAACGCCCAACGGCTATATTCTTGTCAACGTTGGTAAAAGCCTTGTCAACGTCTAAATTGGTCATAACAACGTTTGGAAATATATCTGTCAACGTCCAAAAATAAAAATCATAAAAATGAAAAAGGACCTTAACAAAGTAATTTATCCTAGTGAAGATAACCGATTAACTGAAAATTACCATAGGGTGGCAAGCACTGTCTAATCATGCACACTTGCTTATGCAAGATAGATATAACAGTCCTCTAGTGTCCCTTACTTACCAAGGTTCTTAACAGTTAAGTTATCTCATAAAATCCCTTGTAACTTCCCAGATAATCCCAATAGAAATCATACCCAAGTCTCCCAACAGACCACATCCATATCTAGGCCAAAAGGTCTTGGCAGCGTGCATAGTATATCAACTTTGCATGTTACAGTGCCTCATGAGTTAGTAAACTAATTCATACTCACCAGTGGACACAATCTAGAATTGTGCAAGAGTACTATAAGAATACCCAAAAAGTCCTAAAAGGTTCCTAAACCTCCCCTTAAACTATGATACATAAGTTGCCAAATAATATGCATGTAAATAAAAATTTATGTCAAGATAGGAATATAAATATTCCAACCATCATCCGTAAGTTGAAACATGCTCCAAGAATGCTCCAAGGATCCATAAGCATCTGTGTATCCAATGGTACAATGCTAACAACGCCTGCACAATTAGATCAAAAACCACAAAACTAACATGTTGCTGAGAACGTCACGATAACACTTATCAGTGTTAAGATAACCTTTGTCAGCATTAGACAAATAAAGTGGAAAATCTAATTTCACATAAAGACCAATAACAATGCATATCATGTACATACTTTTACAATAAGTTCCCAAAACACATTTTAAGTAAGATTGATCATTCCAATACTTGTTACCAAGTATTGAAATCTTCCAGTATCAAAAGGTTTAGTCAATAAATCAGACACATTCTCTTCTGTGTCAACCCTATCTGGTTGTATTAAACCCTTTTCAAAACAATCTCTTATAAAATGATGTCTAATTTCTATGTGTTTTGTTTTAGAGTGATGTACAGGATTTTTAATAATGCATAAAGTACTGTTATTGTCTACAAAAATCTTGGTATGCATGAAATTATACCCATAATCCAACAACTGGTTCTGAATCCATAAGACTTGTCCACAACAAGCAGCTGCAGCAACATACTATGCTTCAGTTGTAGAATTGGCCACCATTGTTTGTTTCTTACATTGCCAAGATATCAATCTACTCCCAAGAAACTGACATCCACCAGTTGTGGATTTCCTGTCAAATTTGTCACCACCATAATCACTGTCTGAATATGCAATAAGCTCCAATGGGGAATCTTTTGGATACCATAATCCCAGGTCTGGATAACATCTAAGGTATCTAAAGATCCTCTTGACAGCATGAAGATGTCATTCTTTGGGAGTCACTTGATGACGTGCACATGCACACACAGCAAACATAATGTCAGGTCCTGAAGCTGTGAGATATATCAATGAACCAATCATTGATCTATAGTGCCTGACATCCACTTCTTTTCCATCTCCAACTTTTCCCCAAGGGTGCTCTCTATCCATAGGAGTGCTAGCCCTTTTCTCATGTGGAGAAAAGCCAAACTTCTTCAAGATTTCTGCTACATATTTATCTTGAGAGATGAAGATACCATCTTCTTTCTACTGAACTTGTAACCCTAGAAAGAAGTTCATCTCCCCTATTGCACTCATCTTGAACTTGTCTGTCATAAGCTTGGAAAAGTCTTCACTCATCTTCGGACTAGAAGAGCCAAAGATGATATCATCTACATAGACCTGAACAAGTAAGAAATCCTTACCAGTCTTCTTTGTAAATAAGGTCTGGTCTATGGTGCCCCTTTTAAATCCATTTTCCACCAGATAGGTGGACAATGTGCCATACCATGCTCTTGTGGCTTGATGAAGTCCATACATAGCTTTCTTCACTTTATACACCTTGTCTGGATGTTCTGAATCTTCAAAACCAGGAGGCTGCATAATATACACCTCCTCTGCAATTGTGCCATAAAGAAAAGCACTCTTCACATCCATTTGATAGACTGTAAAGCCCATGCAGGAAGCATAGGCTAGAAAAATCCTTATAGCCTCAATCCTTGCAACAGGTGCAAAGACTTCCTCATAGTCTATCCCTTCTTCTTATGTATATCCTTGAGCCACTAAACGTGCCTTGTTCCTGACCACAATGCCTCTTTCATCCTTTTTGTTTCTAAGAACCTATCTTGTCCCAATAGGTCTAACATATCTGGGACAATCAGCCAACTCCCAAACATCCTGGATAGCAAATTGGTGAAGCTCATCTTGCATTGCTTCCACCCAACTTGGTTCTTTGAGAGCATCAAAAATCTTCTTGGGTTCCTGTTGTGACAGAAAACAGACAAACAAACATGCTTGAACAAGAGGGGTATCAACCTTCTTGTGAATATTGGCAATAAATCCTCCAAGATTATGATGGGATCTTCTAGTTTGCACAGGAGTCATCACATCACCAATAATTAGAGAAGGAGGATGATTTTTGATTATAGAAGTGAGCACTCCTCTCTCAATAAGTGTGTTGTCCTCAATCTCATCTTTCGTGTTACTAATATCCTCCTCAGACTCTCTTCCATCACCATCTGAATGAACCTCTCCATTTCTGTTTGAAGGTTCACCTTGTTCAAAATTATTGGAAGAGAAAAGATGGTCAAAAGATCTGTCAACGCCTGAATCAAAGTTGTAAACGTGTGAGCCATCAACACCTAAGTTTGTCTTGACAGCGCCAGAATTTCCTTTGTCAGCGCCTGAAAGATCATGCATGTTTTCAATTGGTGATACTTGGGGACCACCATTTTCCTTTCCAGCAGTAGCAAATGCATCTGTCCATATGGGAATAGTAACATACTCAAGTATGGGTGCTGATTTGTCTGCTTGTGATCCAACCTCTTTGTCAACCTGTTTACTTGAAACATCAACAACTGGTTGTTCCACAACATTTGAAGTTACCTTCACAATATTTGGATTAGTAACAGACATATAATTCAGAGTCCTAGATAGAGGTTCCAAGTCAAATAACCAATTTGGACCACTCTCAGGATCACTAGGTTTACTTTTTAAAAACCTAACATGTACTCTTTCAAGTATACATTTTTCTTTCTTAAGGTAAACTCTATATCCTCTACTCTGCATAGAATAACCCATGAAGTAACCTTCATCACCTTTAGCACTAACTTTACCTAAGGCATCACTAGTGTCTAACATAACTACATGACATCCAAAAGGTTTAAGAAAACCAATACTAGGTTTCCTACCCCAAAGTAACTCATAAGGTGTTTTGTTGTGAATCTTGTTGACTAATGCCCTATTCTCAACATAACAATCTGTATTCACAGCCTCATCCCAAAAAGCAATGGGAAAGTGAGCATCAGCCAACATAGTTCTGGCTGCTTCTATGAGGATTCTATTCTTTCTCTCAGCTACCCCATTTTGATGTGGGGTTCTAGCTACACTAAACTGTCTAGTAATCCCTTTCTTGGCACAAAAAATCATCTAGCAACTTATTCTAAACTCACCACCATTATCACTTCTAAGTATCTTAACCTCATTACCAGACTTCTTTTCTATCTGAGTAATAAAGTTAATCAAAATATCAGCAGTGTCACTTTTCAAAGCTAAAAAGAAAGTCCAGGTAAACCTAGAAAAATCATCAGTGATGACAAAACAGTAAGATTTACCATTTAAGCTTTCTATGTTAGTTGGACCAAACAAGTCCATATGCAGCAAGTGAAGTGGTTTAGAACTAGAGTGTACTGGTTTAGACTTAAATGAGACCTTGTGTTGTTTGCCTTTAAGGCATGCAACATAAGAGTGGTCATTGTGGAAAGCCTTTTCAGTCAAACCATCAACCAAACCATGTCTCACAAGTCTGTTTAGATTTTTAAAATTAATGTGCCCTAACCTTCTGTGCCAAAGATTACTCTCATCAACTGAAGCCTTAGCATATAGACATGATAGATTATTATTCATCTTAATTCCATTAAGATTCACATTATAAATGTCCTTATGCCTAGGTGTTCTATAATCAAGGAACTTCTCATCTGGTATTTTAAAATCTTTGCTCAACACCAAGCATTCAGTATCAGTGAAAAGAACTTTATTTTTGTTATCACAAACCTATGATACACTAAACAAGTTATAGTCAAGTTCTTTTACTAGAAACACGTTTTCAAAACGCAAATTGTTGGTGAGAAGAGTTCCTTTACCTGTGATAGTTCCATATCCGCCTCCAAAGTAAACTTTGTCACCATCCTTAATAGGAGTGAAGGTTGTTAAATAATCTTTCTTCCCAGTCATGTGCCTAGAGCATCCACTATCCCAATAGCCATAGTCATTAACCTGCTTTTGAATGCCCTACACATAAAGAAAACAAATTAGTTTTCTTTAGGAACCCAAGCCTGAGAAGACTTGGATTCATTTGGTTGTTCAACAAGAACAGACTTAGTCCTTATGACAACCCCTTGTTCATCCCTTTTTGGATTAAACACCCAGTTAACCCCAATTGGTTTTGTTATGACCTTTGAAATATAATGAAATCTGTTACAGGTCACAGAAATCCCATCTGAATTAGGGTTTTGGTCTTGCTTAGGTCTCCATGTCAAGCTAGAAGAAGCTTTAGACCCATTTCCCTTTGGTTGCAAATATTTACCATTATTTGGTCTGGCAACGTTTCTGTCAGTGTTTAATTTGGTCTTATCAACGCTGATATTACCCTTATCAGCGTTGAACCTAGGGTTTTCTACAAGAACCCATTGTCTATTAGACCATGTATTGGTCTTCTGAAAAGGTCTTTGTCCATAAGTCCCTTTAGTAAACAATGGACCTGGTCTAACAACTTGTGAACTTTGCTGGACAAATGATTTGGGTTTGACAGTGTTTGACTTTTTATCAGCGTTGACCTTTGAAGCATTGACACACTTATAGGCTAAATGTGAAAAACTTCCACAAGTATAACAGGCTTTTCTAGACGTTACTCTAGGTCTAGAAGAAAATAAACATGTTCCATTATCACTAACTTGGCTTTGATGACCTAGGTTTTCTATACATTTCTGCATATTTAATACTAGGTTTTCTTTCAACGTTTAAGCCAAGGTCAACAGTCTTGCCAGTGGTTGGGTTTGACACTTTATGGGTGTAGACTCATTTGGGCTATCACTCAATATGCCACCCTTAACAAACAAGGTAGGGTTAGCTTTCTTCCATTGGTCCAAATCAGTCAACTTCTGCTTGTATTCCTCTACTGGGGTAAGAACTCTTGGTGGAGAAATAAATTCCTCTTCTTGGAATTCTGGTATACCAGTCCAAGATAAGTCCTTTCTAGGAACACCATAGAAGTTCTCAGCAGGTGGTGGAACACCAGCATACTCTTTCATCCCAATCCCAGTCATATCCCTAGAATCCCTTTGTTCACCAACACATTTTTTTAGGGTTTGTGAGGCTTTATCAAATGTCTGAATTTTAAGATCTACATTATCCTTATTTTTGATAGCCTCATCTAACTTAGCCTGTAAAGTAGCATTGACTCTTTCCATGATGTTTCTAATCTCAATACTAGCATTTAAATCATGATTTAAAATATTGATTTGATCTTTTAGGTCAAGCTCCGTTTTCTTATACTCAGCTATAGTCTTTTCAGTTTGAGTAAGAGCAAGTTGATAGTTAGACAACTTGCATCTTTCATTAACCACATCTGTTGTTAATTTTAAAACTTCTTTGTTAAGTTTTTCAGTATTTAGACGACAACCCTTACTACAAAATGCATCATTATATACCTCATTGTCTGATGAAGATGAGGAGTGTGCCATGAGAGCATAGTGAACATGCTCTTCTTCTTCCTTTTCTGCAACCAAAGCTTTGTTCTCTTCCTCATCCTTGGCTAAGTAGCTCCAATCCCAGCCAACACCATCAATGTCTTGCATGGCAATCATAGCTTTAGAATCCTGAGCCTTGATGATTTGGCTTGAGGGTTTTCCAGCAATCAGATCTTCTTGGAGATCTGCATTCTCTCATAAAGTGTCCCATTCGATGAAAATTATAACACTCAACCTTGGATTTATCAAATCCAGCAGTGTCCTTAGCATTAAAAGTCATCTTCTTCTTGAATCTTCTATTCCATCTATTTGCCCTTATGCTTGCAAGGGCCATATTCCACTTTATGTCCATCTCCTCCAAATGCTCATCACTAATTTGCTCAAGGTCCTCATATGTAATCACTGAACCATTGGGCAAAGAAGCAATGTATGCACACACAATATCTAGATCAATACCAGCAGGCTTAACTCTTGGAGAGTCAACATTGTATGTGTCAGCGTCTGAATGTGAGGCGTTGAAAAGGCTTGATCCAGTGTTGACACAAGTTGATCCAGTGACGGGGTGCATGTGCCTTTTGATCAAATTGACCTTCACTATGTGAGAAGAAGGCCATATTTCCATTGGTGGACTTGCTTCCATGATCCAAAAGAGTTTCATTCTCTACCAACCTCAGTTTATTGTAAACATCATCAAAAGTAGAACTTTTGTGAGTGTTATTAGCAATTATAGACCTTGCTTCAATCTTCCATGCATCACCAATACTTTTAAGAAAAGTGGTGATAATATCAACATTACCAAGCACTGTTCCCATGAAGGACAGCTTACTTGTAATGTCAAGAAGTCTGCTTCTCACTCCACTTAGCTTCTCACTGGGCTGGGCTTTAAAAACAGCATACTCATGCAAGAGTTTCTTCTTTTTCTCTTGTACCGTATCATCATTACCACCATAAGCAACTTCAAGGGCTGCCCAAAGATCTTTTGCAGACTCATAGCTTCTATATTTGTGCTTATTTTCTTGTCCCAAAGAGAGTTTGAGAATGCTTAGGGTTTTCATGACATTCCTTCTCTTTGCTATGTCCTCAGTTGAGACAGCTCTACCATCTTCAGGTTTTTTTTTTCGATCCGCTTTAGTAGAGCCTTGAACATTTGTTCTTTGTAAGATGGCAGATGCAATCTTTTGAGCTTTATTGAATGTGTTTCCATATTCAATAATTTCCCATAGGGTGTAGTCATGGATTTGTAGATACTGTTCAAAGTTAAACTTCCATAGCTCAAAATTGTCTGGGTCTAGCATGAGAATCTTGATGTTGGGGGTTGAGGAGGAGGAGGAGGAGTTTACTTCTAGGGTAGACATGATGTTTTTAGGGATTCTTGAAAATTAGGGTTTTTGGCGATTTAGGGTTCTTGTGTTCTTTAGATCAAAGTTTCTCAACAAGCTCTGATACCACTTGTTGATCCCAAACTTAGATCGATTTAGCTTGTGTAAACGAGATTAAATCAAGTTAAACACGTAGAGAAACTTTGTTGTGTATAAAACAATTTAAGTATTATGCGGAATTAATACTCAAACAAGAACACACAAACAATGTACACCAAACTTTCACTTGATTGATAAAACAAACTTGCGTACAATGAAAGTGTTAAAACATATATGAAACATAAACCTAAAAGCCTCCTTTTATAGTTATAAGGAGCCTTGTACAAGAGTCTACGTATCAGCTATTTTAGGTAAAGATAAACATAGAAAATACATTGTTGATCATATCTTTACTAGAAACAAACTAGAAACATAATACGTGTAGACTAAGTCTTTTATCAGTGCTTGACTTCATCCTAACAACGCTTGACATCTTCATGACAATGCTTGTCCTGTCAACGCTTGTTTTCTTCTTATCAACGTCCCGATTGCTCTTGTCAGCGTACAAGTGTACTGGCTACATTTTATTCCCAACATGTTATTATAAGTTAGCAAACTAGCACGAACTCATGTGGCCTAATTATTTAATTAGACTCCCTTATTCCTAGGTGTATATCTTATATTTTAATATTGTCTTTGATCACGAGGATGCATTGTTGACTTATTTCGATAGTTATTTAGGCAGAAAATAAAGTAGGACGATTTAATCAATAGTTAGCTAAAGGACAAAATCTTTTAAAACTGCTTCTCGGGACCTTATAAAGTTCATATCTTGGCATAACTCGCTTCACGATTTGAGACCTTTCTCGGACCGATATTTGACAGTGACTTCATACTTCAAATCTTGAGAGACGTTCATGAAATAATGGTCTTCTCTTCATAATAGGAATTTCTTCACTTGAAGTTTTGAGAGATTCTTCATACTTGGACCACGACTTCTTCATTTTTCTCCAATCTTTATTTTGGACTTTGATATACAACGATCCGCCTCCTTTTAGGACTTGGATCTATTTACCCTCATACCTTGTTAGGGCCTTTTTGGATAGACTTCTCCATGATCTTTAGGGGAGTATTTTCTTTTCGTCGTGTGTCTCGATCCTTCATATTAATTTTTTATAAATGATTCTTCACATCACTTTTGGATCTTTAGCAACAAAATGTAGCCCTCATGCCTTGTTAGGGCTTTTTCGGACTCGCCAATCTTCGCATCCTGCTTCAATAAGTTATGCCTTGGCTATGAACTCTAATTAATACCGAGCAGCTTTTAAACGATCGTGTGCTAGAAGCTAAGTAACTTTTCAAATCGTACAACCTTATTTATTGCAAATATATTTATTAACAAGCGATGGGAGAAGAAGCTTATAATCAACTCACATGAATTCACGAAAGAATACCAAACTTATAATTGACTCTATCATCTCTCGTTCTCCACAATTTAAAATCTCAAGGAATGAGACTCATGGATGCTTAGCCAATTAAATCAAAGTTTTGGGTTTTCAAGTCATCTATATGACCTTGCAAATTCTTAGACCCTTTCAAGTTTAGAATTCGCATTTTAAAGTTCCCTTGATAAACAACTTTCTAGGATCAATTATAGGAACTTGTGAAAAGTTCTTGTTCTTAACCCGTGAGAGTTAAGACTTTCGCGTTTTAAAGTTCCCTATATAAAAGCCTAGCAAAACTTGACTTAAACACGTTAATGATACTAGCTAGAGTAAACTTAGATAAGTAAACTCGGGTTGAGTCAAAATATTCACGAATTTGAAAAATTTAAAACCACTTTATTCAAAATTTATTCTAGCAAAGAACGTAAATAATGCTAACAAAGGAAAATACTACTATACAACTAGGCCAAAATAGATTAAAAATTTTGAAAAATGTCGAAAAATCAAATTTCCCGGTTCAAATGATGAGAAATTAATGGAAAAGCCCACTTACTTCGATAGAAGTCCCCCTACACTTGATATAAACATTGTCCTGAATGTTTAAGTATTTGGGAGTAAACTCCCCTACAATTAGGACATTGTGCACTTTGTTTAAATCTTGCTAAGGGAAGGACAACTATAGTGATTTCAATGTGAACATATGAGATATGAAATATTGAATCACGATAGTTTAGGATAGAACCGGGAAGACGGGTACACGGGATCACGGTCCTCAAATGTCATCAAAATTGGATCTTTGAATCTTTTAATCCCTGCACATCAAAAGAAACAAGACAACAAACACATACGGGGCTCCCCCTACACTTATTATGAAAATGGTAAAGGATAAATCAACGGCTGCCTCCCGAGAAGCGCTTGTTTTTGTTAACCGAGTCACGAGCCTGACTCGACCCAGAACTAATTCAATGGAAACGTGGTGAGGGATGGAATCATCTCATGAGAGATTCCCTCACCAAAGTACAGCTTCAAACGCTGGCCATTCACTTTAAAATTAGGCCCATTTGACTGAGAAAGCTCAATGGTGGCGTAAGGGAAAACTTTGGTGACGGTGAATAGACCAGACCAACGGCTCTTCAGCTTGCCCGAGAAGATCTTCAACCGAGAGTTAAAGAGTAAAACTTGATTACCAACGTGGAACCCTCGGTTCTTAATTCTTGCATCATGGATGATCTTGGTTTTCTCCTTGTAGATCAATGAGTTCTGATAAGCTTCATTCCTCAGTTCATTTAGCTTGTTGAGTTGAATCTTCCGAAGATCATCGGTTTTGTTGATGTCAAAATTGGCCCACTTCAAGGCCCAGTACGCCTTATGTTCCAGCTCAATAGGGAGGTGGCATGCCTTCCCGTACACAAGACGATATGGAGTGCAACCAATCGGAGTCTTATATGCGGTACGGAAAGCCCACAAAGCATCGTCTAACTTATTGGCCCACGAGGCACGATGCTCTCCCACAGTACGCTCAAGAATTCGCTTCAAACCATGGTCAGATATCTCGGCTTGACCATTTGTTTGGGGATGATAAGCGGTGGAAAGGCGGTGATTGACACCGTACTTAGCCATGACTCGAGCAAATTGATCATTGCAAAAATGAGTCCCGCGGTAACTGATGATAGCACGAGGAACACCGAATCGAGCAAAAAGTTGTTTCAGAAAGTTCACAACCACCCTCGCATCGTTCGTAGGGAGAGCCTTGGCTTCAACCCATTTAGAAACGTAGTCAATGGCTACGAGGATGTACTTGTTCCCTTTAGATGATGGAAACGGCCCCATAAAGTCGATGCCCCATACATCAAAGATTTCACATTCTTGTATGAAATTTTGAGGCATCTCATCTTTATGTGTGATCTTGCCTTGTCTTTGGCAAGCATCACAACGTTTAACCATTTCATGAGCGTCATGATAAATGGTGGGCCAATAGAATCCCGAGTCAAAGACTTTCTTAGCGGTGTAGTTGGGACCAAAATGACCACCGGCGGGTCCTTTATGGCAAGCTTCGAAAATGTCTAAAGCTACGGGTCCATCAACACACCGACGAATAATCAGATCAGCACATTGTTGGAAGAGATAAGGGTCATCCCAAAAGTAAGTCTTAACATCTTTAAAGAACTTCTTCTTTTGTTGGGATGTTAACCCTTCGATGAGAAGGGTGTCATCAAGATTGGAATTGATAGACATTAAGGCCTCAAGGGGAAAAGAGTCATTGATCTCTTGATTCGAATGATCCCCTTGATAAGGATCCTCAAGTCTACTTAGATGATCCGCGGCCAGGTTTTCGGCTCCCTTCTTGTCACGAATTTCAATTTTAAATTCTTGAAGGAGCAAAACCCAACGAAGAAGTCTTGGCTTAGAATCTTGTTTAGTTAACAAGTACTTCAACGCGGAATGGTCGGTATAGACAATGGTGGTGGAAAGAACAAGATAGGGGCGGAACTTCTCAAAAGCATACACTACAACTAAAAGCTATTTTTCGGTATGCAATTGAGCCCCCGTCATTGTCTTGCTAGCATAATAGATTAGTTGGAAGTGTTTGTTCACTCTTTGGCCCAAAGCCGCTCTAATTGCAAAGTCGCTAGAATCACATATCAATTCAAAAGGTAACTCCCAATTAGGGGTAACCAAGACAGGTTCCTTAGTTAGTTTATCCTTAAGAAGATTAAAATATTTGAGACACTCTTTAGAAAACATAAAAGGCGTATCTTTTTCCAAAAGGTGGGTCATCGGCGAGCGATTTCAGAAAAATCTTGAATGAATCGACGACAGAAGCCCGCATGACCAAGGAAACTTCTCACACCCTTCACGGTTGAAGGTGGAGGTAATTTGGTTATGACATCAACTTTAGCACGGTCCACTTCAAGACCGGCTTTTGAGATTTTATGTCCAAGCACAATGCTTTCTTTTACCATGAAATGGCATTTTTCCCAATTTAGAACAAGGCGAGTGTCTTCACACCGCTTAAGCATGCGTTCTAAATTGGCAAGGCAAGTAGAGAAAGAATCACCATAGACCGAGAAATCATCCATGAAGACTTCCATAGTTTCTTCAACCATGTCATGGAAGATAGCCATCATACACCTTTGGAAAGTCCCAGAAGCATTACATAAGTCGAAAGGCATTCTTTTGTAAGCAAATGTTCCATAAGGACAAGTGAATGTGGTTTTCTTATGGTCTTTAGGATCCATGAAATTTGAAAATACCCGGAGAAATCGTCTAAGAAGCAATAGTAGTCATTACCCGCTAGACGTTCAAGCATTTGGTCCATAAAAGGAAGGGGAAATGATCCTTTCTCGTAGCATAATTGAGTTTGCGATAGTCTATACAAACTCGCCACCCTGTAACGAGACGAGTAGGAATCAACTCGTTGTTTTCATTGGGCACAACGGTGATTCCGCCTTTCTTAGGCACACAATGAACCGGACTAACCCATGGTGAATCCGAGATAGGGTAGATCATTCCTGCATCAAGAAGTTTGATAACCTCTTTTTTGATAACGTCATGGATCTTGGGATTCACCCTTCTTTGGCTTTGAATAGTGGGTTTAAAGTCGTCCTCCATGAGAATTTTATGTGTGCAAAAGTGAGGATCAATTCCACGAATATCGGAGATTTTCCAAGCAATCTCTTTCTTATGATTCTTCAGCACGGCGATAAGTCGAGATTTTTCGTCTTCTTTCAAATCCTTTGCGGACATGACGGGTGACTTCTTGTTGTCTTCAAGGAAAATGTACTCGAGATGAGACCGTAGGTCCTTAAGCTCTAAATCCGGAGGATTTTCGATGGAAGGCGTAGTCAAATTCGGATCATCGATAGAGATTTCCTTAGGAGATGGTGGAGAAATATGGTCCTCATTGAGAAGTTTCTCAATGGTACAAATGTCTTCATCCCAATTGGAGGGAGAATCATCATATTACAAGTCCACATCTCCCAAAGTTGCTTCAAATTTTTTCAAAATGAAATCACTTTCACCAAATGGAGTTAGTGATGGAGCAATAGAGGCAACGGTCTCAACAATGGGTAGAGAAGAAGAACCACTTTTACAAGCGTCTTTGAAATGTTCTTCACAAGCCTCATCAAGAACGTCAATAAAATTAACGCTCTCTTTTTTAGAAGGATGCTTAGAAAGTTTTCCCATGTTGAAGAAGACTTTATCGTCACCAACTCTCATGATTAATTCGCCCGCGGCTACATCAATGAGAGTGCGACCGGTCCTCAAGAATGGACGTCCAACGATTAATGGAACACGGGGATCCATCTCGTAGTCAACGACAACAAAATCCGCCGGAAAGGTGAATTTGTCGACACTGACGAAGACATCTTCGGCTATCCCCACCGGATAAACAATCGTACGGTTAGCTAATTCCAATGTCATTCGTGTGGTACTAGCTCGGGTAGAGATAAATGTTTCAAAACACTTAATGGCATTAAGTTTATACTAGCACCTAGATCGGCTAGGGCCATACAATTCTCTACCCCGGGGAAGTTGCAAGGAATGAGAAAACGACCTGGCTCACCAAGTTTGGTTGGTAATTTCCTTAAGAGCACTACGGAGAAATTCTCGTTAAGTTGGGTCTGAGCGATATCAAGAAGTTTCTCCTTATCACTGAGAAGATCTTTAAACATTTTAGCATATTTCGGCATGTGAGCGAGAGCCTCGGCAAATGATATGTTGAAATTCAGTTGTTTAAACATTTTAAGAAAGTTAGAAACCTGAATATCATCCTTGTTCTTCAACTTCTCTTTCCTCAACCTTGAGGGATAAGGTATATTGGGTTGAGATGAAGGCTTTGGAATGGAATTCTCACTTACATCCTTGGGTGGTGGAGGGGTGGAAGTAGAAGGTGGAGGAATTGGTGAAATAGAAGGTGGAGTAATGACTTCGACTTGAGCTGCTTTCTTCTTACGAGCACGGGTACACATACACACCAACAAAAGGAAAAGAAAAATAGACAAGAAATATTTTTGGTTTTTTTATGTTTTTCTATTTTTTTGAATTTTTTAAAATTCTTTAATTTTTATGGATTTTTGAAAATTTTTGGTAAGAAAAATAACGATCAAAAGTGAACGGATCCCAAAATCCAACGCGTCTCTCACTAAAAATCGTTAATCTTAACGAAAAGAGCCGACAGCAGCGCCATTTAATAACTAGATTTTACTTAGTTATGAAAGAGTTATCGTCCGATCTTTTCGAATTGATTACTAGTTGAAAGTGCGACTCAGTCATTCTTGGTGGAAAAATAAGAAAGGTGGTTATCTATTTTAAACTACAATGAAAGAAAATAAATATGAAAACTTAAAAACTTAATTAAAATGAAAACCTTAAAAATTAAAATACTCAAAAATTAAACTAAGACGATCAAGTAAAAACAAGGCTTAAGAAAATGGCGGGAAAAATAAATTTAAAAATTAAATTGGACAAAAACTAATTAATTTCGCAATATATAAAAAATTGAATTAATTTTGCAATAAAACAATTAATTTCGCAATCCTAGGTTAAGATTTCGCAATACACCAATAACTATAAATCCATAATTCTGAAAAGTGAAACAATTCCGCAATAGCTTGGTTGTAATATTTCGCAATAACTGAAGTGCACATAATTCGCAATTAGAGAAAATGAAGATTTCGCAATGAAGAATATAGCAAGATTCCGCAACACAGAATTCGCAACTTCACACAATATAACAAGAGACACAAATCCGTAATACACAAAGTATTGCGAATTTGAGTCAGACGTCCTAGAAAAGTGGAACTCAGGACATAGACGATTTTAAGCACTTTTTAACAACTTTTTAGGGACAATAATCATACAAAAACACCAATAAGCTACCAATAAGCTAGATGAATGATAAATCTTATAAATCCTCAACACGTAGATCAAGAAACACGTAAAGAAAGAAACTTTATGTGTCGAAATAGAAATGTAGATGAAAAAGATGATGAACACAAGATCGTAACCAACAAGAAAGATAGAAGGATAAAGATTAAGACAAGATTAAACTTGAAAAGTAAATGTTTGATTAAAACAAGAAAGATAAAAGATGAAGTTATAGTGAGAGGAAGTTAAACACTTTCTCTCTCTAAAAATAAAACTAATGAAAGAAAATTAACTAGCTAAATTAACTAACTAACACACTCCTAATGTGTTATTAGGAGGGTATATATAGGAGGTGGGGAGTTGCATGTGTTGCTTCCTTCTTTCTTTCTTCTCGACTCGATTTAAATTCTTTGTCTTTCTCGACGTCGTCTCAGGATTTGTCGATATAAATTGAACTTGTCTTATAATTTCCTTCTTCTATTAGACTTGAGTTCTTCGACTTCATTAAACTTCTGTCTTTAGACTTTTTCTTCGATAAATCTTCAGAATAGGCCTTGGACTTCCGTTCTTTTTACACTCTTGATCTTTTGACTTCGTTTTTTCTCGTTTTCTTCGATAAAAGCCCGTGATAGCCCATGTTTTCTTCCTTTTGCATATTTTTATCCTGAAACACAATAAAAACACAAACCACGCATAATTCCGACTTTTACGACATAAAATACACGTTTTGGTCTTGTTATTATTGGAAATAAGTGGTAAAAGGATAAGTGTTTTCACACTTATTAGAGTCCCATGCTTATCCATGTACATATTATCGCTTTCTAATGTAGCTTACGTAAGGGGATTTGTGCCCTTCCAACCTTTGTTCCGTGGTTGTTTGTGATATGTAGTTTTTAGATGATCATGATCTTCACGATTGGAGCCTCTCATGTTCGTTTTACGTGAGCACTCGATCGTTTGCTTTGAAGAATTTCTCGATATCCTCATGCTATATCCTTATATGTTCTAACCTTAGGTATAATACCCCGAACTTAACGTTATTATTTTACACTAACTATGTACTCGATTTTTTAAAATTCTAAGTGATGGTAAATATTGTAATATTTGACGGTTTACGTTGAAACCGGTAATGTGTGAATATAATTAATCGTTGTGACGATTGAAGAGTACTAATAGTGATCGCGATACCAATGGATGCCCATATATTATATTTTAGTATCGATTATTTTGATATTTGATATTTATGAAATTTTTATTTCATGACGTGTTAAGTCGAGTCGGAACTTTATTATTCCGTTTTGTGTGCGTTTAATTTTAAAACGATCGATTTAACAAATGAGATTTACATTTTTATGAACCCGGGACGAAACCCGACTCTCGTAAATATTTTTAAAATTGACTGGAAGTCATTTCCCGCTTTTTAACTAATATTTACACTTTGGTCCACAAGAATGCACAATTTGCAACTTTGAACCTTCCTCCACCATATAAAAGGAAATTTCTTTCCTAAAAACACACACACATGATCATCACCCACCAAAACTCTGTCTCCCTCCTTTCTTCTTTCTTTTGTCGTGAACCAAGAACAAACAAACACCCGTTGATCATCCAAATTTAGGATGATCCATGATAAACAAATTAAAGTTCCATGTTTGAAATTCAATGGTGATTCTTATGGTATGATTTTTATTAACATGCATGTACTTTTATTTATTAAAGATTTTTAGTGAAGAATAATGGTGTTTGATCTATTGTTGTGTTGTATAAAGGTGTTATTATTATTATATTTGATTTTAGAAGTGTTGCATGTTTGATTTTTGATATGGGTTTTGAAAGGATGGATCATGCAAGTGATTTAGGGATGTTATTAGATGTTAGGGATGATGTGTATAGCATATTTAAGGTGTTGATGATGATAAAAATGGGTCAAAATGAGTGTTGGTATGATTTTTAAAGTGTCAATTTACATCAGTGGGTTTAAGGAAATTCTTCCAATTTTAGGCTTGAATAAAGTTTGATATTATTGTATATTGTTGTAGTAGTCGTCGAGATGCTCGTTTTGATATAAGAGAGAGCTTTTAACTCCAAACGAGTCAAAAGTTATGCTAGTTTGATTATTCGTGTACCGGGAGACGAGTGTTGACACAATACGAAATTGTTGTCGATATTTGGATCGAATCTCGGGGACTATAAGTTGAGTTTTAAAACTAATCAAAAGGCTGTTGTTGGGTTCTAAACTTAGCATTTGGAGTCTATTTTCAAAGTCAAGTGACGATTTTGTAAATGGAAATGTTTAACAAGGTCAAAATGTTTTTACGATACAAGTGTGCAAAACAGTCCGGTTTTTAAAAGTCTAAAGATGTGTCGAGCAGGTGGGTCTAAAATGTGAATCATTGAATGAAATTTTAACTGAGTCTTCTACAGATATTAAGTGATTTTGTCACCAAGTTTCGTTGAAAACAGAGTTTTTTAGGTATGGTAAATCAGCGTGTACTTTTTGTAAGTACCGGCTGAGTATTTTTGGGAGGTACTTAACCTCGCGTCATAGTTTGAGGCGAGAGGCTAAACTATTAGTTTCTCAAAGTTCTAAAAGGATATAAGTATTGTGTGTGAGTATATATTCTGAGATTGGAGACCCATGTAGGGTACTTGAACCGTGTTGATTTGGCATTTTGAGATGGATCAACATCGAAGGTACTAGTTTTGGAAAGCTAGTATATGTTGTGGGGTTTAGAAAGGAATCACTTGCATTGGTTGGTCATGTGATAGGTGTGAAAACACTCATCTTTTCTACCACTTAATTACAATAATAACCGAGCCAAAACGTGTATTTTATGTCTTTTATGTCGGAATTATGCGTGGTTTGTGTTTTTGTTGTGATTTAGGACGAAAAGGTGAAAAGTGGAGAAAACACGGCAATTACGGGCTTTTATTGAAGAAAAATATGAAAGATGAATCCGAAAAGTCAAGAGTGCAAAAAGAACGGAAGTCCAAGACCAATTCTGAAGATTTATCGAAGAAAAAGTCAAAAGACGGAAGTTTACCAAAAGCCGAAGAACTCGAGTCTTATTTATTGAAGAATTAAAAGACGAGTTTGAAGAAATCCCAAACCAAAAGTCATTTAAGTCCAAGATTAAAGAAGATATTAAAGGCTTAAGGACTAATGGTGCAATTAACAAAGAGATTAAGAAAGAGGGACTTAAAGATGCAATTAAGAGGAAATGAAGGAGGGGAGGAAGCTTCCTAATCCTCCCCTATATATAGATTAGGCTAGTTAATCATTTTTCTTTGTTGGCTAAGGTGACTATTAGTCTTCCACTTTTAATTACCTTGCACCTTTAATTACTTGCACATTTAATTACTTGTCTTGCACTTTTAATACATTTAATTTCCAAGTAAGTTTTCTTTAATTATCTTGTTTTTAATCTCTCATTCTACCTTTCTTTCTTGCTTGATCTTTATGTTTACATGCTTATTATCTTGCTTATTTGATAAAAGATTGTGTTTTTTATGCTTGTGATTGTGTTAGATTATTGATTCTCAAAGCTTATTTGCTTTTATCTTTAAGTTTTTAAAGTTTTCTATAAAAGTTATTTTTGTATAAAGGTGTTTTTCGTAAAGCTTATTAATTCCGTGTTTTAAAAGTCTTTAAACTTCAGTTTAGTAGCTTAGTTTTATACGGTTTGTGTTAGGATTTTCGTGGTGTGCTTATTAGAGTTATAGCTTATTTTTCTAGCTTATTTTTCATCCATTTCACTGTATTCCGATCTGGTAAATCGGAAAGGGGTTTTGTATTCCGACAGGGATTCCGATCTTACCATCGGAAAAGGGTTTGTCACATTCCGATTTGGGTGTCTAGTTGTATTCCGATCGAGTTTAGTGACAACATTCCGATCAAGTGTATACTCTTCATTCCGATCTAGAGGTAAATCCTCATTCCGATGAGATCTCCTAAGGCTACATTCCGATAACAGGTTCCGATCAACATTCCGATCAGAAGGTAGTGTAATATTCCGATCAAGAGGTAAGACAAACATTCCGATCAGAGTGTTTTGGTTATTCCGATCAGGTATAGGTGACAGCATTCCGATTGGGTTCCGACAAACATTCCGATCTAAGGTGATTGTGGACTGATCGGAATATATTCCGATTAGGGTTATTTTTCATGTTTTGTCTTGTTTATTTTCTTTACATTCTCATTTTAATACTTTGTCAATTTTAATTCTCGTCACGTTTTTAAATTCCCGTCATTTAGTTATTTTACTTTTCAAAGTTTTTAACTATTGCACCTTTCGTTTAATTAGACTCAGATTAATTTTAACGCATTTTACTTTAATTGTCTTGCACATTTAATTACTACAACGACACAACAATTTTGTTTCACCAAGAACAATAGAGTCACACATAGAACCTAGATCAATTCGATTAGACACACAACGAACTTTAACTTTTTCAACTAGGAAAAACCGAGTTATTATCATGTCTAAGTACATACTATTTTGATTCGATGATTTTATTATATTAAGTATGTTTGAAATACTTTAGTATGTTGCTAATCACGCACCTTATTTGTTAGGTGGCGGCTTTTGATGTGTATATTTGGGAGGCATCTTCACTTCGACGATCACTACTACTACTAGCTTCGTGTATTATCTAAGGTGAGTCTATAGCCTCGCTTTTTACTATGTTGTAAATGATTTTAACCCGCGAGGGGAATACATGCTATTTGAAATGAAATGGAACACAAGTCATGATTGATTGTTTGAACCCGAATGTTGTTGAATGATTGTCGTGATTGTATAAGTACCTAAATTGCAGAAGTCCCTAAATTCATGAGCCGTTAACTATGTCCTGACTTGATGTTGTGAGTTTGGAATAGCCGCTTATTCTAATGATAGTACTATTGGGCTGACGACCCTATCTGAGACCAGGGCTTTACGCTGAGTAACCTCTGGGAAGGATAATTTTACGAGAATAAGAATGTGGTATACTTGCAATTGATACCCTAGTAGGGGCACTGGAATTCATATAGTCATGCCGGCTTTAGGCGTGGGTGACTAAGTTAAGGGGTCGGTGGCATGAGCTTAATACAATCATAGAGCGTTTACTATTTATACGAGATGCCTTAATTGTTGACTAATAATCATGATTGGTTTTTCTACTTGTGTTCAACTGATGATTTGCAAAACCTATAGACTCGCTCAACCTTTGTGTTGATGATTTTAAGCATGTATTTCAGGTAATCAAGATGGATAGCAGTGGATCATGCGAGGAGGCAGTTGGTGCTTACTTGTCTAATGTTTTATATCACTTTTCCATCCTTTGAAATGAACAATTGACTTTTAAGTCTTTGATGAATGTGATGTATCGGTAACGGTTTTTGGGACCAAACGCTACTCTGATTTTATATAATGGAATGGGAAACTTTTTAGACAAGATTTGTATAATATATTAACGTCTCTTTTGAGGTCGTTTTCTATGATTCTGTATGATGTGCTATTAGTAGCGCCCCAATGTGGTCTTCCATTGCGTGGTAATTTGGGAGTGTTACAAAATGGTAATCAAAGCCACAAGTTATAGAGAACTAGGTCGATTTTGAAAAACCTAAACTATAACTTTGGTGTGTTCTAAAAAGTTTTAAGCACGCAACTACTCCGCATGGCTCCGGTAAGGCTATTCTTGCATTACTTTATGTTTGGTTCTAATTATGTGAACCTATGTGTATATAGGAATGGTAGTATGTATATTTATGAATATACTATGGTATTTAAAGGGATTGTGCGTGAAACAATGTTCCTTGAATGATTTTCATAAATTTCATAGTACGGTTTTGTATATGATTTGGCCTCACTGCAAATCACTGTCTTGATAATTATGCATTATCTGAATACGAGTGTGAAACTCGTTTGATACTTTGAGTATGTATATATTGTTTTTGCAATTTATCGCATATCGACTTGTTTAAGTTCGATTAGTATCATCGTATCGTATCATACCGTGATGTGTCATTTTAGGACATCTCCTTTTGAAACGTAGTTGATTGATGTGATATTCGTGTTCCGAATACTTCTTATGATTGTGAAGAATCATTTATCCGAGGCGATATCTTCTATGTAATGCGACGTGTGATTTGATTCTATATGGCTACGTTTTATTGGCGAAAAGGAGGATGCCAATGTTGGACTTACGATATATATATCCTAATCAAATATATATAGTTTGGGTACAACAAAGATATGCTCGTAGTAGTCATTCGGTTGAGTGACTTAATGCCTTGTATCTAAATGGAATGGGACATTTAGATATAGAGATTTTAACTCGCCCAACTATGAGTTGTTTAAGGTTGTCTTATTTAAATGGATTGGAACACTTGAATAAGAAAGTTTTAAACTACTGGACCCTAGATTGTTTGTGTTTTCCTTATTCAGATGGAATGGAACGTTTGAATACGGAATTCATGAAGTAAGATTATTAACACCTTGTACTTACTATGTTATTTAATTTGGATTTGACATCGTGTTGAGAGGTAGTAATACTTGATTAGGATGACTTATAATCGTCTCGTTGAAATGTATTGGGACGCCTTTTCATTTGAACAAGAAAGTTATAAATTCCCGAACCATAAGTTTATAAACTCTTGTATACATGAAAGGGGACGCCTTTTGATGTAGACAAGGAGTTATAAATGATTGGACCCAAGTATGTATGGCTCGATTTGTGGATGTTTGGTATGCGTACATCTTCCTTTGAATCGTGTTTCGTTGATATGAATCGTTCAGTGTCGTCGTCATTATGATGATCGTTGATTATCATTTATGTACGAGTAACCCGTTCTACTTCCCTCGAGTTGTGATTTGTTTTGATGGACCATTTCTAATGTGTCTTGATGGTCGCGAGTTTTATAAACTAATTGTTTAGAACCGTTGACCGTTTTGAGAATAGGCGACATGTTTAAGAGTCACCAGGATTTATGCGTGTATTTGTGGATTGACTGAGGATCAAGTTATCAACAGGAACTTATCATGGATATGAAGCTCTTGTAATTTTACTTGCTACTATCAAAGGGTCACCGAAGACTTTTCTTGATGATGAAACTCTCGGGGGCTAGTATGATGAACTAAACGAGGAATATGATGCATCGTGATGAGACTACTTTTATACATAGTCTCATCGTCCAAAATAGGCTTAAAATGCATAAAAAATCATGAAATATGCCAAATATATGCTTGTGTTTGTTACTTGTGTATTTTAGGTACGGATATTGAGAAAATGACAAAAGATCACAAGAAACAAGCAAAAACGAACACGGGAAACGAAGCCGCACAATGAACCAAGCCCTAATGGTGATTTTCCAAGAATAACCCTTGAAGATTTGAAGATTACACAAGAAGGCTCCTTCAAAATTGAAGAATTGACACTTTAAACCCTTGTTTATTCATAATTACAAGGTTGGTCCTTAAAGTTTGTCAATTTACAAAAAGGGCCCTCCACTTTGAAGAATTGGCAAGAATGGTCCCTTATAAATGACGAATTGTCAATATTAGTCCTCCAAAAAGTCAATCATACAAGTCAAGACCATAATGTTTGAAGAAAATGCCAAAATAGCCCTTCAAGAATCATGAATTAGCAAGAAATACCCCTGAAATTACTTTACAAAACTTTTTGGGGCAAAAGTGTGAAAAACAAAAGTTATTAACAAAGGAAATGGGAGTTGTTACATGTTTTAACCAAAATGAAAGAAGAATGAATGCCAAGGGACCAAACTTGGCAGACAACCAAACTTACCTTAACCAATGTCCTACTGCCACCTCACCCCACTCACTTTCTCCACCAATCACAACTCCCCTTTTTGCCATGTCACATCCCACCCACAACCGTTTAATAACTAATCTGGATTAGTTTATTAAACACGCGTCTAACAACTTTTTGAATATTAACAAAGATCAAAATGCCTACTATTCACCAAGAACACAAATTGGGTATTTGTGTTTTATCCATAATTAGAGCCTAATCACCTCTAGATATTTGATTAAGGTTCTTATTAACAAAACCCAACTCTCAAAACCCATGCCACGTCACCACAAGAGTCACATGTTGAGTGCCCTGCTACACGTTTGAGGAAGAAGACAAACATGCCAAAGAGATCCAACGCCTCACAAACTTGCTTTCTTTCTAAGCTTCACATAGGCCATCGGATGCAATTCCACCAACTTTTCAACAACAAAACGCCAAGAAATTCACATGATCAGTCAAGGTTTCAAAAAACCTCAAGGGTATTTCAGGAACTTCTACACATTAGGGTTTACGTTTTTCTTTGCTTTATAGTTCACAATGTAGCCTATAAAAGGCATTAGGGTTGTAACATTGATCCATGCTCTTGGTTTTCTTATTGGTCAACATTATGTAAATCCTCTTTCATGATTAATGAATTGTGTTTGAATTGTGTGACGAATTCCAAGTGCCAACCTTTTTAGTTGTTTGATAATGATATATGATTGTGATTGTTAAGTCTTAAAACTTGTTTTTAAACCTTGTGCAAGAAATTGCTCAAAGTTCAAAATCTGATATTTTGCTAAGTTCTTGATTCAAACCCTAGAAATCTTTGGATTATAAGTAGTCTATACACCATGATAAGAAGATTATCAAGGTGTTGTGAGCTTATAATTTGGGGATATTCAAGGAGTGGGAACAAGTTTGCATTAATCAGACTTTTCATTTTTTCATTTTTCTGTTTTGATAAAAATTGTGTTCTAACCTTGATGTTCTTAGCCGCCTGGATATTGGAAGCTTGTGCCTTGTTTTGCTAGGCACATCAGCTCAAACATACGTGGGTGTGGAAGTACATCCATGAGGTTTGAACTCTAATCCTGAAATCTGTCAAAAAGGAGGTTTTGTGTGATATTGAGTTCTGCTAGTGTATGTGTTGTTCTTGTGCTCCAAATATTATTGTTTATGCTTAAGGTTGTTGTTTTGATGCTTATGTATGCATGTTTTATCCTGAATCATACTTTGGTTTTGAAAATTTTGATTTCTAAAATATAAAGGATTGTTTGGGTCTACTGTATGTTTGAAGTTTTTTGTGAAATTGGTTAAGTGTTTGCTAGTGTATGGTACTTGTTCTTTTTTAAGATTTATAAGAGAGTGATAATCTGCATGCTTTGAGTTCTTGAACACTTAAATCAAACAAGTGCTTATAAAATCTTGCCAAATTGTTGTTTTGAGTTGTGATTTCGGGGACACCTAGTTCTAGGTCTAGACTTAGGGTAACAAGTGCTAAATCATAACCATTATAACCTGTTAGGAAGATTTGAAGTGTTGAATTTGGATTTGTAGTCAAGTATATCAGCATATAGTTCTTGTGTTTGCTTGTTTATATCAGAAACCTGCTTGTGCATGAAACTAGCTTAATCCTTTGAACCAGTGTATGAAACAAGTTAAGTTGTGCTTATTTAAGTCTAATATAGCTTATGTATGCTTTTGGTGCAATTTGGTTGGCTGAATCTTGCTAAAACAGCTTTTCAAGTAAAACAACTTATTGTGCAAAGACTAGGCAAAGTCTAGTGATCTTTTGATTATACTGTACTAATTGGCTTGGTGAATTTATGTTTTCTTTGTTGTGTTTGACTCCTTGTGATCCACTGATTACAAAGGTTCCTTGTTTGTAACCTGAATCCAACAAAAAGTCACTAAAGACAAAAAGTCAAAAAGGTCAAGTAGTGGAAACTTTTCCCACTGCTGAACCCCCAAAACTAGCCACTGCTAGTGTTAAAATTCAGACAGCTTATTCATTGGCTATTCTAGCTTATTTGGACTTGCAACAACTTTGTTTTTGTAATCAATCTTCCTTATTTGACCCATTTTAAAGATCTGGAGCTTTGTGGACTTTGACTTTTAGGTTTGACTAGAAAACGAACTTAGTTGACTTTTACAAAATAGCTTATTGCTTATTTCAGCTTACTGAGTGGTGCTTTTTGAAATATTTTTGATTATTAAGCTTAGTTAAGCTATTTGTGACTTATTGCAACTTGAATAAGCTCTTGAAATAGCCTAGAACTCGAAAGCGACTATTTTGTCGTTTTGTGTAGAGAGCTTTTGCTTGTTTCAGGCTTATTCCTTGGACTTATTTCAAGTTTCTTTTTGCAAATAGCTTATTTAGGTCAAGAGAAGGACGTGGGTAAATATTTAGCTTATGGCATCAACTTATATCTTAATGGGCCAAAAAGCCCATTAAGTATAAGCTGTTTTGAAATAAGCTAACTTAAGCTCATTTTCAGCTTTTGGGCCTTTGAAAAATTGTGTTTAAAATCAGATTTTAAGCTTAACAACAGCTTTTGGGCCATTTATGTGGACTTTTTCTTATTGGGCTAGTTTCAAGCCCATTAAGGGACTGTTTTTAATTTAAGCCCATTTTAAGGCCAAATAGGGGTATTTTGGTAATTTCAAGTTCATTTATGTGTTATTTAGGTTAAAATAAACTAGTTTGCAACTTTTTAGAATTTTTTATAAATTTTGGATTTTTAATATTATTTTATTATTAAAAATTAAATTTTTGATTTTTGCGAGTTTTTCAATTTTTTTAGTTCAAAAACATTAAGTTAGGAATTTTAAAATTTTTAGATTAATTTTATTGTCATTAGATTAATTTTTAGAATTATTTTAAGTTTAAATAGTTTTTAATTGTTTTTAAATAGTTTTTATTAATTTTAAAATTTTCAAAATAGCTTTTAATTTAGTGAAGTCATTTTAGAGGATTACAAGTTAAAAAAATCTCACTTTGGGCTTTTTGTTAACTAAATTGATTTTTTGGGCTTTAATTAGCATTAAAAAATTAATATTTAATTAAATAAAAGGTTTGAGTAATTTTTGATTTTTTGTAAACTCTAATTACATTTTTAGGATTTATTGCAATTTTCTAGGAATTTTTAGGTTAATTTTTAAATAGTGACCTTTTACGGTTTTACGTGCACGACTTCGTCTTAGTTTAATTCATAATCGTAACCGTCATCTTTTCTAATCTCTTTTCTATTTCTCTTTTCTCATCAATATAATCACAAACACTTAATCATCTCTTTACACAACACATAAGCCTCCTTGAGAACGAACTCATTTTTTGGTCATTTACTTGTGGTTTTCCTAAATCACTTGTTAATACTTGCCCTAATTACCTTGTTTTCCTAAACAAGTGTGAATTTAAAACTACCTTTTTGGCGCCGCTGCCGGGGAGGCGTGTTGTGTTTTGATTTGAACAATTGTTGTTTTTATAGTAGCCATAATATCTATTTGTATTAGTAGCACTCTACTAATACGTATTATCGGTTTTTCGTTTTTTTGTGTGAATATTACTATATTGTATACGTAGAACAATAAATTCACAAGTACTCCAAAAGTGTGAAAACACAACCTTGATTGGGAGGTCATTACTCAATCATTGTATTCGAATCTCAAACAAAGAAAAAAGGCAAAATAGATAATTACTTTCGTGAAGCTTAATTTTGAAAAACACAAACTATAAGGTGGGTATAAGGCGGGTATTATAAAATATACCCTAAGGAAAAAGGCTCTTAAGTGCTTCGCGCCGCCTCGTTTCCCCGCTTGCTTGTGCGTGTTTAGATAAAAAGGCCTAATCGAGGGTTTGTCAACCAAAGTATTATCTAAGTATCATATATATTTTCTTTGTTTCATTTGATTAAACCCTCTTGAACGTTTTTAATCGAGATATTTGATTTGAGGAGAGATTTGTAGATTTTTGTCTACGTAATACATCACCAAAATCCAAAAAAAGGTAAAAACAATCAAAAACCACAAAAAAAATTGGAAAAATTAAAAACACCAAAAAGAATCTTCTTTGCTCATCCCCACGTTGTACGTGACGTTTATGCTTACTCGTAATCAAGCAAGACGTGCACGTAAACGAAAAAACCGAAAGGAGACCACACCTAACCTTTCTAGTGAGGAGTCTCCTATTGACGAACCTATCGTAGAAGAAGAACCAATAATGGCGAATCGAACTATGATGGAGTTACTTCAAGCACCCACCGAGGGCTATGGAGAAACTATTATGATTCCCGCCATCCTTGCAGAGAATTTTGAAGTGAAAACGGGTTTGTTGTCGATGATACAAAACAACGAATTCCGTGATGATGAAAAGGACAACCCGCACAACCATATCCGCCAATTCAATCGTCTTACTGCCACTTGCAAATTTAAGGATGTTGCTAATGACTCGATTAAGATGATGCTTTTTCCGTATTCCTTAGCGGAGCCCGCTAAAATTTGGTTAGAGAAAGAGCCACCCAATTCTATATTGACGTGGAAGGATCTCGTTTCAAAGTTTGTGAACCAATTTTTCCCGCCCTCTGAGACTACGCATTTGAATAACGAGATTTCAAAATTTTCACAAGAATTTAATGAGAGCTTTTCTACGGCTTGGAATCGGTTTACATGAGTGTCCTCATCATGGTTTTTCCGACTTGCATAAAATTGACACGTTTTACAATGGTTTGAATGATCATGAGAGGGATTATCTTAATGCCGCCGCAGGTGGTAATTTTTTGTGTAAAACGGTTGAGGAAGCGTTGTTGATAATTAAGAATAGATCTAAGGTGTATAGTCCTCGTAACACATCGAGTGTTCGTAAGGCTTCGTCTTCGGCTTCACCTTCATTGTCCAATACCATCGATGCTTGCCAAATTGAGGCGAACTTGGAAAACAAAATCTTTGATAAGCTTAAAGGTCTTTTAATTGAATTCAAAGTTGGTGAACAAAGTGCTCCTGCTACGGCTAAAGCGGTTGAGGTTTCATGTATGTATTGTGGTGGAGGTCATGATTTCTCCCAGTGCATTACCAACGGTGGTAACACTTCGAGTGCCTACGCGGCCACGGAAACTTACAACCAAAACGGTCAAGTTACCCGCTCTAATCAAATGACTCCACCGGGTTTTGCTCCCAATCAAAATGCTAAAAGCAACTATCGAAACAATCAAGTTGGTTTCAAAAACAATTACAAAGGGAACAACTATGGGAATCAATGGGTTAATAACAATCAAGTTTCAAACAAAAATCAAAACAATGATTTTCAAAACAACAACAAGAGTTTGCAAACTTTGAAAGATCTTATAAATGAATTTGTTGAATACGCAAATGGAAACGATGCTAGGTTTTGATAATATTCAAAGAGAGATCATTAGCCTAAGATCCGAGTTTAAGAATGACTTGAAAAAGGAGTTGAAAAATGAGTTAGCAAATGAGCTTAAGATCCATACAAACAAAATGGAGGGAAATGTAACTAGGTTACAACAAAACCAACAAAAAATGGAAGAAGGGAAACATGAAATAAAACAAGAGATGCTTAAGGCCGATAAGAGGCAATCTATGTTTGAGGATAAAATTTCATCCATGTTTGAGGCTATAATGTGTAAACTGTCTTCGAGTAGTCTTCCTAGCAACACCATATCGAACGCTAAGGGAGAGATGAAAGTGATTAACACACGAAGTGGTAAGACACTTAAGGAACCGACTCCTCAACCAATTACTCCAACGGTGGAGGAAATTAAAGAAGAACCCGAGGTGGTGGTCGAAAAGGAGCATGTCCCAATCCCACGAAATACCGCTCATGCCACACCTACGGTTGACTCATTACCACAATTGGAACCCGAGATTCCAAAGGCTATGGCTGTGCCTCAACCCACACCACCTTTGCCCTATCCATCGAGACTTAGAAAGGAGAAACGTCAAGAGCGCGACACTTACCAATTTGTGCTTTTTATGAAAATATGTCGTGACGTGCATTTTAATGTGAGTTTTGTCGATGCTTTGGTCATGATGCCTCGATTTACCGCTAACTTTAAGAGTATGTTAAACAACAAGGAGAAATTGCAACAATTGTCTAGTTGTTCATCGGTTTATCTTAACCGCATACCTCAAAAAGTCGGTGATCCCGGTAAATTCTTGATTCCATGTGCAATTCAAGATATGGAAGAATGCTATGCCTTGGCCGATCTTGTTTCTAGTATTAACTTGATGCCTCTTGCAATCTTCAATTCGCTCAATCTTCCTAATCTTACTCCTTCACTAATGTCTATCGAATTGGCCGATCATTCCACTATTCCCGCATGTGGATTGGCCGAATACGTTTTTATGAAAGTGGGAAAGTTATATTATCTGGTAGACTTTATCGTTGTCGATATTCCCACGGATCCTCAAGTTCCTCTCATTTTAAGTCGTTCGTTTTTAGATACGTCTATGGTATTGATTGATGTGCATGCGAGAAAGATCACCTTACGTTCCAACGACGACGAACTTGTTATAAACCCAACTCAAAATTCTCCAATTTCTCATGTTTATTCCGTAGCAACCATAAACCTCGTTGACATGATCGACGTTGTTTGCAAGGAATTTTCACAAGAAGTTCTAGGTTTTGGTGACGATCAAAATAATGGCAATCCCACTATGCTTGATCCCATTCTTGATAATTCGACACCAACCTTCACTCCATTAGAAGGTGGTGGTTTTACGTTGGAAGAATTTGATGTTACACGTACTTGTGACGAAGACCTCGACAACGATGAGGACTTCTCGATTATCAAGGATTTTCTTAACGATTTCCCATTTCCTCCACGCGAGGAGGTTATGAGTATCGAGCCCAAATATTCAATTGAGGAACCACCAATCCTCGAGTTTAATGATTTACCTCCTCACCTTGAATATGTATTTTTGGAGGAGGACGACAAGTTGCCGGTTATTATTGAGAAAAATCTTTCGAATGATGAAAAAACCGCACTTGTCGATGTTCTAAAGGATCACAAAGGGGCAATTTTAATGGAGGAAGACTACAAACCCGCAATCCAATGTTAAAGGAGGGTGAACCCCAAAACTCACGACGTCATCAAAAAGGAAGTCCTAAAACTCCTTGACGCGGGAATGATTTACCCTATTTTCGATAGCCCTTGGGTGAGTCCTATTCATTGTGTCCCTAAGAAGGGAGGAATGACCGTTGTGCCAAACGATGCCAACGAGTTAATTCCAACTCGACTCGTGACCGGTTGGAGGGTGTGTATCGACTATCGTAAGTTGAATGATGCCACTCGTAAAGACCATTTTCCCTTGCCCTTCATGGACCAAATGTTGGAGCGTCTTGCGGGAAACGATTTCTATTGCTTTTTAGATGGTTTTTCCGGTTACTTCCAAATCCCCATAGATCCTCGTGATCAAGAAAAAACTACGTTCACGTGTCCATATGGAACGTTTGTTTATCGTAGAATGCCACTCGGACTTTGCAATGCACCGTGAACCTTTCAAAGGTGCATGATGGCTATTTTTCATGACATGATCGAGAAAATGATGGAAGTCTTTATGGATGATTTTTCTGTTTTTGGTTGTTCGTTCACTTCGTGTTTGTCGAATCTTGAGAGAATGTTGAAACGTTCTGAGGAAACCAACCTTGTGCTTAATTGGAAAAAATGTCATTTTATGGTTAAAGAAGGAATCGTCTTAGGGCACAAGGTTTCGAAAGCGGGGATTGAGGTAGACAAAGCTAAGGTAGACGTCATCGCCATATTACCTCATCCCAAAACCGTTAAGGGAGTTAGGAGTTTCCTAGGCCACGCGGGCTTTTATCGTCGATTCATCAAGGATTTTTCAAAGATTTCATGACCTATTACACATCTCCTCAAAAAAGATGCACCTTTTGTCTTTAACGAAGATTATGTACGAGCCTTTGAAATCCTTAAAAGGAAACTTACTGAAGCTCCCATTCTTGTTTCTCCCAATTGGAACCTCCCCTTTGAGCTCATGTGTGATGCTAGTGACTACGCTATTGGGGCCGTTTTGGGGCAACATCATGAAAAGCACTTCTTGCCTATTCACTATGCTAGCAAGACGATGACCGAGGCTCAACTTAAGTACACTACAACGGAGAAGGAATTCCTTGCCGTGGTGTATGCTTTTGAGAAATTCCGACCTTACCTCGTCTTGACTCGATGCATAGTATATACGGATCATTCGGCTATCAAGTATCTCATGGCTAAACAAGAAGAAAAGCCGAGATTACTTCGTTGGATTCTCCTCCTACAAGAATTTGATGTCGAAATCCTTGACAAAAAAGGAGCCGAGAATCTAGCGGCCGATCATCTTTCTTGTTTGGAAGATCCTCGCCAAAGTGTTTACGAGCCAAAGGAAATTACCGAAACATTTCCTCTCGAGACACTTGGAGTAGTGAATTCTAAGCTTGATTCATCTACCCCATGGTTTGCGGACATCGCAAATTACCATGCGGGTAACTTCATCATTAAGGGTATGACAACTCAACAAAAACGAAATTCTTTCATGACGTCAAGTTCTACTTTTGGAACGACCCTTACTTGTCTCGAACTTGTGCAGATCAAATTATTCGACGTTGTGTCTTTGGCACCGAAGCTTCTAATATCCTTAGAGCTTGTCACGAGGGACCCACGGGTGGTCACCACGGTGCTAATCTCACGGCTAAGAAGGTCTTTGATGCCGGTTTCTTTTCGCCTACTATTTACCGAGATGCACATGCACTTGTGAAGTCATGTGACTCATGCCAACGACAAGGAAAAGCCTCACAAAACGATGAAATGCCACAAAATATCATCCAAGTGTGTGAGATCTTTGACGTTTGGGGAATTTATTTTATGGGGCCGTTCCCATCATCTCGTGGTAATAAGTACATCCTTGTCGCCGTTAACTACCTATCCAAGTGGGTCGAAGATAAGGCTTTTCCCACGAACGATGCTCGTGTGGTAGTCAAGTTTTTGAAAAGCTTGTTTTCTCGGTTTGGAACCCCTCGTGCGATCATAAGCGATCGTGGAACCCATTTTTGTAACAACCAATTCGAAAGGGTCCTAAGGAAATATGGGGTTACACATCGTCTTTCTATGGCTTATCACCGACAAACGAGTGGGCAAGTCGAGGTTTCAAACCGAGCGTTGAAAAGGATCTTGGAGAGATCGATTAGAGAGAACCGACAATCTTGGTCGGATAAGTTGGACGATGCTTTATGGACCTTTCGGACCGCTCATAAGACGCCCATCGGGTGCACTCCTTATAAGCTTGTGTATGGGAAGAATAGTCATTTGCCAATTGAACTCGAATACAAAGCTTATTGGGCCCTTAAGCATTGTAATGATGATGTTGAGACCGCGGGAAAACACCAGAAAATGCAATTGAATGAATTAGATGAATTGGAGATATTGCTTATGAAAATTCATTGATTTACAAGAAAAAAAACTAAAAAGTTTCATGACTCAAAATTAAAAACCGGGTTTTTAACATTGGAGATCAAGTGTTGCTTTTTAACTCACGTTTTAAAATATTTTCCGGCAAGTTGAAATCCCGTTGGTCCGGTCCATTCACCGTTACCCAAGTTTTTCCTTATGGGACAATCGAGCTAGCTCAAAATGATGGACCCAATTTCAAGGTGAATGGACATAGGTTGAAGCACTACTTTGGCGGGGAAGTTCCATCCTTTTCATTTGAACAAGAAAGTTTTAAGTTCCCGAACCGTAAGTTTATAAACTCTTGTATACATGAAAGGGGATGCCTTTTGATGTAGACAAGGAGTTATAAATGAGTGGACCCAAGTATGTATGGCTCGATTTGTGGATGTTTGGTGTGCATACGTCTTCCTTCGAATCGTGTTTCATTGATATGAATCGTTCAGTGCCGTCGTCATTATGATGATCGTTGATTATCATTTATGTACGAGTAACCCGTTCTACTTCCCTCGAGTTTTGATTTGTTTTGATGGACCATTTCTAATGTGTCTTGATGGTCGCGAGTTTTATAAACTAATCGTTTAGAACCGTTGACCATTCTGAGAATAGGCGACTTGTTTAAGCGTCACCAAGATTTATGTGTGTATTTGTGGATTGACTTAGGATCAAGTTATCAACAGCAACTTATCATGGATATGAAGCTCTTGCAATTTTACTTGCTACTATCAAAGGGTCACCGAAGACTTTTCTTGATGAAGAAACTCTCGGGGGCTAGTATGATGAACTAAACGAGGAATATGATGCATCGTGATGAGACTGCTTTTATACATAGTCTCATCGTCCAAAATAGGCTTAAAATGCATAAAATATCATGAAATATGCCAAATATATGCTTGTGTTTGTTACATGTGTATTTTAGGTACCGATATTGAGAAAATGACAAAAGATCACAAGAAACAAGCAAAAACGAACACGGAAAACGAAGCCGCACAATGAACCAAGCCCTAATGGTGATTTTCCAAGAATAACCCTTGAAGATTTGAAGATTATACAAGAAAGGTCCTCCAAAATTGAAGAATTGACACTTTAAACCCTTATATTCATGATTACAAGTTTGGTCCTTAAAGTTTGTCAATTTACAAAAAGGGCCCTCCACTCTGAAGAATTAGCAAGAATGGTCCCTCATAAATGAAGACTTGTCAATATTAGTCCTCCAAAAAGTCAATCATACAAGTCAAGACTATAATGTTTGAAGAAAATGCCAAAACAGCCCTTCAAGAATCATGAATTGGCAAGAAATACCCCTGAAATTACTTTACAAAACTTTTTGGGGCAAAAGTGTGAAAAACAAAAGTTGTTAACAAAGGAAATGGGCATTGTTACATGTTTAACCAAAATGAAAGAAGAATGAATGCCAAGGGACCAAACTTGGCAGACAAGCAAACTTACCTTAACCAATCTCCTACTGCCACCTCACCCCACTCACTTTCTCCACCAATCACAACTCCCCTTTTTGCCATGTCACATCCCACCCACAACCGTTTAATAACTAATCTGGATTAGTTTATTAAACACACGCCTAACAACTTTTTGAATATTAACGAAGATCAAAATGCCTACTATTCACCAAAACAAAGGGGTCTAGTTGGGTTTCCTTTAATATCCTAGATGGGTCTACATGGGTCAAACAAACTCCTTCTTAAGATTATAGATGGGTCTACTTGGGTCTCCTCATATGTCACATGGGTCTAGATGGTTCTACCTTTATATTACTAATGGGTCAAGATGGGTCATCCAATAGGTTTTAGTAATATCAAAATTGTTTTTTTTTTCATTTTTTTCACAAGCTTGTCAAATTTTCACACACTTGTTAGTTTTTTACGTCTTCACCGTATTTTTACGTTTTCATCATTTATACGTTTTGGTCAGAAATTTTACGTTTTCATAAAAAAATCTACGTTTTCGTCAGTACATTTACGTTTTCGTCAGGAATTTTACGTTTTCATCAGAAATTTTACGTTTTCATCAGTAAATTTACGTTTTTATCAGAAATTATACGTTTTCGTCAGAAATTTTACGTTTTCGTCATAAATTTTACGTTTTCGTCAGAAATTCTACGTTTCCTTAAGAAATTTTACGTTTTTCTCAGAAATTTTACGTTTTCGTCAGAAATTTTACGTTTTCGTCAGAAATTTTACGTTTTCCTCAGCAATTTTACGTTTTCGTCGGTAAATTTACGTTTTCATCAGAAATTTTACGTTTTCGTCAAAAAAAATACGTTTTCGTCAGAAGTTTTACGTTTTCCTCAGAAATTTTACGTTTTCGTCAGAAATTTTACGTTTTCGTCAGAAATTTTACGTTTTAGTCAGTAAATTTACGTTTTTTTTCAGAAATTTACGTTTTTTCAGAAATTTTACGTTTTCGTCAGAATTTTACGTTTTCGTAAGAAATTTTACGTTTTCGTCAGAAATTCTACGTTTTCGTCAGAAATTTTACGTTTTCGTCAGTAATTTTACGTTTTCGTCAGAAATTTTACGTTTTCGTCAGAAATTTTATGTTTTCGTCGGTAAATTTACGTTTTCGTCAGAAATTTTACGTTTTCGTCAAACAATTTACGTCTTCGTAGAATTTTACGTTTTCCTCATAAATTTTACGTTTTCCTCAGATATTTTACGTTTTCCTCAGAAATGTTACGTTTTCGTCAGTAAAATTACGTTTTCGTCAGTAAATTTACGTTTTCGTCAGATATTTTACGTTTTCGTCAGAAATTTTACGTATTCGTCAGTAAATTTACGTTTTTGTCAGAAATTTTACGTTTTTGTCAAAAAATTTACGTTTTTGTCAGAAATTTTACGTTTTCGTCAGAATTTTACGGTTTCGTCAGGAATTTTACGTTTTCGTCAGAAATTCTACGTTTTCGTCAGAAATTTTACGTTTTCGTCAGTAATTTTACGTTTTCGTCAGAAATTTTACGTTTTCGTCAGAAATTTTATGTTTTCGTCGATAAATTTACGTTTTCGTCAGAAGTTTTATGTTTTCCTCAGAAAATTTACGTCTTCGCCAGAAGTTTTACGTTTTCCTCAGAAATTTTACGTTTTCCTCAGAAACTTTACGTTTTCGTCAGTAAATTTACGTTTTCGTCAGTAAATTTACGTTTTCGTCAGAAATTTTACGTTTTCGTCAGAAATTTTACGGTTTCCTCAGAAATATTATGTTTTCGTCAGTAAATTTACGTTTTTGTCAGAAATTTTACATTTTCTTCAGAAATTTTACGTTTTCGTCAGAATTTTACGTTTTGGTCCGAAATTTTACGTTTTCGTCAGAAATTCTACGTTTTCGTCAGAAATTTTACGTTTTGATCAGAAATTTTACCTTTTCGTTAGTAAATTTACGTTTTTGTTAGAAATTTTACGTTTTCGTCAAAAATTCTACCTTTCGTCAGTAAATTTTACGTTTTCGTCAGAAATTTTACGTTTTCATCAGAAATTTTACGTTTTCGTCGTAAGTTCTGATTACGTAAAAATACGGATGAAAACATAAAAGTTATGATGAAAACGTAAATTTATAGACGAAAACATAAAATTTCAGACGAAAACGTAAATTTACTGACGAAGACGTAAATTTTCTGATGAAAACGTAAAATTTCTGACGAAAACGTAAAATTTCTGAAGAAAACGTAAAACTTTTGACAAAAAGATAAAATTTCTGACGAAGACGTAAAACTTCTGGTGAAAACGTAAAACTCTTGACGAAAACGTAAAATTTCTGACGAAAACGTAAAATTGCTAACGAAAACGTAAAATTTCTGATGAAAACGTAAAATTTCTGACGAAAACGTAAAACTTCTGACGAAAACGTAATTTTTTTTGATGAAAATGTAATTTTTTTGATGAAAACGTAAAGTTTCTGACGAAAACGTAAAATTTCTGACGAAAAGGTAAAATTCCTGACGTAAACGTAAAATTTCTGACGAAAACGTAAAGTTTCTGACGAAATCGTAAAATTTCTGACGAAAACTTAAAATTTATGACGAAAACGTAAAATTCTGACGAAAATGTAAAATTTCTGAGGAAAACGTAAAATTTCTGACAAAAACGTAAATTTACTGACCAAAACGTAAAATTTCTGACGAAAACGTAATTTTACGGATGAAAACGTAAATTTACTGACGAAAACGTAAAATTTATGATGAAAACGTAAAACTTCTTACCAACACGTAATTTTTTTGATCAAAACGTAAAATTTCTGAAGAAAACGTAAAAATACGGATGGAAACTTAAAATTTTTGACGAAAACGTAAATTTACTGACGATAACGTAAAATTTCTAATGAAAATGTAAATTTACTGAGGAAAATGTAAAGTTATTAACAAAACGTCAAAAAGTAAAAGGCTAACCTCCTAAAAACCCATTTAAAACAAAAAAAAAACCCATTTAAACCAAAAAAACCCAAAAAAACCCAAACTTTTCCTAAAGACCCATTTACACCCAAACCCATCTAAACCCAAACCCATCTAGACCCAACCCATCTAAACCCAACCTCCTAAAAGACCCATCTAAACCCATACCCATCTAAACCCAAACTCATCTAAGACCCATGACCCAACCCAACCCAACCCAACCATTTTGCCACCTCTAAATCATACTTTGGTTTTGAAAATTTTGATTTCCAAAATATAAAGGATGTTTGGGTCTACTGTATGTTTGAAGTTTTTGTGAAATTGGTTGAGTGTTTGCTAGTGTATGGTACTTGTTCTTGTTTGAGAGTTATAAGAGAGTGATAATCTGCATGCTTTGAGTTCTTGAACACTTAAATCAAACAAGTGCTTATAAAATCTTGCCAAATTGTTGTTTTGAGCTATGATTTTGGGGACACCTAGTTCTAGGTCTAGACTTATGGTAACAAGTGCTAAATCATAACCATTATAACCTGTTAGGAAGATTTGAAGTGTTGAATTTGGATTTGTAGTCAAGTATATCAGCATATAGTTCTTGTGTTTGCCTGTTTATATCAGAAACCTGCTTGTGCATGAAACTATCTTAATCCTTTGAACAAGTGTATGAAACAAGTTAAGTTATGCTTATTTAAGTCTAATATAGCTTGTGTATGCTTTTGGTGCAATTTGGTTGGCTGAATCTTGCTAAAACAGCTTTTCAAGTAAAACAGCTTATTGTGTAAAGTCTGGGCAAAGTCTGGTGATCTTTTGATTAAACTGTACTAATTGGCTTGGTGAATTTGTGTTTTCTTTGTTGTGTTTGACTCCTTGTGATCCACTGATTACAAGGGTGCCTTGTTTGTAACATGAATCCAACAAAAAGTCACTAAAGACAAAAAGTCAAAAAGGTCAAGCAGTGGAAACTTTTCCCACTGCTGAACCCCCAAAACTAGCCACTGCTAGTGTTAAAATTCAAACAGCTTATTCATAAGCCATTCTAGCTTATTTGGACTTGCAACAACTTTGTTTTTGTAATCAATCTTCCTTATTTGACCTATTTAAAAGATATGGAGCTTTGTGGACTTTGACTTTTAGGTTTGACTAGAAAATGAACTTAGTTGACTTTTACAAAATAGCTTATTGCTTATTCCAGCTTATTGAGTGGTTCTTTTTGAAATATTTTTTATTATTAAGCTTAGTTAAGCTATTTGTGACTTATTTCAGCTTGAATCAACTCTTGAAATAGCCTAGAACTCGAAAACGACTATTTTGTCGTTTTGTGTAGAGAGCTTTGCTTATTTCAGGCTTATTCCTTGGGCTTATTTCAAGTTTCTTTTTGAAAATAGCTTATTTAGGTCAAGAGAAGGACGTGGGTAAAATTTTAGCTTATTTTATCAGCTTATAACACAAAAGATCACAAGAAACTAGGAAAAACGAACACGAGAAATGAAGCCGCACAATGAACCGGGCCCTAGTCTATGATTTCTCAAAGAAAATACCTTGAAGATTTGAAGAAGAACAAGAATAATCCCTCATCAAAGAAGAAATGACACTTAATACCCTTGTATATTGATAATTACAAGTTTGGTCCCTTAAGTTTGTCAAAATGACAAAAAGGTCCCTCAACTTTGAAGATTTGGCAAGTTTAGTCCCTCAAGATTAAAGAAATGTCAACAATGGTCCATTATAATGTCAAACATCCAATGAAGACCTTCAAAGATCAAGAATGTCAAAGGTCAGTCCTTGAAATATCCAAAAATGGCAAAACAAGTCCTTAAAACCTTTGACATAAAGTTTTGTGGCCAAAGTGTGAAAACTGAAAGTTTGTTAACAAAGGAAAACGGATTGAAAGGCTGAATATACTTGTTATACAGTTTCCACCAAAGACCAAGGATCAAACTTGTACAACCGAACATTCAAACTTCATAACACGCGCCAAACAACTTATTCCCAAGTTTTTCAAATCAAATCACTCACTATTCACACGTATGAACCCAGAACTTACTTTCACTAGACAAAGGGTAAATCTAAATTACCTTTACCAAAAAGTAATTCACCCTCACAAGTTTACATCCCACACTTGAAACCATTCACCACTTCACTCAAGGACCCCACCCATTCAAGCCGTCCACCAATGATATTGCAAATTCCTCTCCAAGGAATGCCACGTGGCCAAATCAATAGCCAACACTCATTACTTGGTCACAAAGGATTAATGAACGTCTAGGATGATTTTGGACAGCTCACAACACCTCAAGCATCTAGAAGACTCAAGGGCATTTTAGAGAACTTGTAGCTAGGGTTTTGCATTGTAATCTCAGCCTCTAAGGCCTATATAAGGAGACCTCAAGGTGTGAGAGTCCCTTGTTCCAGTTTTTCTCTTAAACATTGTAATTCCTTTTTAAAATATATAAAAGTTTGGTATTTTGAAAAAATTGTAATTCCTTTTTATGTTTTTGAAAGTTGGTGTTGTTTAAGAGTGAAGCTGAGTTCCATTTTATGATATAAACCTATTTTGATCTTTGGATTGAAGCATGTTTTGTTTAGAACAAGTTTTCAAGATTGAAAAAAGCTTGAAATCCTTGTTTCTGTTTGGTTATTTTGATGTATTAACCCCTAGCCAATAGCCTAAAGCTCTTGCAAGCTTGTTGACACCAAGCTTGCGAAGGGATTTAAGCCCTTGGATATGATGTTTGCTTATTTTTGTTGAAGATCCATTGTTATAAGTTCTGGTTCTACTTTGAACCATCAGCAGACCTTTTCCTTCTTTGTTCAAGGACCTTGGTCACTCTCTAGCTGTTGAGAGTGGTCCAAGGAGCATAGTTAAACCTCCTAGGAAGTTGTGGATGATAGGTATTGGTTTCCTTTAAGTTTCCTCTAAAAATAGTTGGTTTGAATCTGTTATGATATTTGCTATGTGATTTGGAGTTCTTGTGTTTGTGCTTTGTGTTTTATTGCTTAGATCTGCTAGTTGTCACCTAGGTGAGGTATTAGGATCATAAAATCAGTAGGTTATTTGTAAAAATCAAAAGTTTGTTTAAAAAAGGACTAAAACAAGGTTGTTTGGATTTTGGTATCAAAAGGCCTTGTGGCCTTGTGCCCTTGGTTCTTGGGGTTTTTCTACACTAAACAAGGTATTTTTCACTGGTTTTGGTCACTGGTTAAGTCTAACAAGGTTTGGAAAAGGTTTTGTATGTTTTTGAAAAATCTGATTAAAGTGGTTTGAAAATGGTCAAACACATCATCAAGGACTAAATCTTTGTTGTTTGGATTTAGAGTCTGATTTTTGGTTTGGGAAGAGTTTTTGTTATAAGCTATATGTGTTGTATCTGTTAGTGGAATTTGGTGGCTTATTGAGTGAGTTATAGCTTATTGAAAGTGGCTGAAGTGGTCATTTGCATCAGCAAAGTGACCACCTCATTTGTGCATTGCATGTGGTTACCTAGTGCTTGCCCTGCTATTTTGTTGATTGATACTTATTACTTTGCTGCTTGTGAAGTTATTAGGCTATTTGGATTACCTGTTTGAGTGTTTATAAGCCAACTGACTTATTGGCTATTTTTGTCCAAAACTGAACATCATTTGGCTAACTGGCCTCTTGATTCACAAGGACTCAGCCTTGATTCCTTCACAAAAGTTGCTCAAAACAAGCTCATAAACAACCCTTCAATTTGGTTAAGTTTGGAACACTTTGACTTTTGGTCAAATAAGTTATATTTGGCTTATTTTTCAGTTCTGCTTATTGGTATATGCAACAACTTGGTTTTTGTGATAGGTGTCATTTTTCTTAGCTTATTATCATTTTTGAGAAGTTTAAGGTCATTTGGTTAAGCTTTTTCTAGGAAACTAGCTTATTCGGCTTTTTCAGCCAGCTTATTTGCTTCTACAGCTTATTCTACTTGACTTTTTGTGATTTTTCTTAGTTAAGCTATTTATGAGCTTTTGCAAAAAGAATAAGCTTTTGAAACCCTCTATAGCTCAAACCTGACTATTTTGTCTTTTAGTGAAAAAGTTCTTTTCAAGATTCTGGCTTATTACTTGAGCTTTTTCAAAATTGCTTTTTGCCAAAGGGTTTAGAATCTCAATAGAAGGTTGTGTGTTTAAGCAGATCTTATGGCATTAGCTTATAGCTTAATGGGCTTAGTGGCCTATTAAGAATAAGCTGTTGGCTATTTAAGCTGTGATAAGCTCAGAATCAGCATTTGGACCTTTAGAGTTTTGTGCTTAAAATTAGATTTTGAGTTAGACTGGTGAATTTGGGCTTATTTGGTTGAATTTGCATTTTATTGGGCTAAAAAGCCCATTAAGCTTACTGTTTTGGTTTTTAGCCCATTTGGGGGCCCAGTAGGGGTATTTTGGTAATTTCACTTTAATTTTTTGATTATTTAGGTTAAAATAAACTAGTTTGCAAGTTTTTAGAAATTTTTATAATTTCTGAATTTTTAATATCATTTTAATATTTAATATTTTAATCATTTTTTAAATAGTTTTAATTGGTTTTAAATTTTATAAAAATACTTTTTAGTTTAATTAAGTCATTTTGGAGTTTTACAAATTGAAAAATCTTTATTTGGGCTTTTTATTAATTATTTTGATTTTTAGGGCCTTAATTAGCATTTAAAAATTAATATTTAATTAAATAAAATGTTTGAAAAAGTTTTGATAATTTGTATACCCTAATTGGATTTTTAGTTATTTTTTGTAATTTTTGGGAATTTTTAGATTAAATTTTTTATTTTGTCTATTTTTACGGTTTTATGTTTTATCGTCGTAGTTTAATTTTATCGTATCTTCTCATCTTTTCTTTCTCAATATTAATCCAAAATCATTACAAGTTATTCACACACAATAAACCTCCTTGGGAAACGAACTTTTCATTGGGTCATCAGTGCATAATTTTCCTAAATTGTGTACTTAATACTTACCGCTCTCTAACGCTCTTTGTTTTTCCTAAACAAGGTCGTAATTTTACCACAATCATCGTGAAATACAACCGCCTTATATCCACCTTATTGTTTGTATTAATCGATATTAAATCAACTAAGAGTATTTATCTATTTTGCCTTTGACTTTTCTTTGATCGATACACTCAATAATGACCGGAACACCCACTATTGAGGTGCGTTTTCACGCGTATTTGGATAAATATTGTGTATTAATTGTGCAACCTATTACAATATAGTATTCACAAGAAAAACGAAAAACAATTTTGTGTTAATTGATTTCAATTTAACACTTTTTATTTTTGTGGATATTAACAATAAGAAAATAAAAACGAGTATGTACGATATTTACGCTTTCCCAAAATGGAAAGTAAAAAACGTAATACTCAAACAAAACACGATATAATAATATGGCAACAAACACACATCCCTGGCAGCGATGCCAAAATTGATATGGTAAAAATACACGTTTTAGAAAAAACTCGTATAAATGGTAAGTATTAGTAAATACGTTTAGGAAAACATAAATACCGACAATGAAGTTCGTTCTCGAAGGAGGTGTATGAGTTGTGCCAATAATATTAATACGTAATTTAGATTAGTTCGTTTTTGGAAGAAAAGAGTAAGATAAAGACGAGTTACGCTAAAAATTAAACTACGACGTAAAAAACGTAAAACGCGACGAAAAACAAAATTTTAACTAAAAAACTCCAAAAATTTAAATTAAGTCCCTAAAAATATAACCAAGGTTTACAAATCAAGAAAAGTTTTTGTAACTTTTTAAATTAATTAATATTTAATTTTTAAATGCTAATTAAATCCCTAAAAATCAAATAAATTAACAAAAATACCAATCAAAGATTTTATAACTTATAAACCTCAAAAATACTTATCTAATGCTAACAAGTATTCTTCAAAAATTTTAAACTAATTAAATCTATTTTTAAATGACCAAAAACAATTATTAAATTAAAATAATCATAAAAAATAAAAGAAAAGTGGGAAAAATCCCAAACCAGTTTTAAAAAGTCTAAATTACTATAAAGAAGCTAGGAAAACTGAAAGAAGCAAAAACAGTAGGCTAATAAGCTAAAAAAGCAAAAATGATGAGCTGAAATTTTAAACTAGCAGTGGGAAGTAGTTTAATGAAGTCAGTGGGAAATGGGTTCCCACTAATAGTGTTAAAGTGACAGTGGGCTATTTTGGCCCACTTGTTGCTTGTTTTGGTGTTTTTATTGGAAACAAAGGCACCCCCACAAGCTTTTGTCTTGTGGGGTAGTCAAAATAAGCAAAAATATAGTAAGCTATAAACCTAGAATAAGACACAATAAGCACAGTCCCAGAAAAAGCCATAGAGACTTTCTTTGTCTTGTCCGAGATCCAGCAGAGAACAACCACAGTTGTGTCTGATATCGGACGCAACTAGGTTGAGTGTTCTCGGACAAAGTGCAGTCAAACAAAAAACACAAATAACTGCAGACAGTGGGCTAGGTTGCTTATCTGTTTGACCACTGGTCCACTTTTAAGCTAACAAAACTTGTAAACAAAGTCAAACAACATCAAATAACTTGTTCACAACCCTATATAAACACCTAAGCTATCATATTTCCAGATTTCAATCATCAACGGTCAAAAATCAAATCACAATCTCAGCTGATGTAATTAGGACAGTTTATGCAAAGAAAAACACTTAGAACATGCAAACTCAGTTGTATCCAATCTCTTTCAAAACAAAAGTTTGAAACTAACCTACTTGTCAAAACAAAAAAGGTTTAGGCCAATGAATGCCAAGATTGTGTCATCCAAACCTTTACCCAATCATAACCAAACACCCCTTAAGTTACCAGTTCTCACTTTTAACAAAAAGACTTTTTAAAAATCAACTTAAAAACTGTTTTAAACTAGCAATAACTATCATTAAGCATCCAAAGATCACCAAGTGACAGTTATACTACACAAGTTGAACATAGTACACAAAATTACCACAAACCACATATTCAAGTAAGAATATGATAAAGGTTCTTAAAGCCTTACTTCAGAGGTGTACATCCACACCACTTAAGTTTGAGCTGATGTGCCTTTAAGGCAAAAGCTTCGTAAGAAATCCAAGGCTTATGGAGAAGAACTGTTGTGAAGATACTTAGGCCAGGAACACCTTCTAAACTCTACTAACCTTAACAAGCCACCTTTTCTTGTACCTGTTGTTAACACACCACAAGAAAGGAAAACAAGTACCAAAATCTAAGTGAAAAGCTCTTTTATCAAAAGAGCTTTCCACTAGCTTGTGCTACAGTTACCACTAAAAATCAAAGAATATTTTGATTTTCTGGAAATCTTCAAAAGAAAGTTTTGCATGTAATAAAAATATACAAAATTTTAACACTGCTCAAACAACAAGATTAAACCTAATTGCCAGTTAGGCTTAACTTAGTCTTTTAAACAATGGATCTCAAAATCTTTTAACCAAATTTCTTTGAAAAAGTTTTGATAACTGAAATTTAAAATGACGATATTAAAATGACAGAAAATTAAAAACAAGGATTTAATGGTAGTCAAATATTATATTATCAAAAATTCACTAAATTACATTGAATATTGAAATATATAAAATCTGGAACAAAGACTATCACAAGTTGATAGTTCTTAATATACTAAGCCTAAGAAAAATCTAGAAAGCAGAAAATATACAAACCCTAAACAGTTGAATCCATATTGTTCCCTTGGATGAATTTGGAATATGTCAATTTGATCCTCTAGTTTGAATTTAAATTTTTGGTCTTCAAGATGCCATGTGATGAAGCCTGCTATGCCAGCTGTGTACAAATGAATCTGAGCCGTTTAGAGGACCCTTTGGGAGCAAGAAAGGAACTAGAACCATTGATTTCCTGTCTTGATTCCCAATTTGCCAAAAATGGAGGGACAGTGGGCAAGGGAGCACGAGGTGGGGACCATGGGTGCATGTGAAGGGTGTTTGGTGGTGGGGTTTGAATTAGGTGAGGTGCAATCAAGGATATGGTGATTATGAAGTTCCAATTTGGGGTAAATAAAAATGGGGGATTAGGGTTCGTGGTTAGCTACAGGGGTGGGTTTTGATTTTTTTGGTATAGAAAGTTGTTAACCGCGAAAGTTAACTATTAATTAATTAGTTCAAAATTTAATTAATAATTATTTAGGTTGTAGTAGGGCTGACGTGGTAAGGGAGTTAGGCTGGGTAGGTTTAAGTTTTAGGTCGGGTTAGAGATGGGTAGTGTGGGCTTGGTGGGTTTAAGGTTGGGCTTGGACGGGTTTGAATATGGTTTGGGTTTAAGTTATGGTAAGTTTGGTTCCCTGGCTTCCAAAAATTGTACAAACAAAGTCTTGGCAACTTTTAAGCAAATTCCATTGATAATCAACTTCCATCAAATGACAATTTAGTCCCTCTCAACTTATAAACTTTAGATTAGGGACTAGTTATGTAATAAAAGCATTCTTCAAGGGCTGAATATGTAAATTATTGAAACTTTAAGGACCTAACTTGTAATTTAGAGTTTAACAAGGGCCAAAAGTGACAAGTCTTCAGTTCTTGAGGGACCAATCTTGACAATCTTCAAAACTTCAAGGACTTCTTTGGAAAATCAATGCTCGGGTCTGGTTCTTTGTGCGGCCTCATTTCCCGTGTTCGTTTTTGCTTGTTTCTTTTGATATTTTGTTAAATTCACGATATCTGAACCTACAAACACATAATGAACAAAAAAAGGGTTTTGTACGGTTTTTATGATATTTTGTGCATTTTAAGCCCGATATGAACGATGAGACTGTGTATAATTGCAGTCTCATCAGTGAGTGAAAATTATTTTTTTATTGAATGAGTGTGGGGAGTGTATGTGGGTGAAAACTATTTTCTATTAGGTGCAATCTTCCGACTAGGGGTCTTTAGTTAATTAGTAATATAGGAAAAAAAAGGTTAAAATTTGCCAGTAAATTGGTTTATATAATGAAATTAAGAAAATATTTGGATTCTTTAAAAAGGGTAATATTTCTATACTTTTCTAAACCATTAGCTTTTAATAAGAATATGATCTTTTAATGTATCTAGGGGAGGTGCCCGCGCTTCGCCGCGGGTATTATAGGGTCGTTAGTTGGCCGGTAATTTTGGTATGAATGTTGGTCTGAAGCATACGGTTCACTTCCCCTCCGCCCAGACCCATTACACATTAAATAAAAAATTTATTTATTTTATCATGTATGAGTTAGGAATGGAGTTGCAAGAAAATATTAAAGGATTTAGCGACCAATAGGAACATCAACTGTTGTTGTCATCTTGCTATACAAAAGTACTACATGCAAAAGGGATGTAAAAAATAAGACAGTTAAAATTAGAAATGCAAATCATGATATTCGCTCCACATAACCATGACACAACGAATACCTTATGTGTGTGGATAATAAATCCATCCTCTTGTGTACCATGGTGATAGTAGAACTTAGCAAAAGCTCAGAATGATGTTGTTCTGCAAATGCATTTGTGCTCTACACTATCAAACCAAAGACATCCAACTTTGTGTCGTATAAAGGTTATGAACATTACTTATCTGGCGTATGAATGCTTTGCTTCATGTATTTTCAGGTTCAAGTAGTAGTGAGTCGCCAAGGTGGCTGCTAGATGCATATCTCGCATCTATCCAAATAACAAAAATCAAAATTAGATCCAACACAAACTTCAACACATGTTCGATTTCCAAATTCTTCAGCTTTAATATTTGAGATCAAATAAAACTAACAAACTGTTTTCAACTTATCGAAAACGACTCAGTTTTTGTTTTCCTAAAATAATAAATTTCTATGCATAATGACTAACCCTACATTGCGATGCTGGACCGGACCAAACTGAATATTATGAATGAGTAAACCGAATCGAAACTCTAATTTTCATTTAGATTTATTTGTACTATTGCATAGTTTCAAGTTTCAAGAATGGAAAAAGATTAAACCAACTCCGTCCCCCTTATCTGCTTATTTTAAAATACTTTATTTATATCTGGGTCAAACCAATACATAACTTTACTTCTTAGATATACTGTTACTAAGTCTGAGGCGTTAAAAATTAAGCAAACCATGTACGATAAACTTTAACTTTTGTTGCTTTGTTTTTGTCCCACAGTTTGAGATCAACAACACAACTGAATAAAGAGATGGGCACGTTCTGTTGTTGCAAATTACGGAGACTCTTTTTCATAGATGAAGAGGATGCTTGTTAGTCTTTTTTTAGGAATTCTACAACTTGAATTTTACGTCCTGTAAGATAATGCGAAGAACACACACATATGAAAAAAATGCAAAAATCAATAGCAAAATTTACGACTGAAAAAGAAACTCACACAGATGTCGGATAGAATAACAATAATAAAAAGTACAGTATTACAGAAATAGCAAACAAAAAAACAAAATAAGAACTTTATTCCCCTTGAGGTGTTTCTTGACGCAAACATCCATCTGGAAACAATCGTTCTCCACGTTTTGTTTTTGTTGTGAGTAAATCTACAAGAAAAAGATGAAGTTACGAACTGGTTTCCTTAAAAGGCTCCTGAAACTAGTAATTCGTATTCATCGAAAAAATACCTTACTTTGCATTTAAACGATATTTAATGAGATGACAAAGTCTTGAACATCATGTGATCATATGTTATTATATACTTCACCTTTTCACATAAAAAATGATATCGCGAGCATTTGAAGTGATCCAAACACCTACATAATTTAACAGGCTTAAATTAATGATATTTAAACGCGTTTGTTTAGATTTTGATTAATCTCCAAATGGGTATCTACGCATTTCACAAATTCTACCTATTTTAGTTATTGATTGCTTAAATGACGAAAGTGGTTGTAACAACGCTCCTAGACGTATTACAGGTAAGAGTGAACAAAATAAGCATTCATACTTTGTAGCCGGGTAAAGTGTTACATATTATATTATTATTATTATTATTATTATTATTATTTATGAAAATCTTTTATTTATTAATCACACAAACTTGGAAGGGAGCCGCGAAACAAGCTGCGCTCTAACCCCCTATTGAATACAAAAACCAAGTCTAGAAAATAGAAAATAGACACTCCTAGCATCATTAGAATGATAAACAGATAAGCGCTTGAGACGCGAAAGAGTAACCAAGGCCTCCTCGTCAAGCTCCCCAAAAGTAGAGAAGGCAAAAGGATTTACAAAAAGTTAGTGGGGAGCCGAGATACTATCTGGGACCCCACTCCTTTAGCTATAGTGAAACTGGTCCTATTAAAAATGTGAATAACAGTACGTGCTCCAAGATCTTGAGTCATAGAGAAACTTCGGATCCGCTTTAGTAAGCTCACAACATCCTTCTCAAGTTCTCCGAAGGAAGAGAAAGAGAAAGGGAGAAAACCGTATCCAATATCCGCGCACTTAGCCTCGTACTTGACACGTTTATGCTTTGCTGCCTCAATCACTGCACGGCCTGGAACAAAATCAACCGTCCCAGATTACGTCAAAGGAGATGACCCTGTGAGATCCACACATATATCAACACCTCTATCCCACGAGTAAAGCAACATATCAGTTGGGCGTAATGGTTTGTCAAAAATCAACCATCCTAGATTGCGTCAAGGGAGATGACCCTATGAGATCCACACATATATTAGTACCTCTATCCCACGAGTAAAGCCATATCAGCTTTATTATTGTTATTATTATTATTTTATTTTATTTTTTAATTATTATAACCATCACTTTATTAGAATCAAAAAGGGATTTACAACAAATTGGATGAGAGTCGAGATACTATATACGCTCCCACCCCTTTAGCAATAGCAAAACCAATTCTATGAAAAATATGTACAGCAACGCATCCTCCAGTGTCTTGAGCTTTAGAAAATCTCTGAATCCGCTTCAGTAGCGCAACTGCATCATCCTGTAACTCACCTAGAGAAGAGAAAGAAGAAGGAAGAAACCCATATCCGAGAGCTGCACACTTAGCCATATACTTGCATCGTTTACGTTGTGCATCATCAACCACTGCTCGGCCGGGTACAAATTCATTCATCCCCGTTCGAGTCAAAGGATAAGAAAGAGTCAAATATAAACAAACATCTTTACCTCCATCCCACGAATAAAACAAATTATCTGCCAGACGTAATGCATTATCATGTCCTCCAACTAATCTGATATTAACTTCCTTTCCGACAGATATCCTTGAACGATAACATATATCAGCAAGAGTATTACCTACCAAATTGTGACGATGCTTAATACCAACGATACCAGCACACGATACCGCATTTGATACATATAAATTATTATTATTATTATTATTATTATTATTATTATTTTTATTATTATTATTATTATTATTATTATTATTAGCCCATGGTTTGTTATAGAAGTAGACCTCATTTGATGCATATAAATTACCTTATTCTATGCTCTGTAAGTTAAAAAGCCCTTGGATAATTTCTCTAAAGATGTGAATATGCCATTTTGTTTGAATCTTGCATATGAGGTCAAACAAGGTGCTTGTGATCTCTGTTGTTGCACATGGGATGCTAGCTTGGAATAGTTGATCATATCCATTGATTTTGTTATGGGCAACAAGAAAAACAACTCATTCATAGGATCTCTGCCAATTTTTAGGTTTTTAGTGAACTTTGTAGCAGGGCAATGTGGGTGGAGACACTGTGGTGATGAGGTGGCACATTGTGAGCGTGTTATGTTATTGAATCAAAGGTTAATTGCAAATCTAGACAAGTTGAACCATTTCCCCTTTGATTTGAATAAGGTAAGAAATTAGGGTTGATATGGCTACAATTTAACTTTTGATCTATTTTGGGAATGGTTAACATGTTAACCGCCCTTAATTTAAGTTTAAATCTTGGGCTTGGGTTGGTCGGGTTTGGGTGGTGGGTATATGTTTAGGTTATTCACCTGTGTGGGTTTAATGGTGGGCTTGGTCGGGTTTAGGTTGGTTATGGGTTTGTTTTGACTGGTTTTGAACCCCCACCTTTGTACAAAGTTACAAATCGATCCTCCATACATTGCAATTCTTTTGAGCAGGTTTCCCTTTGTTATTACTTCGTTCTTTTGGCAAGTTTTGTTCTTTTGTTGATAAAACAATAAAAAGGACTTGTAATGACTTTCTTGAATTCTTCAAGGGCTGATTATGTCAAGTCTTGAAACTTTAAAGAACAATCTTGTAATTATGAGATTTACAAGGGTATAAAATGTAAATTCTTCAAACTTAAGTGACCAAACTTTTACATCTTTAATTCTTCAAGGTCTTTTTGGAAAATCAACATTCGCGTACGGTTCTTTTGTGCAGCTTCGTTTCCCGTGTTCGTTTTTGCTTCAATCTTGTGATCTTTTGGCAATTTCACGATATGCGAACCTACAATCACATAATGAACAAATACACGGGTTTTTGCAAGGTTTTATGATATTTTTCCGTATTTTAAACCCGATTTAGGCGATGAAACTATGTATAATTAGAGGCTCATCAAAATCCTTTTGTGTGAGACTCACTCACAAAAATGAGCCAGAAATATTTTTCTATAATTTGGTATATGAGACACAAATTTGTTTTTGCTTTTTTTTCCCAAAAATGTTAGTATGTGAGAATGCCACGTATATTATTTTACTTTCGTTGGCCCCGAAATTTTTCCTTTATTATTATAGTTAGAATTGTCAAGATAAAGATGTGCTACTTCATCCATCTCATTTAGAAAAACTACAATCTTACAATAAAATTATAATATTTTTTTAATCTAAAACAGCACATTTATTTTTAAATTAAATCATTTTGTCTGTTTATTTGTTTTTCAATCAAATCACACCATATTTTTTCAGGATTTTTGCTTTTTAACTGAACATGTAATATTTTTGTTAATTTATAGTTTCCTTTTTATTTTGAGTGCTCCGAAACCGCTATTTTACACGCGAGTGTCATTCAAATAATACAAGAGGTCGTATGTGTTATTTTGGAAAGTACACCATATCCTTAAGAATAGGTTTATTAGCAATTTTCTCCAAGTGGTTGCAATGTAAAAGACAAAAAAAATATTTTTTAAAAGTACAACCAAGAAAGAATAAAAAGCATCCGATCAGTTTGTTTTATGACTCCTAAATCCATCATCCCATCTTGGTTGTTCATTTTATCTTTTATTTAGATTAAATATTTGTATAAAATATAAAAAACTAATATATCTAAAAGTAAAAAATAAGACTTAAATAAAACTTACACAATGAATATGGCAATCATATTAAAGATTAACATGATAGGAACGAAAAATGCGAAAATGATGGATGATATGCGTAAATGATGGATCGAAAAAAATGCGAAAATGACTTGGGTTTTCCTTTGATAATTATGGATGATGCAAGAAAGATGAAATGTTTGAGATGAAGATGATTGTTGAGATTTTGCTAGTTGAAAAAGTTCGTTTCTCGGTATCTTAACGAATTGATTTCCGGTTCAAAGTACGACTCAATTGTTTTTGGTGAAAAAGAATATTTTTGGTTGTTTTAAAATAAAAGTGCAAAGACTTAAAAGTAAATGACTTTAAAGTAAATCTAAATCTAATTTAAAATAAAAGACGAGAATTTAAAAGCGTGACGAGAATTAAATAGCACTAAAAGTAAATAACGCAAACTTAAATCTATCTAAGGCAAACTTAAAACGCAACTAAAACTTAAACTAAGGCAAGGCTAAGATAAATCTAAGGCAAATAAACTTAAAGTGCAACTAAATAAAAAGGCGGGAAAAGTAAAGCTTGAAAATTAAAGAATTAAAAACAGAAACTAAAAATAACCTGAAAACAGCTCATCCGGAATAATACCCTCATTCGGAATAAACATTCATCCGGAATGTCACCTTCGTTCGGAATGTTTTTCTTCACTCGGAATATTTACCCAAAACCTTGATCCGGAATAAATTCTTTATCCAGAATATGTCACTTATCCGGAATAAAGTCTTGATTCGGAATGTTGGTCCTTGATCCGGAATGTTGTGCTTGATCCGGAATATCTTCCTTGATCCGGAATGTTGGATATTCCGGATGAACACTTTGAAAACCCTTGATCCGGAATATTTTAATATTCCGAATAAAACACTTTGATCCGGAATAATAAATTATTCCGGATGAACTTGCTTGATTCGGAATACAAGTTATTCCGGATGAACAAAAACTCTAAAATCCTTCACTCGGAATGTGTTGTTGATCCGGAATATGGCCTTGATCCGGAATATGTCACTTATTCCGGATGAACTCCCTTTATTCGGAATAATCAACAAACAATCTTGATTCAGAATACAAGCTTTGATTCGGAACACTTGCTGAACTCTTTGATCCGGAATATTCCTGGGAACAGAAATATGCAGCGAAGAACAAGGAAGAACCAAAAATAATACGGATCTAATAAAATCTAAACAAAATCAACCACAAGATTAAATCTAACTAATCAATAAACATCTATTAATCATAAATAAACAATCCAAAACAATCAAAATAACAAAAATAACCACAATAATCAAAACCCACTTTAATCAAATCAATAAAAATAAGAACATGAACATGAACAAATAAACATAAAGTTTAGAGAAAGGAAGATAGGAGATTGACAATAAAAATAAAGATTGACAAGAATTAAAAGGAAACTTACTTGAAATTAAATGTATTTAAGGTGCAAGACAAGGTATTTAAATGGACATGAAATTAAATGTGCAAAAATTAAAGTGGAAGAGCATAGTTTGTCAAACTAGCCAACAAAACTAATGAAATGAAATCCTAAGCTATTTATAGGGGAGGATTAGGAGGTGCTTAGGAAGCTCCCTCCCCTCTTTCATCTTTTCTTAATTGCATGCTTAAGTCCTTGTCCTCTTAATCTTCTTTAAATCTTGGACTTTAATGACTTTGTCTCGGGATTTCTTTGAACTCGTCTTGTAATTCTTCAGTAAATTAGACTTGAGTTCTTCGGTTTTTAGTAAACTTCCGTCTTTTGACTTTTTCTTCGATAAATCTTCAGAATTGGTCTTGGACTTCCGTTATTTTTGCACTCTTGAATTCTTGACTACGTCTTTCGTCTTTTTCTTCGATAAAAGCCCGTGAATGCCCGTGTTTTCTCCACTTTTCACCTTTTCGTCCTAAATCACAACAAAAACACAAACCACGCATAATTCCGACATAAATGACATAAAATACACGTTTTGGCTCGGTTATTATTGTAATTAAGTGGTAAAAAGGATGGATGTTTACACACCTATCAAAACCCCTACACTTGACCATTGCAATATCCTCATGTAATGCATTAGTTACAAAGCACGTTTACATTTTTCATCAAAATCAATCCACCTTGGCCTTTATTAAAGAGATAGAAAACTATAAACATTCAAAGTAAAGAAATCAAAAACATACCTTCGCGTTTTGGAAATGTCATGAATGATCATCATTCTCAAGTTTTCACTTTCTCCAAACCAAGCTTAAAAACGAGATCATTGTTATTATAAGTTAGCAAACTAACACGAACTCATGTGGGCCAATTATTCACTTAGACTCCCTTATTCCTAGGTGTATCTCTTATATTTTATTATTGTCTTGAATGATCACGAGGATACATTGTTGACTTATTTTGATAGTTATTAAGGCTGAAAACAAAGTGGGACGATTTAATCAATAGTTAGCTAAAGGACAAAATCTTTTAAAACTGCTTCTCGGGACCTCAAAAAGTTCATATCTTGGCATAACTCGCTTCGCGATTTGAGACCTTTCTCGGACCGATATTTGGCAGCGACTTCATACTTCAAATCTTGAGAGACGTTCATGAAATAATGGCCTTCTCTTCATAATAGGAATTTCTTCACTTGAAGTTTTGAGAGATTCTTTATATATGGACCACGACTTCTTCATTTGACTCCAATCTTTATTTTGGACTTTGATATACAACGATCCGCCTCCTTTTTGGACTTGGCTTTATTTATCCTCATACCTTGTTAGGGCCTTTTCGGATAGACTTCTCCATGACTTTTGGGGAGTTTTTGCTTTTCGTCGTGTGTCTCGATCCTTCATATTTGTCTTTGATAAATGATTCTTCACATCACTTAGGATCTTTAGCAACAAAATGTAGCCCTCATGCCTTGTTAGGGCCTTTTCGGACTCGCCAATCTTCGCATCCCGCTTCAATAAGTTATGCCTTGGCTATGAACTCTAATCCATACCGAGCAACTTTTAAACGATCTTGGGCTAGAAGCTAAGTAACTTTTCAAATCGTACAACCTTATTTATTGCAGATAAATTTATTAGCAATCGATGGGAGAATAGGCTTATAATTAACTCACATAAATTCACGAAAGAATACCAAACTTATAATTGACTCTATCATCTCTCGTTCTCCACAGTTTAAAATCTCAAGGAATGAGTCTCGTGGATGCTTAGCCTATTAAATCAAAGTTTTGGGTTTTCGAGTCGCCTATAGGATCTTGCAAATTCTTAGACTCTTTCAAGTTTAGAAATCGCATTTTAAAGTTCCCTTGATAAACGACTCTCTAGGATCAATTATAGGAACTTGCGAAAAGTTCTTGTTCTTAACCCGTGAGAGTTAAGACTTTCGCGTTTTATAGCTCCCTATATAAAAGCCTAGCAAAACTTGACTTAAACACGTAAAGGATACTAGCTAGAGTAAACTTGGGTTGAGTCAAAAGATTCACAACGTTTGAAAATTAAAACCACTTTATTAAAGTTTATTCTAACAAAGAAAGAAAATAACTATACAAGGGTAAAACTAATAGGCCAAAATAGATCAAAAATTTTGAAAAATGTCGAAAAATTGATTTTCCGGTTAAAATGAGGACAAATACAAGGAAAAGACCACTTAACTTCGATAAAAGTCCCCCCTACACTTAATATAAACATTGTCCATAATGTTTAAGCATGTGGGAGTAAACTCCCCTACACTTAGGACATTGTGCACGTTGTTTAAATCTTGCTAAGGAAAAGACAACTAACGAGATATGCGCCCGTTAAGCCCATTTATTTTCGTACACGTGCGCACGTTTAGCCCATCAACAATAATGAATGGGCAAAAAATGCCCCTTCCTTTTAGAGAAAGTGTCAAAAAGTGTCAAAAAGTGTCCATATGTAACCAAATGGGCAAGATTTGCCACCTCTACGTCTAACCCATACATTATGCATGAATTGTATCCAAGCACCCACCATTGAATTGATAATTACATACATAAAATGAATAGATCGAACTAGGTATATTTGTTATTCACTGAGAAAGAACTGTTAACAATAGGTTGTGTACCATTATCTAACTCATAATCACTTTCAATACCCACATCCAAACACCCCGTACTTAACTACAATGTAAATCGGATATCTTAAAGATGCACTAATCATATTCAAAATATAAATCCTATAAGTGACAATTTTCGGAATCAAGATTTTTTATTCACTATCACGAAGACCATATACAAAATGTAAATAACACTAATTATTTTATAATATTCTTGATGCACTTAAATAACATAGAAAGTGAAAAATCTATAATTAAAATCTATAATTGAAATCTTACAATTGATCACTTGAGGTAATATCTCTCGTTCAATTTCAATGCTATTCGAGGGTACCATGTATGATCCAGTGTTCTGTGTAGGTGTTTTAAGCTATTCCAGTGATACGGATATGAAGTCGGTGATGTTATAGCGGTTTAGGTGGTTTAAAAACAGTAGGGTTTGAATGAAGTGATGGAGATGATGGCGGTGATGGAGATGATGGCGGTGACGGAGATGGTGGCAGCGACGGTGGTGGCAGGGATTGAGATGGAGGTCGATGGAGAATGAAGATAAGGAAATGTGTATTGTGTAATAAGTAAGTTACGAACTTATGTTCAACAAAAGAAAGTTACGAACCTTTTTTCATTTTTAAATATTAACCCTAAAGTTTGACATAATGACAGTATCTACCCTGTAGTTTTGTTTTCCGGGTTTTCTACGAGTATAAAGTTTTCTCTAGAACCCATCCTATATATATATATATATATATATATATATATATATATATATATATATATATATATATATATATATATATATATATATATATATATATATATATATATATATATATATAAGAAACTTAAAATAAGGATCCAATGAGAAGAAACTTAAAATAAGAAGTGATGAGAAGAGACTAAAACCACACCTTCGAGATGCAACGACTTGCATTAGATGCATTTGTATTCATGTAGATGCACTATCTTTATTTTCGAAAGTTAATTTGATGTGTAGATGGTACAAATTGATTTTCTTGATTTGGGCACGTGTAGAGGAACAAAAATATAGATAAATCAAGAAATGCATCAAATATACGTATATGCATCTAATTAAAAGTTATAAAACATGTTATGATGCATTATAATGCATATAAGATTATAAAAATGCATCTAATTTAAGTGCATGCATCTCGAATATGCGGTTATAGTTTCTTCTTATCCTTCTTATTTTAAGGTTTCTTCTCATTTGATCCTGACTCTATATATATATATATATATATATATAGGGGAGAGTTAAAATAAAAAGACTTTTTTTGGTGAGAAGGATAAGAAGGATTTTTAGCCAATCATTTAAAATCAATGGATAAGATCAATCCATATTCCTAACTAACTAACTAACTAACTAACTAACCACTAAAACACGATTTTAAAAAAGTCTTCAAAAAATTCTAAAAAAATTCCAAATGGTCGGATTTGTTGGTGCCTAAAAAAGTTGTGAATAAACGTTTTTTAATTTTGAGTTTTTTACGTTTTTCTGATAAACAAAAAACAAAATTTGATGCACAAACACGTGAATTTTGGTGTACAAAATTTTTTCATTCAAAAAATTTTCAATTTATTATAGTTTGATGCGGAATCATATTTTAAAGCAAAAAGTCAAAAGAAGTTGGGCATAAAAATGAATTCTTGATGCACAAAAAACCAAAAAAACGTAAAAGAAAACGTTTTTGTGCATCAAAATTCCGTTTTTGTGCATTAAAAAAGCGTAAAAAACTTCAAATTAAAAAAACTTTTTTCACAAAAGTTTTTTCCACCAACATTCCCGATCTACTGGAATTTTTTCATAATTTTTGAAGAACTTAAAAAAAACACGTTTATATGGTTAGTTAGTTAGTTAGTTTGTTAGGATTTTGATTTAATCTCATCCATTGATTTTAAATCAATGGCTGAAAATCCTTCTTATCTTTCTCACAAAAAAAAGTCTTTTTATTTTATCTCTCCCCTATATATATATATATATATATATATATATATATATATATATATATATATATATATATATATATATATATATATATATATATATATATATATATATATATATATATATATATATATATATATATATATATATATATATATATATATATATATATATATATATATATATATATATATATATATATATATATATATATATATATATATATATATATATATATATATATATATATATATATATATATATATATATATATATATATATATATCTTTACATTATATATAAGAGGAGGGATTTGTCACATCATCAATCAGGGCACTAATCCCAGTAAGCACATGGGCTTCTGTTATGGGCTTACAAGTTCTCTAACCCGATAATCGCACCCTATATAAACTCAGACATAAAACTTTAAATTAAATCCCTGTAAATCGATAAAATAGATATAAGTTTGATCAATAGTCCACCGAATATGAATTGATTTTGATGTTGAACCCTTCAAAATTGATTGATCGGATTATTATTGATGTTCACACGTTCATTCTTATAGAGCTACCAACCGGATTAATCAAAGTAAGTTGTTTATACATGAATCACGATTAATTGGTTGATCAGATTATCGTCTGATTATTTTTACTGATTATGTTGATTAATTATGTTGTGTAACACACAACTGATGTGATTCAAACGAACCGTTCCATCATCCTCATCCAATAAATGAAGCGTTACAGTTAAACAAACCGAATCATTGCCTAAACCATCTATGTTCTATAAGGGATTCTACAATAACCCAAAACATAAAAAATCAAAACTCTTTGGTTAAGCCTTTTGCAGGTTGGATCTTTGTTATTTATTTTGCAGGTTAATGCTTCTTTTTCTAAGATTGGCCAAGATTGTTGAATATATATGACAAACCAAGGTACAATCCAATGGATAAAAATCTAATATGAAAATTATGCAGATCCACGTATGGTACCTATTATGAAAATTAAAAAGTTATATACAAGTAGATTTAGGTTCTATGATTAGTTTTAGATTTTATACGGCTTAGAATTAGAATGGTAGCTATGTGATTCATGTTTATTAAATAAACCTGTAGGTTTTATTTTATGTTATATATTAAGAGCAATTGCAGTTGGAAGCTTATGTAATGTTGTTGTTTGTCGTGATCAACCAAAAATCAAGTATGTAAACATTCACTCTTTTCCAATTCGTAGATTACACACCGTGATCCAAGTTTTTCTTCTGATGTCATGTTCTTAACTATCAACAATCGTAAGGTATGTTTGATCTTTAAGTTATGTTTCTTTATGCTCTCTATTGTTGGTTTTTAGTCAGGAAAAAAATCACAATTACAGTATATAGTTTGTCAATTTTAGTCATGTTACATATAGATCACCAAAGCGTTAAAAGGGCAAAACCAAGGCCACCCACATGTTAGATAAGGCATAGGGCAAAACTAAGGCCAAACGATACGAAAGAGGCCGGGTTAGTATCTTTATTTTAGCAGGTCATACAACGCCAGCAGATCCTTAGAGTTCAGCGGTGCTCGGGCTGAAGGGTTTATTTTTTGTGCTCAATCTTGAGTTCTTACTGAATCAATAGCAAAAACATAACCTAAATTGACCCATTATACATTAACGGGGTTCAAATTTCTATTTCTACAGTTTAGTGAACACGTGTAATGTGTCTTCATCGTGTCAATCTGCCAATAACTTAGTAAGTGGCACATAATATAATTTGGCTTACGTGTGTATACGAACATGCATAGCTTATTGTCTATTGCTAGAAATAAAAGTAACTGATGGAGTATGTGTTACAGGCTCACCTGACTCTATTAGAACATCAACGTAAGAATATACAGAGTCATGGACTGCGAATGAAGTTAAGGTATGTTTCTACATGATCATAATATTAAAATATTTTGAAAATTTCAGATTAAATTTGTGTATTTTCTTATTAATATTAAGTGGCACATAATATTAAGATTCTGCTAGGTTTTTTTTCCTGAATATGTTAATTTTTAATTTTTTATGCTGACACCGGTATTCATGATCCCATCTCTTTAGATATTCTTCAGGTATTCATTAATGGTGTTAGCCAAACTTATCAACATTCTTCTTTTAACATCGACATGATGTTTTTTGGTTATATGCTTATGAGTGTATTTTACCAGTAGGTTTATTCAGGTTCAGATATTCGGACTCTTTCTTTAGTAATACCTCTTCTCTCACAAGGTCAACTGCAACTTGAAATGCTGTAGTGTTATATATCAGCTTAAGTGAAGCGGTTTCAGCTAGATAATCCCTGCGCAAAGGCACAAGCCAGAAAATTATACACACTCCTGCACAACCTGTACGCTCTTTGTAAGGCTGAAGATGTTTTCAAGGTTGGCGCTGTGAAGTTTGCCATGACTATGTTGTCTACAGTGTCTTACGAGTTATTGAGCATGACTACAATCTTTGCATGTTGTTACAGGTAAATCCATCAACTTATATTTGATTTTAAAAGTTATGGTGGACAACCCATAAGTACCAAAAGTTACCCATGTTGACCTGAGCCTTTTTTGATAATGTTACTTAACCACTTATTTGTACTCAACATATAGCCTATTGTTACCAATGTGATTAAGATTTAGGAGACTGATTATGCCTGTTTCTTTTCATCTACCTCAACATATCCCCTTAACGCACCAAATTTAGATTATTGTACCGTGAATGGTATGAACGTGGACAACATCTGAACATCCTTACTATGGTCTTATTCTTCGGGTAGATTGTAGGTACTAAAGAGTCGGGTCTGGTATAATTGATCCAGGGTGGTGCAGTTAGAATCATGATCAGGATGGCATATCTATACTTCTCGATGTAGATGATATTGACCATCTTCTACTAGCAACTCAGCCACAAGATGGAGGTTCTTAGGCTAATCTTGAACCAACCATCACATGAGAATATATCTGCTCATGTATAAGGCACTTATTGTTTTAAGAAAAAAACTATGTAAAACAAGAAAGGAAAAAATAAAAAGAAAATGATAAAACTATATTTTCAGGTAAATATAGTTTGGGTCAAAACTGGTGGGACGGGTCGAAATTTGTGTTGGTCACAGACACATCATAAATGTATTTTTTTCAGTACTTTTTAACTTTAGACGAATTGTGACCCGTTAACCCGATCAACTGAGTATCCCATCAAGGGAGCTCTTTATGCAATGCTCTTCCTGAGCAATACACAGAAAGATAATGATGGATCCAAATTCACCCATTATCGATTTTTACCCAACAGGTAAAATCGTTCCTTTACCAAATAAAATGTTCATTCTAATGCTTATTAGCTATTTTTACACTCATGTATTTATTCTTTACTGTTTTAGATTTTGAGGTTGACATGAATGGCAAGCAGTTTGCATGGCAAGTGTGTTTTTTACATTTCTATCCGTATATCTAGGCAAATATTTATAATTTACGGTAGAAGTATAAAGCTGATGAGAATTTATCGAGTGGGAACATTGCAATCAGGTCTATTTCTATTGAATCAAAACAAGGAGAATGAGTACTTTTGACGATAATGAGAATGAGTTTTGATACAAATCACAAAACTAAGTAAAAGCTTGGTAGTTGTTGGGTAGAAGGAATCACATGAGTTTAGTGGAGAATTATAGTGAAAAATCAGCTTGACTAAAATCCTTTTAGGTGATCGATAACCCCCCACTATGTCTCTCTTATGTGTTTTACAAATTGTTGAACTTTACTTCTTGAACATAACTCTAAGCGCTATGTTTATCAAAAACAAAATAATTAAGGTGACCATCAATATGGATTTTACACCCGAAAAACTGTATCTCTGACATTCAGAAACTTTTTTTTCTGGTTGCTCCGAAATCCTGAAGGCAAAGTGAAATATATCTAATGTATCTGAAAAACTTAAAGATAATCGCCATTTTTATATCAATATTTAGCTACTTAAGTTCTCTCAGAAAATATTAAAGAAACTTTCAGTTGTAGAATCTAAAAACATAACAATTCCCTGAGATAAGAGGGGACACCTTCTCTGTATTTTGTCACTATTTTGAAATTTCTAAGCACATCTTTTATATTCTTAACACCATTAGTTTATGAATGGTCTTCCACAGCTGGACGGATTCTGATAGACAGAATTGACAAATAGACAATTGGACTTCATTATCTTCATCCGAGATTGAGAATAGTTCCGAAAGATCCACCATGTTTAAAGTAACTATATGTAGCAATACAGATCCTCTTGAAGAGTATACATATGACAACATTTGGGAGGTAGCTAATTAACTTTATATCGATTTCATGAATGTTGTCATAATGTCATTTGGGGTCATATGCTTACTTTTCTTATTTACTTAAAAGTTATAGCATATCCACAATTTTATGTGAATACTCAAAAGCGGTTATCTTCTTAGAAAATGAGCAGCTTAGCTCTCTTTAATAACCAGTCCCAGACACCTTTAAAGCACCGATAAATGCCTTCAAAACTGTGTCTTTATGTCCAAAAGGTATAATATTTTGTATTAGAACATCTAGAAAGTGTTCTAATAAGAATCTGCTACTTAAGTCATAAATCAAGGGAAATTGATGAACCAGGCACCCACAAGCAATACAGATATATGTAAATCTCTTTATCACTTGAGTTTCCTCACAAATCTGAAAGTTTTCTAATATGATTGGTATGTACCATCAATAGACCACAACCAAGAGGATATGAAAGATGTACGTCTTACGTATTAAAACACTTTGGTGTTGGTCAGGAGCATGATTGTAGATAACTATATGTCGAGTGATCAGTAGAAGAATGTAGGTATTGTAGTGTTTAACACAAGGCATTGGTGGACTCAAGATAAAACCGCCAAAGGGTAACTACATTTTGAATATTTATGCTGCTGTTTTAATCGATGTTGATATTGATACACAAAATTAATACACAGCCTGACCCTCTGGCTACCTCACAGAAAAGATATGCTATACGTTTGGTTAACTGAAGCGCGTGCAGGATCACATCTTTCAACTTAAATTCTTACAGGTTTACTTCTATCTTTTAGACATTCCGTCAATGTAGGACTGTATACTGTAACATGGATCTTTACCACTGAAGAATTTTCTTGAATAATAATTAAATGTTATAATCATTCTTGAAGTAGCAAAATATTATCAAAATAACCAAATAATTAACCAATTGCAAATAGGAAAAAAAAACTTTCGAAACTGCTTTTAAGTGGATATAGTACCCTCCTCCTGACTAACTAGAATCATTGTGCAAGGCAAATGCAATGGATACAAGAGTGTCGTCATTTTATAAGAATAAACTGATCCAAACACATTAACTTATAATCAAAAGCTGATACAAACATTCTACAGTCAGATAGTAAAATAGGAGATCTAGAAACCATATAAACTTACATTCAGGGGGAAGTTTCTTGAAACTACGTCCAAGTACCATGATCAGGTATGTTTGGCTTCTCATTTTTACGAATATACAGTCTCATTTTTACGAATATACATACATTTTGGTTAAGTCAGATTATGTTGATCTCCAATTGTTCAAGTTGGTTAAACTAAAGGTTTTACCAAATATTATATGGGTCAAATGGATCCTGGGGAAAAATAGGTTGAAAGTCATATGAAGTATTTGTAAGTCAGCCTACTCGATCCCAAGTACATTCACTTGTTTAACCTGTTAGCCAGTTTCCTTCTTATGTTGACCCTGTATTTCCCTATATGTAACTGTATTAGAAATATAAAAGATCATCGATTTCCTTTTCTAATATATTGTAATGTGATTCCTTTTAGTTACAGTTTTTATCTTTTATTTGTTTCTGGTCAAAGATTCCAAATTGCACAACTCACCTTTTGTCATTTGTAAAGGGTTGTCCTAAATCTAATTTCAAAGAATACGAGTACAACCGTGGAGAAGTTTCAGTCATTTTTAATTCCCTGCGCGACTTACCATTATGTTCCTTCTTGCCACATTAGCTCCTCATAAATTACTTATATGTTTACAGAATTCATATTAGTGGGTGTTTGGATGGCGCACTGAATATCGAAAAGATCATTCAACAATCACATGTATCGCACTTCTATTATTTATTCCTGTAAAAAACATGATGTAGATACTCAAACTATCTTACAACATACGACAGAAAGGATTCTTGATGCAATTATTCGCTGATCAGAATGTATTTTATAATCTCTATGATTAAAATGTGTTGTTTGATAGAATATATTAGATTTGAAAGTATCGACCTTCTCTTCTATATTTGTAATTACTTTCAAACAATATTAGGAAAACTATCGAAATCATTCTATAAACTGAATGTGCAGGAGTAGTTTCATTACTTCAATGTGTTGCAGCAAGTGAAAGGTTCTACGGCTAATTGAGGTCTTGCCTAGAAACAAATATTCAATAGCTTCCATGGATGATGTGTGCCTAGCAACAAATATTCAACAGCTTCCATGGATGATGTGTTATACAAAGTTGATTTGTTCATTCACTACAGGTGGCTGCTGAGTCGCGTTCACTATCCTTAACAGCCCAGGTTAAGTATTTGATTAAAAATGGGTGACTTTTTATTCCGGGTAGAAATGGACATGCTTGATGCGCCAACAAGTTTCTGTAAATTTTTGAACTTTCTTACAACTCAAATTTATGATATGATCAGATAAGTACTAAAAATATAATGCTCCAGTATTTATATAGATAGAAGAATTTAACTACTTGGGTATACTTTGGGATACAAACTATATTATACGTTACCAATAAAACATAACACAATGTGACCCTTTTAGATAGATAGGCTGATTTACATCCCTATCTATAAGTAACATAGTAAAAGAAAGGCTTTTGACTAGACCGTTTTTGGATTCACCTTTGGCTTGAAAGATCTGAGAATAAGCTGCATTGAATGAATTTGGGAAGCAAAATAAGCCAATGGGGCATTTTATTACCCAAAATTTGATAGATCTGTTTCTGATGCAATGATAAGAGAATTCCAGTGTTCAAATCTGTAGTTTTTTCTGTTTATATATGTCGTTTTCATAGACATTTAATACTCATTTAATTAACATTCAGAATATGTGTAGCAGATAGTTTTTGGTATATAAGAGCTTTTGAGTAATTTCTTATGCCAAATCTTTAACAACAATGTCACATGATGAGCATCCAAAATACGAGCACTTTATTAGTTGTTTAAAGAAATAAGCAATGTTTTGATTCATGACTAATCGCTAAGTTTTAAATTATTTCTGTAATTATCAGTGTTATTAATCGGGGATAAATCGCTTGGCGAGGATTAACCGCCACGATTTTCATTAATCGGCCTAATTAATCGGTTTGATCAAAATCGCTCAAAAATCGGATAAATCGAGGATTAATCGGGGATAAATCGGTCAAATCTTAAAAAAGAGATAAATCGGCCAAGTTGGTTTCGAATACAAATCGGCGATATCGAAAAATATGGGATAAATCGGATAAAAATCGGAATATCGGATAAAAATCGGATAAATCGGCCTAATCGGACATATATATACTTTCAAAAGTTTATAATTTTATACATAAAAATTCAATCCGATTAATCCTCGATTAATACCCGCCATGCCGATTAATCGTTTAGTGGTACCCAACCGCCGAGCAATTTTTGCAACCTTGGTAATTATAATCTTGTCTTTGTAATATGGATCTCTCTTCATGTGTGTACTCATAAATGCCCTTTAATCATGTATGTAATGTACAGTATAATATATACATGCTATCTCCAAGATTTCTTAATTTTATTTTTAGATTTTTTCAAATGTTTTAATTTATTTTAGACGGCTTGGATGAATGAGCGTTGTAGAGTTTATTATTGGTCAAGGAGTTATGGTTACATTTTAAGTACGGGGTGGCGGCACCTCCAATAGCTAGACCAAAATAACAAGATTTTAGTGTATTTTTTTTTATAAATTTGCGCGTTATTTTTAAATGCTCCACGCTCGAAACTCATATTGCCCCCTACTCATACATTGAATTCCGACGTTTGATGTCGTAAAAGCTAGAAATCTTCAAATATTAAATTATAATACTCTAGATTACATTGTTTTTCACTTTGCTATTGGCAAAAAAAATGTTTTTGCCATCCATTATAAATTTTTTTACGCCACTCGTCATGGGTATGGGCACTTTAGCTGATATGAGTAAAACTACTAATGATTGTCTGGAGAATAAAGATGCCATTGAAGCTTTATTTATTTCAACAAAAAAGTCAATATGTGGTTTGACAATGTTGATCTAATGTGCAACATATGCTACGTCTTTGGCATATCAAATTGGATAGTATAATTATAAATAAAGAATTCATTCCTCTTGAATTCTTAACCACATAATTAATATGAGATGCGTTTACAATATTTAAATATCATAACATGGTAAAAATACAAGCATATTGTGTCATGTTAAGGCTACTGAAACTTATTTAGTTCACATAATTAGTTCATGTTTTTTTTTTTGCCGTTCAAAATAAAAATAAAAATTAGTTCATGTTTTATTCATCTCACATGTAACCTGAAAATCATCGAAAGACAGTAAACAATATGGACGTCAATTTTCTTGTGTCCTTACTCCTTAGTATTAAGTTTCTAAACTCTAAAGTAGAGTATGCATTTATTTCTTTTGTAGAGTATGCATTTATTTTCTTAAGTAGAGTATGCATCAATTTCCTTTTTAGTCTTAGTATCAATTTTTTAAAATTGACATCAACTCGTGGTATCAAGTGAATTTAGTAATATTGTTTGATAATAAATTAATTGACTTAATAAAAAACCGAATTTATTAAGTCATATACAAAATATTTGTTTGTGACTTAATAGAGAAATATGACTTAAAATATTAAGCAATACAACTGAGGCTGTCTGCATTAAGTCATCTGTTAATTAAACACGACTTAATCAAAAAATTTAACAAACAAGAATTTCTTTATTCCAAATCTATTTTTCAAAGAAAAAATTACAGTCTATTGGTCACATAAAAATTTCATAGTTTATTGTTCAAAGAAAAAAATTATAGAGTCTAAGATATAGATTCAACAAAAGTATATAAAAAAACAATTTTACTTTTTGATAATTAGTTAATATCTTCTTTTATTTTTGTAAATATCAAGATGGACTCAAAGTAATAAAGTAAACCTTAACAAACCCAACTATTAGTTTTAAAAGTAAACAATAATTATGGAATAGACGAGAAAAGAAAGGTGGACAACTATTTTAGGATAGAGGCAGTATAAGTTTTGTATTAACACATCTTCACTTAAAATAAAGAAAAATATGACGGATAAGCTATATTGCGTTTGATTATGAGTTGTAACTTATGTACTTTTGGTGGTGTGTTACATTATAATTATCTACTATTCATCAATGTAATCACACCTTGGGTGACTATTTTTATTTTGTTTAAAAACACATTATAACAATATTTTATATGTGCACGAGATTTCGATGTCCTAAGTAAAAGTGATCAATTTGTTACATAAGAACTAAAATTTCAAATAATTTTATTCATATAATAAATTTCATAAGAATGCTACGTGGTGATTTTAAATTTATGTTTTACAAATAAATATTATGGTTTTAGAAACAATTGATTCTAAAAGTAACATAACATAACTTAGGACGTCCATTATGATAAAATATGATTGTTGATAAATAGAGTATCTGAATTAAATAAAATTATTTTTATATCCTAAAAGAATTTACATGTGATTATATGTGAAAAATTAGGAGGGTAAATATGTAAAATTATAAATTAGGTCGTAGACTTAATATGGATACCATCTCTTTCATGGCTTTCTCTAGAAAATCATGTGTTATCTTTAAGCACAAAATAAACAAGCCTTTAATGACTTAATTTATTTATAATTTCTTTTAATTAAGACTCTTTAAGTCTTTACCAAACACAATCTTAGACCTTTTGAATTAACAAACCTATTTTCACTATGGTATAAATTTCTTGAAACTTTAAAATGGTTTCACACAACGAATGATTTGTCTCAGATTTAGCACATTTTCATGTAATCCTCTTTAAGTTCTTTAACCTATTTTAGACCTCTCATAGTAGATGCTTTTACAAGCTCAAGTTGAAAAGTATATTTGGATCATGACGACTAATATGCATTAAAAACAACTATACTAAAATAAGCATTGAATAACAAACGTTATGATTCAAAAAATACAAATAGAAGGTTACACAAATAAAAAACTTAAACAATAAATACAATTCATGCCAACTAATAATGCATTAAAAGACAAATATACTAAAAAATAAATTTACAAAAAAATATTTGCCAAAAAAAAGTTAAACGACAATCCAAAACATACCCGTCCATCGGACGGGTTTTGCCACTAGTATATATATATATATATATATATACTATGACTTGATATTACACCTCTAATTCATGTCACATGTGACATGACACTTCTAAACTAATAGAATTTGTTTGTTAGCTAAAAAATCTCAAAAACCTACCAAAATTAGTCTATCGAAAACGTAATTTTCAAAAAGCGGACGCAATTTTCCAAAAACTGCATTTTGATACCGCACCTATATAATAGTAGGTTAAAACTATTTTTTCTTCTTTTTCCTAATAACCCACCTACACTGAAAACACACACATCAACGGCTTCACATCCATATTTTACAATCCAAAACACCGAAACCCTTTCAATTATAACCCTTTTAAACCTTAAATCAAACAACTGTTCGTTTTTGTTATGTCATCAAACCTTGAATCATCAAAGAATTTGTTATGTCATCAATTCTGGATAAGCATAAACCCTAATTAAAAAAAAACAGCCGTGACGATCCTATATCTTCTGATGATTAACCCTCTCCTTGATTTCTTCTCTTCCTCACATTCAATAAACTGGATTTTCAAAAAAAAACACCACATCTTCATCCAAAAGCAAAGATCAATTATATCATTTGCTGCCTGATTATGAATTTTAGATAGATCAATGATAGTTGGTTTTCATAATTTTCACAGGTAGGGTAAAAGATTCATCCATTCATGGCAAGGTTGAGGATCGTGGAAAATTGAACTTCGTGTTTATATGGTTTCTGCAACAACAAAGCAGATGCACATAAATTGAGGATGTGGTAATCAGTTTCTCGTGACTAAGAATCATAAGAATATGTTGCCATACTGTTCGTGAATTGTTTAAAAACTCATACGTGTTCCTAGGTGTGGATTTTACTAAATTTAGAGGAATTGATTCGCAGGTATGTTGTTTCATCTGCGTTGCAATAGACTACCAATAGGCAATAATTTAATGAATAATGTTATTGTGGTTAGAGTTTCGGAACATATTTTTGGTAGATTGGATATACTTTGTTATGATTCTGTAAAAAAATACTCTTTTATATTGTTGGGTTTATTTAATGTTTGATTTATTTGTTCAGAATAGCCTAAGGAGGGTTCATAACTTTTAACTCCTTTGAATCTGCAATTAGTTCCATGAATGGAATGGTAAGATTCAAAACTCGATTAATTAAAAATGTGTTGATGTGTTCTCTATTTTAGTTCATAACTAGATTAACTAACATCGGGTGAATATTTAGAACTGTGACATGAGGAATATTTGAATTCCATATAGGAATGTTGCTTTGAGCAAAACGATTTGGAAGATTAAAGGCGTGTAGATATGTAGTAGATTATGGGGTTGGATCATTGGGGTCTTTGCAGCCGCCACGATTGCTAAAAGTTTCATTTTGTAAGCAATACCAAACACTCTCTACCTAACTGTGATATAAAAGAACATAATATATATCTAAAGTTAATTTTCGACTCAAGTCAGCAATAGTTTGGCGCTTAAAATTTTGTAGGTGTATTTTCCAAATGTTGTCAATATGGATTATTGCTAGAAAGCAAACTAACTGGTCAACCGGTCGTATTTTGGAAGGGTTGCAGCAGTTTCAACAGGAGCCCTCCTTGCGCCAGGTATGAGATCTGCCACTTCCTTTTCTTCTTCTAATTTGGCCAACGCTTCTTCTAAATTTCAATTTGCAATTGATGTAATGTAGCGACTGATGTAGACCTGCATTAGAAAACATGTGAAGAATTTGTAAAGTTAAAACATATGGGCAGAAGGTTGATAAAGCAAGTGTAAATGAAAAACTATGACATAATCACAATATAATCTTAAAATCTCTTGATAACTCTATAAAACACCCATATATAACTCTTCGAAAATTCCTTTGTCGTTTGAAGTATATATTTACATTTGATTCGGTTACATGGATAGAAGCAAACTCCATTAAGCTAAAGAAAACAAAATCCTTGTTAAGGGTACTATGTTTGTTCATTTTCAGAGCTGAAACTAATTTTTCATTATCTGGTTTGGAAGCCCCCGTCACCCTGAACTGGAAAATAAGAATAGGCTACAAACCTCAGAAAGATAGACTCAAGTTGACCGGAGGTATAACATTTTAAACAGTGACCTGAGGTATAGCTTTTTAAAATCAGTAGTCCATTTTTGAAATACCACAGGAACTAACGGACTTAAACAGTGACCTGTGTAGTCTGTTGTCTTATAATCTAAGACTACTGGAGTGTTTGGCATAGTAGTTTTAAGGAAATTGATTATCTGATATGATGAAGACAATCAGCTGTTACCTGATGATTTAAACAGACGAATGAGCGATCCAGTTTCAGCATACCTAAATACTCAAAACTATGAAACTGATAATCCATAATTAACGGCTTTCGTTATTACCTTAATTAGTTCTTTTATGTTGGTGTCAATTCAGAAGCAGTGGAGGAATCATTTGAAGGGCACAATTCCTTAGCTGATGATTCAAAGCCGTAACTGGGCCCTTTCGATGGGATAAGGTGAAGGATGCTTCAGATAGATCTGCCTTCTTTGAAGGTATTTTAAGTTGCCTATGTAATTTAGGAAACCAATATATGAATACAGAGGTGGGATGTGGGTCGGCTGGGTACAAGTTATTGGTACAAATTTATTAGGAGTTGAAATGGGTTGCTTTGGAGTGACCTGAAACTCCTTTTCCATAAAATATATTTAAGCTTTCTTTTTGTAATGATTTTTCCACCGTAAATAAGTGTCATGTTCGTAATCTGATGTAGTGAGATGATATTTTTGGTGTTGCAATCCTAGCAGGGATTGGCCAGCTACGAACCATTCTATCGGACATTATAATAGTGTATTGTGAACTTACGATAGCTGATATGTGTTACATATAGGGTTATATAGGAACATATTTGTTCTGTTTCTACAACTTAGCGGTACAAGTAACCCTTGCTTAAGAAGTGCAGCCAATGTGATTAGAGGTGAAACTGTTAAGCATAGTTACTCAAACATCTTATTCCACTCAAAACCACCTGAAAATTCTGGTGTGGACTCAGATGGTTTAAAGTTTGAAGGTATGATACTTAGTGGTGGTTGTGATGCATACATGTTTCCATGATTTCTACTCGGAAGGTGTATGTTTAGCTTATATTCTGATACGGTATAGTATAAAATTACACAAAAGTTAGGAGCTCAGATGTTGGGTAATTCGTTCGACACAAACATGTGCCTCTTGTACTTGATACTGGTTTCGGATTTGGTAGCTTTTTGGCTCATGTTCTCCCACTGGAACTGTTGGTTGTGTGTATGTCTACATACGAGTTAACTGGTAGCCAAGTTCAGATATCCGTTCAATTGGTTTCTTTGCAGCCTTTTGCAGGTTGGTACAGATATATAAACTATGAAGAGGACATTTATATAGACTATATTTTTTAGACCATGTTATATAACGTTGTTATTTATGTGTTTGCTTTATTATGCAGAAATTACTAGACAAGCTTAAATGCTGGAGGCATAGGACTATCAACACTACATATTTCCCACTTAATGGCATCTATCTACAAAACAAGAGTGCTGTCAAAGAACAATGAAGAATGTTCTGCTATGACATATTTGTTCTTTTTAAACATAAGAGACTAAAAACAATGGGAGTGGTCAATCTGTTTGTCCACTACAACATTATCTCTTTAGCTCAGTTGTTGGATTTGCGGAAACAACTACTACAAAGAAGGAACGTAGAACATCACCCGGAGAGCTGTTCAAAACTAACATGGTGGATGAAACCATAGCTAAAGGCAACAAAGAATTTTTTAAAGAAACTGAAATATCTGCTGTCCAATTGAGGAAAAAGATAACTAAAAGGAAAAACGCTTTATTCTTCCTCCAAAAGCTCCACAGCTGATAAAAAAACACGTAAAGTATGTATTTGGTCTTTTTATAATAAAGTTTCTTTTAATTGAGTGTCCTAATGTCTAACGTGGGGCATACACATCTTACAAATGTTCAACAGGAAAGTTCACCGTGAATGCATGCATGTTGCACCGGAGTCTGAAAATCACTTGAATGAGGTGTACAAAAGCAGTAACCAAGATGAAATATTGTCTGCATATATCACATATATCCTACAACGAGTATTTTATAGAGCAATGCAAACTGCACTAAAAGCCACACACCACATTCTTCTTGTCGTGTGAATGATTCAGATAGGAACAGAAATTGCTGGATCAAATCAGATGATGAATGTAAGTATAAAAGCGCTAACTATCTGTTTTTTGAATCGAATTGGAGGCATATACTTAATTATTACTATTATTTCATAATTTACTGCGCCGTCTTGGTGCTGGAAATGTAGAAGGAAAAAAAAGTGGGCATTTAATGTTGTCCTGTTACGTGGCTGAGTTTGGACCCGAAGACGTGTTCATTTGTTCTTTTAAAGTTAAACATTTTCCAAAAGTCTTAGTGGTTGCTTTTAGAAAAAGTTGTTTCAGCTTATCCACACTCATTAATGTGTCCACTATTCATCTTGATCCTGTTTTATATTATTTTACAGAAGTATAAGATGAACTACCGTGCTTGAAATCATCGTTGGTGGTTAGTTTTTTACATGCCTAAAACTCAGGTGCAAACTTAAGATCTGTGCTCTATTAGTTCCAAGTTTTCGTTATGTTCAAACTTTATCTCAGGTGCAAACTTAAGACTATTTACGACCCGTTAATTATTTCAAGTAGTATGTACATGAAATCTGCAAAATGGAGTCGACTCTATTGCTACACAATCCCATGTTTTTGCATTTGAGCTATTCGTAGGTTTGATATTCCTATTACTGTATGAAATCTTGAGTTAAGAACAAATATGTCGTTTTCAGCAGACTCCTTTTAAACTAATATGAGAGGCTTTACTCTCATCCCTTCTCGGTTTAGCTATATATGCTCAGTTGCAAGTGCACTCTCATAAGACTAAAATTTAATTTTGTATATGGACACAAGTGGTCTGCTGTACCAATCTATCATTTGTGATCTTTCTCATGTATGGACCACTTGTGATTTGAAATTCCGAAAATATAAGTACTTGAATCATGTGTTTGTGCTCAGTTATTCCTAAACCATTGTTTGAGAAATATGAGTGCTAATATAAGCTGTAAACCATTTTTTGAGAATTAAAATATCATGAAATCATGGGTTATTGGCTTAGATTTGTACACATACAGAAATTTAATAGTATTATTAATAGCCAGACGGCCTGCAACACAAGTTGAAATGTTGTCGCCTTCCCCTTCAGCATTGCGAGCTTCAATTTCATTTCCTCTACAGAAACTTCTCTGATTGCTTCCTCTAATTTGTGTTGCTGGTACTTACGTCTGTGTAGAAGTTCCATGTATATAAAAACTCTTTCACTTCTTATATTCAGTTAAGTAGACCCTTAAATATCAGTTGCTACGATCTAAGAGTATTAAGGTCGTCTATTGCATTGGTTAGCCATGAGCCTACCTTATTTGCTGAAACAATAAAAGAAAATATTTGCTTACGGGAAAGAAAATGCAACAGAAACTAAGATCATTCAAGCAGCAAGTATCGCCAACATCCATGAATTCATAAGGTTTGCTTTCATGAGCTCGCTCTCTCAAACTTGTTAATATTATTGTGTAACCTTTAAAAATATAACCTTTTTGAAAACCTCGTAAATTCGCTATTAACTTAAAATTTTCTGAATGAACAGTTCATTGTAAGATGGGACTTGCAGCTGGAATGACTGCAATGAAGCTGGAATTAAGGTTTTTATCTTCATTTTTAGTTCCTTAATTTTTAGGGTGGGACTTGCACTTGTTTAAACAATCGTGGTTGCATAGTCATTACCATAACACATATACTACTAGTGAAGTCAGTGAAGAAATAAATGAAACATACCGTTCAAGAAAGTTAGTTGCTTTCCTCTTCCGGACTGGCTCTCACGTCGTCTGAAATATCTCTTCTTGCGGAGAACAGATTTGAAATTTAGTCGTTCTGGCTTTCTTGGTTTGTAAAACTGCCAAGAATGACCAACTCATTTGTTAGAAAAGCACATTCTTAATTTTAACCATTTTGTCAAAGTTTCACTGAATGACCGCATGGCGTTACACATCTATTCCCACCATCTTGACATGACACCAAGAATGCAAGGATACTGTACCACACTGGCACATTATATCACCCAAAATAGCTTACCACTAAGTTCGTTCACTCATCTAAAATATTGGCAAGTGTTGCCATAAAGTCCCCATACCTTTGTGTCTTGGTAAACTGATAGTGTGAGCTTATGATCATTGATAGTTATAGGTCAGTTCGGTCTCATTTTAGAAAATTCATTACGATATATACTAGGTAGAATATGTAACTTTTGTCGAGAGCCTGTTGAGGCACAAGTCGAAACGATATAAAATTAGAGAAGACTATCGTAGTTTGATCACCCCGTAGACTTTAACATTCTGTATATATAACCCTACACAGAAACTTAACCTGGTAAATGTGGTTAGTTATATATTTTGTTTATTCTGACATATTGACTGTCAGTGCAATTAAAGTATTAAACCATGGTGTTAGCATTATTACCAATAATAGTTATACAATAGATTAGGAAATTTACCTTGTAAGCTTTCTTTCTTTCCGATATTGTATGTTTGAGCCCGGTTGGACCCAAGCCCGATCATGAATCGGTAACCGACCCCCTCACCCTATAAAAGGAGGTGAGGGGGTGATGCTCAATCATACCGCATCTTCTATTCTTTCTTGTAATCGTTCGTGGGTTTTAATAAACAATCGTTCGATTAACTTTGTGGGTTTCGTTTCTGTGTTCATTGTGATTGTAACTCTGCGATCTTCTTTAAGGGATCTAGGGTTCCGTGTTCGATCTTCAGGTTTGTTGGGTGTCGATTCCAACAAGTGGTATCAGAGCTTCGGTTAATCGTTGCTCTCGGAGATCGGTGCTAGATCAAGGAGTATCGTGGAAGAAAAAGGGTTTCGAGGTTGATCGGAAACTTTTTTTTTTCTGAGTTGCAGGTTTATGTTTCAGAGAAGACGAAGGGTATATGTTACATGATTGGTTGGTTGTTTGATAAAAACCATAAAAGGTCACGTGGGTACTAAGTACTACAAGTTGTTTAGTTTTGTTTTAAAACTATTTTTAATTTATAGTTTACTTATAGACGAGTACCCGCGCATAGCGGCGGAAATCCTATGACGGATAATTAATAATATGCGATATAGTGGTAAGTGTTTCGTTTAACATTCAAAACAGAACGTAAAAACATCAAACGAAATTGCGAATGCTCGTAACTTGCGATAAATTTTTCCAAGCCACAACAGTAATCGACAAAATCTATACAGACCATCGCCAAAGGCTAAAAACGCACATACTTAATCTTTGTGGTGTGATTTAGACCGAGAGTCGAGACCAAGGAGAAATCATGCACAACTAAAAACATACTAATAAGTATAAAGATAATATACAAATTTATATTGTAGTTCTATGAGTACTACTTGCAATACTTTATCATCCAATTTCTTTTAGAAGGCATCTACTAAAGAATTGATAACCATACCAACTGCGAACTCTTTGAAATTTCAATTCCCTAAAAGAAGAATCAAGAAAATCGTTAGAGATGGAAAAAAGAGTATGTCTGAACGAGGTCTGAAAGGGCTATTATTCTATGGGTTAAAACACATGGTCGAGTTGAGCTGGAATTTTCCTCCAAAAATTTTACTAACTCTTTCGTATTAACTTGGTTTGCTAAACCTGTAAAGCATTACTGCAATATTAGTAACCTACAAGCACAACCAATTGCATATTAATAACTATTCATATTTATCGTACACAAGTATATCCATACTGCTTGAGACCCTCCACGACCTTGAACATTGAGATCATCACAACCAACTGATTTGCTTGACAGAGGTAACCACACTGCTGTTACAGATAAATTTGCAGCTACCACTTTTTTCTACAACTTTCCTTCTTAAAACCTTGAAACATCATTAGAGATAAAACAACAATGAGTGTGTATGCAAATATATATACAATAGATATTACAAAAACTAATTAATACCAAAACTGTCAAACAAAATTGGTTTGTAATCATGCAATATCATAAGAACAAAGAAGCTACACAATAAAATTAGAAATTAAAAATGATAATTAGAGAGAAATAACACGGATCTCTAAAAACCTCTAATTACAAAAAATAAAAAATCATTCTTATTCAACCTTACAATATATTATTTTGAATCAGCGTTTGGATCGAAAATGTTTGAATTGATGGTTCACCCATGAACAAAACCACTAACAGTCGCACCTTACTGATATTGAAAGTGACCGGAGGGAGGAGCATGGAAGATTATGATTATAGATGAATTTTTTGAATATTTTCTTAATATAATTTCATGCGTTTCAATAATGTCAGCCACAAGAACGTGAAAACATTCAAAATTGATATTGTAACGTTCAAAATACAACCTAATGTAATTGCAAACAGTTGCCACTTAAGCAATATGATTTTTTTTTAGAATTCTAGTCGTTAAATTCTTTTGAGAAAATCATCGAGGCGAAACGAGATAGTGAGCCAAACTCGGGTGAAAAACTGGAAAAAGAGACCGACTATATTAGGACAGAAAACAAAGGTGCAACAAGATGGGGAGCTAAAGTTTAGTGGAATATTTGAAGAGAATAGACTGCTTCAATCCAACAAGACTATATTATGGCGGAAAACAGATGTGCAACAACAGGGTGTATATTTGAAAGAAATGAGGCAGCGTGGAATGTCTCACTATTTAGATGGAGCAAGATGGTAAACCAAACCCAAGTATCGAACCAGAAGAAAAGATGCTACCTGAATCAAGTGAGATGATTGAGACTGAGCAAGATGGTGAGCCAATTCCAAGTGCAAAGCTGGAAGATAAGGGAATGCATGAATCAACTGAGTCGGAGCAAGCTAGTGAGCAAGTTGGTGAAGACTTGGAAGAAAAGAGACGACCTGAATCAAGTGAGATGGTCGATGTGGAGCAAGATTATGCATGAATCAACTGAGATGAAGCAAGCTAATGAGAAAGTTGGTGGAGACTTGGAAGAAAAGAGACGCCCTGAATCAAGTGAGATGATCGATGTGGAGCAAGATTGTGAGCCAAACCAGAGTGTAAGCTTATCAAGTGAGATCATTGAGACGGAGTAAGCTTATAGGAGCAACATCAGAGTGGAGAGTTGGAAGAAATGAGATAGCCTGAATCAAGTGAAATAATCGATGTGGAGTAAAATGGTAAGCCAAGACCGAGTATAGAACTGCTTGGAAAGAAACTCCCTGGATCAAGTCACATGATTAGGGTAGAGCGAATTCCATATAGAGAGTTGGAAGTAAAGAGACTCGCTGAAGCAAATGAGACAATAGAACGTTTTGACAAAAGTGACGTCTTTTAGTTTCTTAACCTTATCAGATTAAGTCATAAGCAAGTTATAAAAAATGGGACAAAATTAGTATATGAAAGAATGTTCACTCTACCAGTTAGTCTATAAATTTTGATTATTGTAGATAGAGACCCAAAGGTTGATCTTTTGTGGTCACATATGAAGTAGTTTAGATTCTAATGTTTTCATGAAGGATGATGGGATGTTGGACTAATTAAGATGGTTAAATATTATATTACGTATAAGCATCATATGACATAAGTAACCAAGCAGCGGATATATACTCACCTCATCTTCAACCTTGTTTAGATCAAGTGGTTTGAACGTTAATTAGTTCCGCATCATCAGGATTGGTTATAGTGGTTTGGATGTTGGCACTTCCCTCATCAGTCATGATAGCGACTCGAGTCCTAAACAAAACATGAGAAGAATGGTGTTATCAGGGAGTACATTATGCAAGTTAATGGGTGAACATGCTACTTACATTGCGCACACTTCTGATTCTTGTTTACAGGAACGACATGTGACGATCCAAGATATATCCGCTTTAAATTAGCTGCACCCTATAAAACCAAAGTTTTGTTGGATAATTCATGAAACCTCTTTATCCAGTATTCAAAAATTTCCATCTACTTCATATCAAGTCAAATGCACAAACTAAACAAATTTCTTTTTTTAGCCTTATTTTTGTATACACAGCAAACCAAAACTGAATGTGTAATCCTATTCGAACAAATATATCAATGAGAACAAATAAATTTCACTTCTAACCAAAACTGAATGTGTGATCCTATTCGAACAAATATATCAATGAGACCAAATATAACTAACCTACTAAGCCCATTTATTATACTCGTTAACTCTCATGACCATCAGTCTCACACCCATCACCATCACACACCATTCACCGACAAGAAATGATAACCACCACCATCATAATCGTCACACAGCCCTCACTATTGTAACACACCATTCACCAACAATAAAGGATAAATGGCGAGGCAGATACCAAAACAATCATAAAGATCCAAAATTACCTTTGGGAAGACAAAATATGCAATACGCTTCTTGTTAAGACCAATATCCCACCGTATAGTGAGGTTGTCTTTGCTTTGAGATTCTTTCATCATCTGTGAAACAACAAATCAATTTCATGTTAACCAGAAAAATAAGCACATGTTATTTTAAATGGATATAGAATAAGTTCAAGAAACACGGCTTACTTTATCATAGTCAGCTTCAAGCTTGATGAGTGGGGCAAATACATTTTGATACTGCAGCGAAAAACAACAAGCACAAATGTGTTACAAAATGCCAATGCATATAAAATCCAATGCCAGAACTTGAAATAGTAAGGACCAACATCTAATGAAGAAACAAATCTATAGTATGGCACAAAACTTGATAGGCATCTTCATATTTCAACACTACAGGCTGAGGCTCATCATCTACACCAGGCTTCTCAAGATCCTCCAACGTAGCATCAGGATTTGTCTTCCATAGTTCTTCCACCTTATTAATCTGCTGTGCACTAATATGACGTGCTCGTAACTGCTCCTGTTCAGATGGAACCTGCAATACAACAATATATAGCATAAGCAACACACACACACACGTATATACATATTTATGTATGCATGTGGGCCTGTGCAACCCGCTAACCTTAACAAGCCACTTCAAGAAACATCTATCATCAATAAGTGGGCACCATTGACTCAGGTCCCAATTCATGTCTTTCAGTGCATTTACATTGAGACAAGGTTCCCTGCAAAGTAGAACAACCACACTCTCTGTCTTTGCAGAAATGAAACCAAGTAGAAAAACATTTCGACATCCGCAGTTGTAGCATTCAAGAATTGTTTCTCCTAAAGGACTGTCCTTATGTAGACACACTTCTTTATGTTTAGCTCGAACCTGCAAAAGAACAGAACAAAATTAGCATCAACAAGTAATTAAGGGCATAACAAATTATCCTACTATTGGGGAATATACATAAATTTGTTAAAGCCTTGTAAAAAGTTACTCGAGCGTAACTCAGTTAACCACAAATAGCTACACATGGTTAGTGATATTGCATATAAGTTATGATCATCACACATTGAATTGATTATCTAACATTTGCATAACCAAATGTATTTCTTAAACGAAACATTTCAGCTTGCAGAGGTGGAGTGGATCGAAACATTTCACTCGACCCCGCCTGATAGTATTTAACCCCCTTCCTCCCAGTAGTAATAATGTGCGACCTTAACGCTTTTTTGATAAAGAGAAGAAGCATACAGAAGAATGTATAGTTTAGGAGTAGGAGTATATCAGGATAGCTTATTTTCATCTTATATTGTTGCTTAAAATTGTAATTCTTTTAATTCCAGTTTTTTTACTCTTGTGAGTTTATTAATAAAAGGTGAATTTATGTTATACGTTTTTTAACTCTTGACTTTATTTTTGTGCAATTAATCTTCAAAAATTCTAAATAAGCTGTGACGGGATGAGAAAAAGCATGAACAGTACCACAAATCGCATATTATTAAGGCCGGTGAAAACATTATATTTAAAAAAAGCATGGACGAAATGCAATTGCAGTTTCAGTATATTGTGCGAGAAGTAAAACCAAAAACCGTTTTTAGAATCACATCGACATGTCCTTCAGATTATTATTTAATAAATATAAGTTACATAGAATGTACGTTTTCTTTTTTCCCATCTTCTTTCTGAGCGAACTTTTAGATACAGAAATCGCTTATTTTGCGTCCTGATATCAGAAAATCCAACACACGCCTAATAATCAGTGATACCCTTTTCTTAGCTTATAAGCTCATCCCATATATAATCCCTTGGAACAGAACCCGTCTTGGCTTCTTTAAATGTACTAATTTTGTTTTAATCATAAACCACCATACAAATTTAGCTCCTAAACACAATATAATGACATACCTTTTGTTCGTCAGTCTTGAGAGACACAACGGCTTTCCTCTTCTATTGTAGCACTTCTGGATACTCTTTATGAGCCATTTCCTGTAGTTTGAACACAAAAGATATTAAAAATTGACTTACATAACAAAAATTGAAAAAAAAGATTAATACTTTATGATCACGAAAAAGATCAAAACTTTACATAAAAACTAAAAAGATATAAAAAAAGCAATGATGCCTAAAATTCATATAACAAAATGAATCAAAAAGATTAATTTACCTACTATATCCTCTCTTGAAAGCCTGAAGCCCAAAACCGACACTCTTGTACAACCTGTTCCCATTTTCCTAGCCAAAATGAAAATCTTCCACTAATTATCATATGGAATTTCCAGCTGCAAAATCAAAACCCCACTAAACCAAAAATCTCAATCTTTTATATATGATTTTGAAAAGATAAATATTAACACTAATAGCAGTAACATAAACATATATAGAAGCAAAAATACCTTACAACTTTTTGCTTTCATCTCTAGTTTTGCAAGAAAACCTTTAAGAACAACTTTCTAATCTTCAATTGAGTGGTACCTATCATATCAAATCAAACAAAAACCAAGATAAGTATTATCAGGGTAATTAATGTCTTATAGAAAAGCACAACAACATAATATTCGTATAATACCTTTTAAGGGGTTGACATAGGTTTGCTTATTCACCTGTTTTGTACTTGTCCATCTGTATGTCAGCCCATGCCATGTTACAAAAGACTTTAGGCAGCCAACATCACCTGCCCACCAACGACGTCACCCACCACATACGGCGGCAACGAAGTGGTCGGGGCAATGAAGGCTTCAGATCTGAACAATTAAAGAAACCCATCACAAAGAGGGCAAAACGATTAGCACTGAAGTAATCATCAGGAACCCATGAATGGCGGCAACGAAGAAAACAACCACCTAATAAATAGATCACCTACAAAGCAACATCAAATCTCTAATTAATCATATCACCCGCGGCAATGAAGAAGCTGACGATAGAAATGGGTGTGTTGCTTGAATCACATGAGAAGGGATGGCAGATTTTGTGGCGGCTGTGACTTTTAGAGAGAGAGAGAGATGGAGGCTAGGGTATTTTATTTTAGGGTTTAGAGGAGAAATGTAAAAACAATTATTTTAGAAATGGGTTTTGGCCTGGGTCTTATGTATTTTGGGTATTTTCAACCATTCTATGTTTCAACATTTCTAAAAATAGTAATTTTCAACCATTTTGGTTTTTGCTTTATAATGTAGTAGAGATTATCATTATTAAACAATTGGAACAAAGGTTTATTTGTTTGTCATTAATTGTTTATTAAATAACGATAAAGGTTTGTTCTTGTTGCGGGTTTCTTGTGGTTCAAGTTTGATCGTGGTTTGCTTGGGTTTTCAAGTTTACGATCGGATTTGCTTGTTCGTGATCGAGGTTTAGGGTTTTCTAATTAATTCGATTTGCAAGAAGGGATTACGCAACAAGGGAGAAAGAATATGTCGTCGATAGCGAAGTTTGACGTCGAAAAATTCGACGGGTCTAATGACTTCGGGTTGTGGCGTGTGAAGATGCGGTGTCTATTAATTCAACATGGTTGGGAGGCTGCCTTAGATCCATTCCCGGATACCATGACGGACGCTCAAAAGACTGCGGCGTTGAAGACGGATGTCTATAAAAAAGCACACAGTGCCTTACTCTTGTGCTTGGATAACAAGGTGTTGAGGGAAGTCAACAAAGAAAATTCTGTTGCGGGTGTTTGGTTAAAGTTAGAAACTTTGTATATGACAAAGTCTTTAGCCAATAAATTGTACTTGAAGAAGAAGCTGTTCACTTTCTACATGCATTCAGGTAAGAAACTATCTGAACATATAGATGAGTTTAATAAGTTGATCGGTGACTTGGCGAACATAGACGTTGATATTGATGACGAAGATCAGGCACTCATGTTACTTACATCATTACCATCTTCATATGATAACTTTGTGGAGACATTGCTTTATGGAAGGGAGTCGCTCACTTTGGAAGATGTCTTGTCTACCCTCAATTCACGGGAGTTGAAGAAGAGGACATATGCAAAGGATGATGGTGATGGGTTATTTGTAAGGGGAAGGCCGGAGCATCGGGGTAATCAAGGACGTGGTAGTTCGCGATCAAAGTCAAAGGGTAAAGGAACTTATAAACAGAAGTGTTACATATGCTATTCTGAGGATCACCTTAAGAAAGACTGTCCAAAATGGAACAAGAAGAAATCAACTGGCTTTGTCAACAAGAATGCAAAACAGGACGCTGGGACGTATTCTAAGGGTTATGACAATGGTGATTTGTTGATGGCGGTGAGTGAGGAAAGGTTCTTAGAGTGGATCATGGACTCTGGTGGTTCCTATCACATGACGCCTAGGAGGGACTTCTTGTTTGATTTTAAGGAGCTTGATGGTGGTATGGTTTTGCTCGGTGATAATAGAGCATGTGCCATCAAGGGGATAGGGAAGGTGAGAGTACAAATGAAAGATGGTTCAAGTTTTTGCTTGAGAATGTGCGTTACATTCCCGAGTTGAAAAGAAATTTGTTATCTTTGGGCACTCTGGATCGAGAGGGCTATACCGTGAAGTTGCAGAATGGAAGAGTAAAGGTGATCAAGGGTTCTTTGATGGTTTTGTCAGGAACTTTGAAGGAAAATTGTGTGTACTCCTTGGATGGTTGGGCTGAATCAAGCGAAGCTAGTGTCGGTATAGAAGAAAAGGAAAGTCTTGCGCAGGTGTGGCATAAACGCCTGGGTCACATTAGTGAAGCAGGCTTGAATGAACTCAAAAGAAGAGAGGTGCTGGGGAAGGAAGGTCTAGGTAAGCTCGAATTCTGTGAAAATTGTGTTCTTGGAAAATCGACCAGGGTGAGTTTTGGTCGAGGTCAGCACACAACAGAGGGAGTTATAGACTATGTCCATGCGGATCTCTGGGGTCCTTCTCGGGTGGAATCGATGAGTGGTTGTCGTTACTTCTTATCGATTGTTGATGATTATTCGAGGAGGGTTTGGGTTTATTTTCTTAGACACAAGAGTGAGGCGTTCAGCAAGTTCAAGGAGTGGAAGCAGTTGGTAGAAAACCAGACAGGTAGAAGACTGAAGAAACTTCGAACGGATAATGGTTTGGAGTTTTGTAATCAGGAGTTTAATAACTTGTGCAAGGAGAGCGGGGTAGCAAGACATTTGACGGTTGCTGGAACTCCGCAACAGAATGGTCTAGCTGAACGAATGAACAGGACGCTCTTGGACAAGGTTAGGTGTTTACTGATTCAGTCTGGTTTGCCAGAATCATTCTGGGCTGAAGCAACGGTGACGACAGCATATCTGATCAATAGGTCTCCATCTAAAGCATTGGAGAAGAAGACACCTATGGATTAATGGTCAGGACATCCGGCGAATTACGAGATGTTGAAGATATTTGGTTGCGTTGCTTATTCACACGTGAATCAGGGGAAGCTCAAGCCTAGAGCTATAAAATGCATATTCCTGTGGTATCCTGAGGGTGTGAAGGGATACAGATTATGGAGGTTGGATGATGTTAAACCGAAGATAATCATAAGCAGGGATGTGGTCTTTAATGAGAGCCTTATGTATAAGGATACTCTCAAGGGTGCTGGTGCTGCAGATTCTGGGAAGAAAATTGAGTTTGAGGTGGAACTTCAAGGCAGTCGGGTCGAACCAACTGTGGATCCTCATACTGGGGTAAATCCAGAGAATGAATATGAGGATCAAGTTGAAGATGCAGTAGATGCAGTGCCTCAACAACAGAATCTGGACAACTATGTTCTGGTGCGTGATAGAGCTAAGAGAACAACTACTAAACCTGCAAGGTATAGGAATGAAGGTAATGTATCATTGTCTAGATCATCAGGGTCTAGGGAAGAAGATGATATTAGGGCTTATGCGTTTGCTATTGCTGAGGAAGAAGATACACATGAACCAATCACATTCCAGGAGGCGATTAATTCATCTGATAAGGATGAGTGGGTTCGTGCTATGGAGGAAGAGATGAGTTCTTTAAAGAAGAATCATACTTGGGAGCTGGTCGATCAACCACATGGTCAGAAGCTGGTAAGCTGCAAGTGGTTGTATAAGATTAAGGAAGGGATTGAAGGCGTTCAGAAACCAAAGTATAAAGCAAGGCTGGTAGCTCGGGGTTTCACACAACGAGCAGGGATTGACTATAATGAGGTATTCTCACCCGTGGTTCGACATACATCTATTAGGGTGATTCTCTCATTAACTGCTTGTGAAGATTACGAGTTGGAACAACTTGATGTGAAGACGGCGTTTTTGCATGGTAATCTTGAAGAAACCATTTATATGAGGCAGCCGCTTGGTTTTGAAGAAGGAACGGGCAACAAGGTATGTTTGTTGAAGAAATCCCTTTATGGTCTTAAGCAGTCTCCAAGGCAGTGGTACAAACGGTTTGATGTGTATATGGTCAGCAATGGGTTTAGCCGTAGCAACTATGATAGTTGTGTTTACTTCAAGGAGTTTGCACCAGGTATGTACATATATCTATTGCTGTATGTAGATGATATGTTTATTGCTTGTAAAAACAAGTCTGAGATCGAATATACCAAGGGACTGCTGCGGAAAGAGTTTGATATGAAGGAACTTGGTCCAGCTAGGAAGATACTTGGTATGGAGATTGTCAGGGATAGGGGTAACCGAACCCTGAAGGTGTCTCAGTCGGGATATGTGCGGAAAATTCTGAATAACTACAGAGTGGATAATGGCAGGTCGGTCTCTGTGCCATTGGGAGCACACTTCAAGGTATCTTTGAAGGATTGTCCGTCGAGTGACTAGGATGTGGAAAGAATGAGTAAGGTCCCATATGCGAATGCTGTAGGTAGTTTAATGTACTTGATGGTTTGCACTAGACCAGATATTGCGTACGCTGTTAGCATTGTGAGCAGGTATTTGGCGAATCCAGGTAAAAATCACTGGGAAGCGGTGAAGTGGATTTTGAAGTACTTGAAGGGCACTGCTGATGTAGGTCTAGTGTATGGTAGAGATCAAGGGAAGCACGTGGATGTTGACGGTTTCGTGGATAGCGATTATGCTAAAGACCCTGACAAGGGTAGGTCGATAACCGGGTACGTGTTTATGGTACATGGCTGTGTTGTGAGTTGGAAAGCAACTCTGCAACATGTTGTTGCATTGTCTACTACAGAGGCGGAGTATATGGCGCTTACGGAAGCTGTTAAGGAAAGCATTTGGCTTAAAGGTCTACTAATCGAGCTGGGAATAAACCTAAGGTCAGTGGTTGTGAATTGTGATAATCAAGGGGCAATTCATCTCTCAAGAAATGCAATGTTTCATGAGAGGACGAAGCATATCAACGTGAGGTATCACTTCATCAGAGAGATCGTGGAATCTAAAGAGATTGAAGTGGCAAAGATAGGCACGGAGGATAATGCAGCTGACGCGTTTACAAAGGTGGTTCCAGGTCCGAAGTTCAAGTATTGCATGGAGGTACTTGGTGTCGGGGTTAACTAGTATTGGTACTAAGGTGGAAATTGTTAGCATTATTACCAATAATAGTTATACAATAGATTAGGAAATTTACCTTGTAAGCTTTCTTTCCGATATTGTATGTTTGAGCCCGGTTGGACCCAAGCCCGATCATGAATCGGTAACCGACCCCCTCACCCTATAAAAGGAGGTGAGGGGGTGATGCTCAATCATACCGCATCTTCTATTCTTTCTTGTAATCGTTCGTGGGTTTTAATAAACAATCGTTCGATTAACTTTGTGGGTTTCGTTTCTGTGTTCATTGTGATTGTAACTCTGCGATCTTCTTTAAGGGATCTAGGGTTCCGTGTTCGATCTTCAGGTTTGTTGGGTGTCGATTCCAACACATGGTTATATATTAATTTTGTTCACCGTTAAAGAATGATGCAAAGTGGTTACTACCGAAAGAAATCGTTCTATTGAATTAAGGGGAAAGTGTTTTCAACGTGTCCCAATTTATGTGGGTGATGAGTGATGACAGAACAGACGACTTGCGTCTAACATTTTAAATTTTCAACAACTTGTTTCGCAAAAAACTTAACACATGTTTTCTTTCTTCCATTAGTTTTTAAAAGGGCTGCGAGTCATGGCGCCGTGAGGCTCAAACACACGACGCGGCCGGCTTGGTGATTCCGAACAGGGGGAAAACCCGCGGCGCGGGAGCCCTGCGTGGGTAAACGTACTGTTGATCCCAAACTTAGATCGATTTAGCTTTGTGTAAACGAGATTAGATCAAGTAATACACGTAGAGAAACTTTTGATATGTATGAAGTAATCTAAGTGTTATGCGGAATTTAACACTTAGAACAAAGAATAAAACAAAGTAAACCAAACTTTCACTGTGATTAATAATATCAATGAATGATTACAATGAAAGTGTTATGATATATGTAGAAGAGGTGTAGAAAAGGATGTATGTGAGATATGTCTTATGTCTAACCCTAAGGCCTCCTTTTATAGGTTTAAGGAGCCTTGTACAAAAAGCTAAGATCAACTATTTTAGGAAGAGACATAAGATAAACATACATAAATAACTTATTGACTAAATCTTTTAAACATTTAAGAATATATTCTGAATTCTTATCTTCATATTTTGTCCACTAGCTTGAAGAATTCATCATTGGCAGATTTAGTCCTTGTCTTTGTCTTTAAGATTCTTCTTGTCAACACCTTGATAATTCTTATCAGCGTTCATCTGTCAGCGCCCCGTTTACTCTTGTCAGCGTCCAAGTTCCTCTTATCAGCGTCTAGGGACTTGGTCAATTTTATTCCCAACAATCCTCCCCTAAACTTGATATCTACTCTAGTAATCAAGTTTTTGAATAAAATAAAACATATAGAGAGGATTCTTACAAACATACTTATCCCTGAATTTGAGTAATAATAAGTCTTGAAAAGTCAATCACTCAAATCACTTGTATAGTCAGTCTTCACTTGGTCTTAATTATCTTCAACACCTGTAGAGTCTTTGGAGCTTTCTTTATTACTTTTGTCACTCAAATTCGATTGCTCCTCCCCTTTTTAAGACTCCTCTCCAAGATCAATATACAAGGACGGAATCAAGAACATCCTCCATACATCAGCTTTTAAAATAACAATCCTTGACAATTTGTACCATTTCTGTATTATGCTTTTACAAGCTAATACAGATTTTCGTCAATTCCATTAATGTCAAAGGTTTCATACTGTCCTCATCCACATTCGGGAAATGAATCCTCAATGTTGATTCATAGGACATGGGGATGGACATACTGATGATAAGACTGACTTGACCTGCATTAAAGCTAGTGCCAATAGTCTCAGCCATCTCCATAACACTATACACCCTTGTGAAAGTGATCTCTGCTGCTACTAGATGTCAATCACTAGGAAAAACATCTCAATGATCATTAGGCTTCCATATATCCAAAAATTTGAAAACTGTAAGGGTGATGAAACGTTTTGGGACTATAAAGAAGTTTATAAATCACACCAGCTAAGATGTCATAACATAAAATAGACTTGAGAAAGTAGAAAACTTTAGTTAGAACATAAACAAAGGTAATAATCCTAAGGAAATTAACTAGACTCTAATAAGCAAGAGTGACAAACACTGTTCATGCATACACACATGCAAAAGTATGATAGACACACATGAACTCTAGAGTCCTTTGTTCACAAATGCCCCAAAGAGAAAGTTAATTTATATAAAACCTTTGCAACTCCCCAAGTAAGCCCAAAAATATATCTACCCCAAGTCACCCATACGACCACACCCAATTCTAGGTCAAAAGTCTTGGCAGCGTGCAAAGTATATCAACTTTGCATGCTACAGTGCCTCACGGTTTAGAAAACTAACCCGTACTCACCAGTGGACACAATCTAGAATTGTGATAAGAGCATTCTAAGAATACCCAAAAACCTAGAGGTTTACCTCCCCTTAACAGAAGCATACAAATCATTATATGTGAAGAAGCAAAAATTTATCTCAAGATAGGAATGTAAACACTCCAACCATCATAAATAAATTTTGCAACTTTGTATCCATCCAAATGTAGCTCCACTTTCCTGCATAGTTAGACAAAAACCACAAAAACACACACCAACAGAGGCTACCCTATCCCATGATAATGGGTAGAGATAACATGTTAGTGGATAAAAATAATATCAGTGGAAAGACCAACAATGCATGTTCTTTGAGCATCCACTATCCCAATATCCTTGATCATTAACCTGCTTTTGGATAAGCTGCTGAAAAAGAAAACAAATTAGTTTCCTTTGGAGATCCAAGCCTTGTCAGACTTGGATCTGTCTAGTTGTTCAACTAGAGTGGATTTATACTTTACCATAAATGCCTGTTCATCCCTTTGTGACCTAAGCACCCAATTTGTTCCAATGAGTCTAGTAATGACCTTCTCAAGATATTTAAATCTATTGCAAGTCATTGAAATACCATTAAAACTAGAGTTTTGCTCTTGTTTAGGTTTCCATGTTAAGTGGGATGATGCCCTAGACCCTTGACCCTTACTAACCATGTATCTTTGTTTATATGGTCTAAAATAAGGTCTCATACCAAACTTGGAGCTGTCAGCGCTGCATTTGTGCCTGTCAGCGTTGAATTTGTTCCTGTCAGCGCTGAATTTGTTCTTGTCAGCGCTGAATTTGTTCCTGTCAGCGCTGAATTTTTTCTTGTCAGCGCTGAATTTGTTCTTGTCAGCGCCCAAATTAGGGTTTGCTACAGGAACATACTGTCTGTTTGACCAAGTGTTGGTCTTTTGAAAGGGCCTTTGTCCATGGGTATTAGCTGCCTCAGAGAAGAAAGGAGCTGGTCTAGTAGCTTGTGGTCTAGTGTGGACAAAAGGTCTATGATTAACATTGGATGACCTATTGTCAGCAAATGAATTGTATTTACTGACACAATTATAGGCCAAATGAGAAAAGCTCCCACATGTATAACAAGCCTTTTTAGACACAAACTTAGGCTTAGACTGATAAAACCCTGTCCCATTAACACTTGCTTGGCTTTGGGGTGACCTAGGTTTCCTATACATCTCTGCATACTTGACACTAGGTTTCTTAACAGTGTGTGAGCCAAGGTCAACAGTCTTGCCAGTGGTTGGGTTTGTTATCTTGATAGGGGTAGGTTCTTGTGTTGTGATAGGGGTAGGGTCATTTGGACTTTCACACAGCAAACCTCCCTTAACAAACAAAGTAGGATTGGCTTTCTTCCATTCATTTAGGTCAGTCAACTTTTGATTATACTCTTCAACTGGGGAAGTGACTCTTGGTGGAGGAATAAATTCCTCTTCTTGGAGTTCTGGAATACTAGTCCAAGACAAGTCCTTTCTTTGGACACCATAGAAGTCCCCAGCTGGTGGTGGAACACCAGTATAATCCTTCATCCCAATCCCACTCATATCCTTAGAGTCCCTTTGTTTACCTACACACTCTCCTAGGGTTTGTGTGGCCTTATCAAATCTCTGGATTTTAAGACTCACATTATCTTTATTTTTGTTAGCCTCATCTAACTTAGCTATCAAATCAAGATTAACCCTATTCACGATATCTTGAATATCTTTACTTTGATGTAACTCATGTTTTAAGATATTTATTTTATCTTTTAAATCAAACTCCATTTTCTTATACTCAGCTACAGTCTTTTCAGTTTCAGTAAGAGCAACTTTATAATTAGACCACTTGCATCTCTCATTACTCACATCTTCTAACAATCTTAAAACTTCTTTATTAAGTCGTTCAGTATTTAACCTACAAGAAGAGTTATCACATACCTCATTATCAGAACATGAAGAAGAATTGGAACTTGAAGTAGACGTGGCCTTAACTGAAAACATCATCAGATTCTTCTTCACCTTCTTCTTTAGCCTGGTTCACCTCACGAATATTGGATCTCGTTCTTCAAATCAAAGTTCCTCAACAAGCTCTGATACCACTTGTTGATCCCAAACTTAGATCGATTTAGCTTTGTGTAAACGAGATTAGATCAAGTAATACACGTAGAGAAACTTTTGATATGTATGAAGTAATCTAAGTGTTATGCGGAATTTAACACTTAGAACAAAGAATAAAACAAAGTAAACCAAACTTTCACTGTGATTAATAATATCAATGAATGATTACAATGAAAGTGTTATGATATATGTAGAAGAGGTGTAGAAAAGGATGTATGTGAGATATGTCTTATGTCTAACCCTAAGGCCTCCTTTTATAGGTTTAAGGAGCCTTGTACAAAAAGCTAAGATCAACTATTTTAGGAAGAGACATAAGATAAACATACATAAATAACTTATTGACTAAATCTTTTAAACATTTAAGAATATATTCTGAATTCTTATCTTCATATTTTGTCCACTAGCTTGAAGAATTCATCATTGGCAGATTTAGTCCTTGTCTTTGTCTTTAAGATTCTTCTTGTCAACACCTTGATAATTCTTATCAGCGTTCATCTGTCAGCGCCCCGTTTACTCTTGTCAGCGTCCAAGTTCCTCTTATCAGCGTCTAGGGACTTGGTCAATTTTATTCCCAACACGTACGTCGCGTGGTGTGTTCCTTTTTAAAAAGAAAATTTCATTTTACCCCCCAACATATATAATTTTGAAAATGTTTCAATTCACCCTCCAACGTGTATAATTTTGAAAATGTTTCATTTCACCCCCCAACGGCTAGTTTTTTGAAATTCGAATTCTAACGGCTATATTTTTCGATCCGTCTATAAATATAACTCAAAATCAACCATTTCTTACACACCAAAACACAAACACTCTCTACAAACAAATATGAATCCCAATCACGTTCCGTCACTTTTTGAAACCGATGAGGAATTCGATGCTTACTTCTTGCCACTAGCACACGATCATTATCAACAGTTGCTTGAAGAAGAGAATTGTCCAAGAGTATCTCGGACCCCAGTCAACCGTGACCGAGAAGGTGCTGAGGAACGGCTTATGAACGATTATTTCGTCGATAATTGTAGGTATTCTTTGGTTAAGTTTCGTGAAAGATTCCGAATGAGCCAAAGACTATTTTTAAAAATAGTTAACGGCATAAGAAATTATCAGGCCGATCCTCTTCCTGCGCATTTTCATTATTTTACTTCTACCCGATGCTACGGGTCGAATGAGTATTAATGCTATTATGAAGTGCACAATGGCTATACGTCAATTGGCATACGACAACACGCCGTATGCATTTGATGAATATTTGCAAATTGCTGATCGAACCGGACGTAAGTGTCTAATGTATTTTAATATGTGTGTTATTGACTTGTATATGGCCAAGTATTTAAGAAAACCAACTCCGGCCGATGTTGATCACATATATGATCTACATCTTACGAAACATGATTTTTCGGGGATGCTTGCAGTATTGATTGTATGCACTGGGAATGGAAAAATTGTCCAGTTGCGTGGCATGGACAATACGCTGGTGGTTATAAAAGATATCCTACTTTGACGCTTGAAGCTATTGCTTCGCAAGATCTGTGGATTTGGCATGCGTTTTTTGGGATGGCAGGTGCAAATAACGATATAAATGTTTTAGATAATTCTCCGTTATTTGATGACCTTCTGAATGACGACGCACCGGTAAAACCGTATACGGTTAACGAAGTTGAGTATCAAAATGGGTATTACTTAAGGGATGGTATTTACCCACAATGGGAGAGTTTCGTGAAGTCTTTCACGGTTGCAACTGACGCCAAATATGCTCACTTCAAAAGGCGTCAAGAAGGTGCACGGAAAGATGTTGAACGTGCATTTGGTGTTCTCCAAGGACGTTGGGGAATACTACGTCAACCAGCACGCGCGTATGAAGTAAACACCATACGGCGAATCATGTATACGTGCATCATACTTCATAACATGATTTTGAAAGATCAGGGTATGGAGGTTTTAGATTGGAACGAAAATTACGTTAACCCGTCAAGAAATATGCAACGAACATGGGTTGATCGGTGTGAGGTTTACCGCCAAAAAAACAAAGAACTACGCGACCGAGAAACCCATCAAACTCTTCAGCAAAACCTTATGGATCATATCTGGAATAAAATTAACCACGGAGATGAAGATGCATATGAAGATGAAGAAAACTAAACGGCGGGTCGTATGATTTTTTAATTTTTGTATGTTTTTTTAATTTTTCGTATGTTTTTTTAATTTTCGTATGTCTTTTAAATTATGTAAGTTTTATTTTAAAAGTATTGTAATGTTGGTTATGTTTTCATGAAATATTTAAGTTTGTTTAGGGGGTGTTTTGTAAAATTTTGAAAAACTGGAAATCACTTGGAGTGATGACTCCCCTGTTTTTTCATGTGAGTGAGTGAGTGAGTTTCGCTGACGTGGCACCTAAAAAACTCATCACTTGGAGTGATGGTTCCTTGTGCTCTAGGAGAAGAAAACCGTGCATATGGGATTTTGGCATCATCTAAACCCAAGGAAAGCAAACCATTCAAAACATTTTTATCTTTAAATCGAAATATCTTTTGATATATTAATTTTTTTATAATCTAATTTCACCATATTTTCTAAAATTTCGTGCTCTTTAATTCAACATCCATTTTGATATGATTTTATTAAATTTTAGTTTTTTTCGTTTTTAATGAGTTTATTTAAGATAATTTAATTTTTTTTTACTACTTTAACTTTAATTTGAACCTTATCGCTAAAAAAATAGTTATCGAATACTCGCCGCTGCATTGCGCGGATACGATGCTAGTTTCATTAAAATGTTTTGGGTCTGAATCTTACTGGTAAGAGGCGGTCTTAAAGTCTGAATTTGAATGAAATATATATATAATTTTTTTATAAATTATAATAATTTTAAATAATTGTTCTATCTACGAAAATGATAAACAATAAACACTTTTAAGACGATTTAAAATAAAATTACAAAAATAATAAATAATAATTACTTTTAATTCCAAGCGAAGTAATCAATAATTCAAAATAAATATTGCCTCGAATGAAGTTGAAAAATGTTTTGAATTAATAAAGGAAATGTATAATTTTCGTATCTTAAAGAAATCAAATATAAAAATTTGTGACTACAAATAATTTTTTTATTTTAAGATCAATAATAGTTTGGCTTTTTTTTTAGTTTCATTTGATCTACATAGGTAACTTCGCCCATTCAAATATAAAATTATAAATACTTAAACATCATATACGGAGTATATAATATAATGACACCGTTTTTACTATTTTCCTCACTACCAATGCATCATCTTCCTCATTTTATCTTAGGTATTCCTATTGATACCCCTTTGTCCTCTCTTAAAAAAGATAAAAAGTAACAGTGTACTTTTTGTCCCCCGTTTAATTTCTGGACAGTGTTTTTATTAGTTTCTGTTCTGTATTTTTGTCAGTTTAACAGTTTTTACTTATTAAACTTTATTTTTTTATTTCGTATTCTCTGTTTCACAATTTTATAACAAAATGAAAATTATAAATATAAAAAGAAAATATAAAAAGATAAAAAAAATACAGAATCCAGAGGGGGTATATTGTGAGGTATTAAGAGGTCTTTATAACCTTACCCTTTCATCTCTTTCAAAATTTCTGACTTTTGAGATCTAAAAATTTATTTCTTTATATTATAGCAAAATATTCAGTTTGTAGATGGATAAACGCTTTGTAAGGGACAGTCAGACCAAACGTGTAGCTCTTACGTGGTCAGAGGCTTCACGTCTGGCTCACGAAAAAAACAAACAACCCTCACGTCTGACTGGTAAGATGTCAGAGGCGGCGAGTCAGACGTTTTCTGAAAAACCAAACACCACCTAATTAAAGGCAGATACTAATGTTTGTTGTTTTTGGATTTTGAGTTGAAAGTCAAGGTAGTTGTATAAATAAGCTGAAGTCAAAGCTTGTGGGAATCGCAGGCTGACTGGCTGAGCATGGTACATTTTGTTTGTGTGTTATTTCAAGTGAAAGCTATTTTATCTGCGTATTAGTTCATATTTGTTTAATTGATTGTCTTTTGCTTTTTTTTGGATCTTAATATATAATTTGAGCAAATACACACCCTCTTTTTGTTACTAATGCCTAGTGTTTTAAAAACCGGTTTAACCTGACCGGTTCAACCGGGAATCGGAAGGATGACCGGGCCGTTGTGAGCCAGGTTTTTAACAAAACTCGGACCGGATTTAACCGACGGGTTTTGGTCGACCCGGGTCGTACCGCCGGACCGGAAACCGGCGGTTCAACACATATCAAAGTAAAAAAAAAGAACGATCTAACATCAGATGATGGTATTTGACGAGTTTCATGTTATTGGAAATACGTTTTTACGTATTTAGAAAGGATCGATCACTCCAACAATATATTCAAGTATTGGGCTTGTGATCCAATATATAAACATATAACCCATATAGCCCACATGTAGGGTGTGCTATATATACCCTCTCCTAGCATTTTAGGAGGTGTTGATCACTTAGTTATTCAATTCACATTTCATCTTTCTCTCCATTCTCTCTTTTCTCTCTCTAACTTTCCCTCTCTAGTTCTTCATCTTCTTCTCTTTTTAGATAATCACAAACACTTGCACAATCCCAAGAAAATAAATACCTACAAATGGTATCAAGAGCTATGGTTGAATCTTAGGATTTGCGTGTTTATATCTATTGATTTGGTGCTCAAATATTTTTTTCTCTTTTCTTTTGCTTTAGTTCCGAATCTGCTATAACTTTTGGAGTTGTGTGTCTTTTTTTATCAATGTTTTTTCTATCATCATTCTTATAAACTTTTGTCATATCCAAGTAAACTTTTGTCATAACTGAGTATCAATTTCTTATATTGTTTATCAACTTTTGGTTTTTGTCATATCCAAATAAACTCTTGTTTTTCTTGAATATTGCAAATAGTTTGTTTCCTGTTTTTTTAATATAAAATCTTGCAACTGTCTGCAACAATGGTTCTGTCATTTTTTCTTGTCCTTTTTATGTCTTTTGTAAGTTGCGTATCTAATCTCATCGCAATGCTATAAGGGTTTTGTGGGATTCCGATCAGTACTCCGATAGTAAGTTTTCGGGGTTTATCACATTCCGATCGGAATATTGCGATCGCAAAAACCTTAGGGTTTCTACATTGCGATCGAATATTCCGATAGCCACATTGAGATCTAAGTTACGATCTAACTTGCGATCTAGACTTACGATCATGACATTGCGATCGTGACATTCCGATGGTTTGAATATTGCGATGAGAAATATAGCTATTGCGATGAGAAATATAGATATTGCGATGGAGTTTGTTGATATTGCGATGGGAGAAATATAGATATTGCAATGGAGTTTGTTGATATTGCGATGGGAGGAAAAATAGATACTGCGATGAGAAATATAGGTATTGCGATGGAAATATAGGTATTTGCGACACAAAATAGACTCGACACACCACCACACCCATCGACACAACCAAGACTCCAAACAAACACTGACTCTCCATCCTAATCCCTTCATCACATTTAACAACACAACACACTCACAACCAAATCCACTCGAATTATATATATAAAATCATAATTTTTTTTTCAAAATCGTCTCACATGATTTCTTTCGACCTGACACAACGAAATTAAACAATACGAACTCTTACCAGAGACCTCATTTATAGATCTTGAAGATTTATCGAATTGTGAGGAGCAAAATATATGAATATTGTTTGATAATTTCACTTGGTGGCCGAATATAGAGAAGAAAGTGACGAAGAACAGTTATAGAGATTAGGGGTTAAAATTGCGGCTGGTGAAATGTGTGATAATATGTTATTAGGTTTGAGTTGTGAAGGGTATTAGAATTTTATATAGTACATAGTGGGATCGGGTTTCTAAACAAGTCTGACACGTTTTGTTCTTATAACTGTAAGTAGGCCACGTGGGTTTGACTAGGTCAAGTGAGTTTGCTATCAAAGTTAGTATTAAGTTTTTGTGAGGGGGCGGGGTAAATTGCTAATGTGTTGACAACGTAACGAAGTTTCATTGGGCCGAAGTTTCATCAATATAGTGAAATAGTTGTTCGTTTATTGGGACGAAGTTTCATCATTTGCTAAAGGTTGTGGCAACGTAACAAAGTTTCATCGATATAGTGAAATAGATGTTCGTTTATTGGGCCGTGTATATGTGATGTATTTCACTTTGGAATCCAAGCCGGTTATTATTGGATTTATGGGCTGATATTCTACTAAATTGGTCGTTTGTGTTAAAGATTTTTCGGGTATTAATATTTAGTCTCGGGTTTGTTTTATCAACGTTTGAGCCAACAAAAATTATTAAGCCAAGAAAAGAGTTATATCATCAATCGAGGATTTTTAAGAGTTATTTACGGATCTTTCGTTGGTTTTGTCATATCCCGTGAATTTCAATGTCTAAGTTTCTTCACGAATTGTTAAATTCCTAAAACAACCACAACCACAATTATTTTTTCATCAAAATTCAATGGATTCATTAAATTCGACTCTTCACGAGGAAGAACTGCAACACATGCAACTTAAAGAGATCAAATTGAGTCAAAAAAAACATTGGAGATCTTTCACGAACTCAAGACACATCTTGCAATTCTCTATCCACACAACATCACCGAACTTCCACCCTTAGTTCAAATGTTATTTGGCAAAGTGGACAACTTCAAAGAGAAGATTTTCAATAATTTGGATGAGTTACGGTTGCAATTTGAAAGGGAGAATCTTCATGAGGTTAAAGCAAAGATGTGTCTAGAAGTCCTTCGCACACAGTTTAAGGTTTTCTTTGCCTCAACAATGGAATCTCCTTCTGATCATTTGAATCCATTCTTTCACCAGATTTTCACCTTGCATACGGGTTGCCAGACTGAAACCTTTAGAAGTGGTTTACTCAATCACATCAATATCCTTGAGAAATGTATTGAGGTCAGGTTAGTTACTTACAACGAGATACGGTTGAAAAAGGGTCAGATTCAAAGAATCAAGGAGTCGTCTAAACCATTGCATGAAACAATACCTCATGAACATGAGAGAGAGACATGCTTCAAGTTGTCGTCAAAAGATGATCAGATAAGCCCGGTGCAAGAAATAGGTGCCAATTTGGTCGTCACGGGAAGCAATGGCAAGGAATCAGGAGGAAAGCATGAACCAAGCAGCAAGTCAAAAGCACCAACTGTTCAGGTGCCAAGTTTCAACAATATGCAGCATGTTGAGCATTCTGAACCTAATTATACCAAACATAGGATGGAAAAGAGTGATAGCGATACCACTTCTGATTCATCTGATGTGAGTCATAATGGGGGAGAAAGTGTTCAAAATGCTAAACATCATGATAAGTGCCTTATGACTGCCTCGTTAACTGATTCCGATTCCAAGATTAAAGAGCTCGAAACGATCGTAGCTCAGCAATCAAAAGATCTTAAGGATGTCAAACTTGAATTTTCGAAGAAAACGAACAAATTTGAAACATACTTTGAAAAACTTGAAAAGTCAAACGTTGTTCTTGAACGAAAATTGGATCAAAAAGTTCTAGATTCTAAAGATGAAAAAGATAATATTTTGAAACAAATTAAGTTGCTAGAATCTAAGTTGGCATACCAAGATGAATTGCTCAAAGAAAATGAGACCTTAAAGGCTCAAGTACAGGAAAAGGTTTTTGCTATAGCTGCGTTGAAAAACGAATTGAGGAAAACTAAAGGAACTAGTGTGGACACTAAGCTTGAAAAACCATCAATCTTGGGGAAACCGCCTACAAATCAGTCCGTTAGACAACTGACTGCATTAAGATCCGAGCGACCTCAATCCTCGAGACCGCGGTTTGCCTCCCAAGTTGATATGGTTCATATTTCTAGACCAGTCATTCCACCAACTAGGGCCAATGTGACTAAAACAGCTTTTGCAAGACCTAATCACATGATTGCATCTAGTCTCCCTAGACATAGTCCAAAGAACACGTCTCGAACTAGTTCAAATGACGTTCGCCATAAATTTGGTCTAAGGGAAGCTATTCAAAAGACACAAGTAAGAGATAGGAATTTTTAACCTAGTCAGATGCCTTCTAGATTACCTAACACTGCTAACCGTAGCATGTCATATCCTAGGAGCATCAATCAATCATCTAGGTATTCTAGATCTTACTTGGACATTAAATATGCTACTTGTAAAACATGTAGGAAATGTGTCTTTAAAGTCAATCATGATTCTTGTGTCATGAAATTACTTAATGAGGTGAAATCCCGTGCTAGACTTAAATCCCAGTGGGTAGCTAAAATCAAACCCATTGGTAAAATGTGGCGCCCCACTGGTAGAACTTTCACTCTTGTAGGAAACGAGTGCCCTTTAACTAGGATAGTCTCTGATTCTACTAAGACTACTAGGGAGGAAATTGAAAAGGATGATACATCACTTAAGCCTGAACTTAAGGTTTTCTATAAAAGAAAACGTTTGCCAGCTAAGACAAGTGAATCATCTCCTCAAGTCACCTCTGGCACAAGAAAAGAAAACTATGAATCCCCGCATGGTTCTAAGATAGATATCATTAACTCACATAAAAGCATACAAACTCCTAATGAGAATGCAGGTACCAAAGTTAATGTTCAACAAGAGCACAACGTTCCAATCGTTGTATACCATTCAATTAAGGACACTCTCAGAGTCTGGTTGCTGAAGAAGCTGATATCTAAGAAACAAGTGTCTCAGGGGATTTGCAGTTAAGCTTGTGTAAATGGCTCACATTCAAATCACAGTCTGTGACCCGAACTTCAAAGAAAGGGAAGTTTATCTCGTCAACGATAACTTACCCTCCAAACGAGAAACTAAGTTTTCTCGGACACGAGCTTCTCCTAAAACCATTCAAAGGTTTTAAGCTCGTGTATATAGCTCACATTCAAATCACAGCCTGTGACCCGAACTTCAAAGAAAGGGAAGTTTATCTCGTCAACGATAACTTACCCTCCAAACGAGAGATTAAGTTTTCTCGGATACGAGCTTCTCCTAAAACCATTCAAAGGTTTTAAGCTCGTGTATATGGCTCACAATCAAATCACAGTATGTGACCCAATCTTCAGAGAAAAGGAAGTTTATCTACGCAACGATAACTTACCCTCAAAAGCGAGAAATTAAATTTTCTCGGACACGAGCTTACATTTAAACTATTCAAAGGTTTTAAGCTCGTGTATATGGCTCATCGTTAAATGACAGACAATGACCCGGATTTCACATAAAAAGGAAATTTTATCGCCGATGATAAACTTATCCTCATTAACGAGAAATTAAATTTTCTTGGACACGAGCTTACATTAAAACTATTCAACGGTTTTAAGCTCGTGTAAATTGGTTCATGTTAAATTTCATACGATGACCCGATCTTCAGAGAAAAGAAAGTTTATCGTCGATGATAAGCTTATCCTCACAACGAGAAATTAAATTCTTCTCGGGCATGAACTTATAACATTCAAAGTTTTTAAGCTCATGCACAACGATTTGCAGTCACATGTCAAATTGTAACCCGCACTTCTAAGAAAGGAAAGTTTATCGCCGATGATAAACTTATCCTTATTAACGAGAAATTAAATTTTCTTGGACACGAGTTTACACTAAAACTATTCAAAAGTTTTAAGCTCGTGTAAATGGCGTATAATCACATTTCAGATTATGCCCCGGACCTCAAAGAAAGGAAAGTTTATCGCCGATGATAAACTTATCCTTACAACGAGAAATTAATTTTTCTCGGGCATGAGATAATACTAAAAACATTCAAAGTTTTTAAGCTCATGCACAATGATTTACAGTTAAATATCAGACTGTAACCCGGACCTTAATTTTTAGGAAAGCTTATCTTTCATGATAACTTTTCCTCGTAACGAGAAATTAATTTTTCTCGGTCATGAGCTTGTATTAAAACATTCCAAGTTTTAAGCTCATAAAGTAAAGTGTATCTTTTAAATAAGAGAACTTTTCTTCTCAACGAGAAATTCACATTTCTCGTTCATGAGCTTTACGTTAAAATATTCAAAAGTTTTTCAAGCTCATGAAAACGACTTCTAAGTAAATATCAACTTAGGACTCGTTCTTCAGTTAAAAGGAAAGTTTATCGCCGCTGATAAACTTATCCTAACAACGGGAAGCTTACAACTTTTCGGACTTGAGCTCGTTTTGTAAGATATTCAACATCTTAAGCTCAAGTAATTGGTTTACAAAACTTTGAACACAATTTTTCAAGAATTTCTCAAAAGATTTTTCTAAATCTTTCAAAATTGTGTGTTCAAAAATGTTTTGATAAAAAGAACATGTCTTCTGCAATCGATAATATTTACGAACCTAGAAATGTCGTTCAATAATGACACGGGGTTGTAAATAAAGTTTGAGTAGAAGTTTAAATGATTTAAAACATTTTCAAAATAGTTTGCTATTATTTCAGATAGTAACCCGCTTTTCATATTCGAGTCAAGCATTTCACCGGAAAGCTTTGACTCAACAGCGGGAATTAATTTTCTCGGGCATGGTTTACTTTGTAACCATGTAAGGGATTGTGTTTACGTAATAACACAATCTAACACGAATATATGTACGCTTCAGTGCATTTATTTGATAAAACAAGAGAAATCTTGTTTTTATGAAGTTATCATCTCCACCAATCATAGCAATTTACAATTGATTTTCTTAAAATGCTATTAAATCAATTGATATTAAAAACATCGATTGGGTTAATATTTTTAATATGGGGGAGAAAATGTGATTTAATATAGGAAATGATTAATCACAAATGGTTTGATTTAACATGATAGCTCATCCCGACATGGGCGAAATGATAGGATATGTTAAGTCCAATTGATTGTGGTGACATAAGGATGTTAGGATAGGTTAAGTCCAATGATTCTTCCAAAACCGGAGGAATCTTCCCAAGGACATTCCATAGCTAGAAATAGTAGTCCTTAGGAAAGATGAAGAAAGATTGTGAACGTAGCTGAATGCCGACCAAGTACTTAAGTTAGCACTGGAACAATCACAACAAGGTGCTAGTTATGACGTATTGGTAAGAATTGAAGGGGTTGAAGAATGAAAAAGAATTGTAAAGATAAAGGTTTTAAAGAAAGTAGCCCTCCTTACAACTTAGGCAGAAACTAGGTCAATACATATGCTATTGAGATCATTTTTAATGATGCTTGATATTGAAGATAAGACATCATGAAACCACAAGAACTCAGATCTTGCATATCTCATTAGGACACACTTTCATAATTCCTTGCTTCTTCACACACTGTGAAAAGTAAGAAAGATCTTAAGAGTCCTACGCAAAATCTTCATGATCTTGCCTGAACATCCGAGTAATACGAAAGTATTAACAATGAAGATGGAAATCCTTCTTGAGCGAATTTTAAAAAGCTCATGGTAGGTGACTTGTGCGATTCTGTATGAATCAAACTTGTGATAACTGGAAAGCAACAGTGTTTTAATTCTTAACTGAATCTAAACACGTTCCAGGCCTCTACGCAATATCTTAGTGATCTTGCCAGAACACTCAGAGTGATACCTTAGTGTTCACAGTGATGAGTGGAAATCCTTCTAATGTTAACCTCAAACAGCACTTGGTAGGTAACTTGCAAGATTCTATACGAATCAAGCTCGTGACAACTGGAAAGCAATGATGGTGCGGTTCTTAAATGAATTTCACTTGTTCCAGGAATCATATTTGACGGCTTCAAATCATGCGGATAATATTATACAAATGATTCACTCTTTATGTTCGCAGTCAACTTTGGACGGTCGAATAAAGAGAACGGGTTTACCCGCGAAATCTTGTCAAGGAGGTTCTTAATTGAAACTACCTGCCACAAGTACAATATTTTATATCGTCCAACGGTCTTCACCGACCGGAGGTAAAATGCTACCGAATTAGAATGAAATGTTCAAGGCCATTTCATCCGTGTATATGTTTTGTTGCTAACTGTCTTATGCAGCGTAATAAGAAGGTGGCATTGCGGTGTACAATCAAGAAGAAGTCGTAAACACATGCTTATGCTTTCTGCACTTAATACTTCAACAAATTCAAGAAAGCCTAAAAGTCAAGTCTTCCGTTGTATCAAACTCTGAAGCTTTCAAGAAATTATAAAGGTGTAAGTATGTGGAACATGAAGTCACGAGGAGGCAAATTTCACAAGTGATGAATGCACAAGGTCAAGGCAAGGAAACATGCTCAAGACTAAAGTCAAAGATCTCATCAGCATATTCACAAGAACAAGATCGAAGACTCAAGCATAGTATGCTAGGTTTAAGATTTTGTAAAATGGTGTGAACTCCCTTAGGGGGAGATTGTTGGAAATACGTTTTTCCAAAGAAAGTCTCGGTCACATCATTGTTAGCATAGATCACGAGCTATAGCCTATTTAGGACATTGTAACTTGGAGAGACCTCCCTTAGGGGGAGATTGTTGGAAATACGTTTTTATGTATTTAGGAAGGATCAGTCACTCCAACAATATATTCAAGTATTGGGCTCGTGATCTAATATATAAACATATAACCCATATAGCCCACATGTAGGGTGGGCTATATATACCCCCTCCTAGCATGTTAGGAGGGGTTGATCACTTAGTTATTCAATTCTCATTTCATCTTTCTCTCTATTCTCTCCTTTCTCTCTCTAACTTTCTCTCTCTAGTTCTCATCTTCTTCTCTTTTTAGATAAACACAAACACTTGCACAATCTTAAGAAACTATGGACCTACACATGTGTTTTTGAAGGAAATCCGTTTTTGAACCGTACGCTACTTTGATGCGTATACATGATGAAGATCTGTTTTGCGGGGATAAATGGATTATAATTAGTGTATGAAATTGAGGATTGTGGATGAAAATGACGTGATGTTTATTGGATAAATGGATTATAAGTGAGGTGATGAATTGTAGATAAAAAGGACGTGATGGTTATGCAAGATCTGAGTTCTTGTGTTTTCAAACTAAAGAAGATGAGAAAAAAATATACAATATATGTGTTGGTAAGTGCCGACACGTGAGCTAGTTGTTGATAACTTGATATCATCTGATGGTTTGTACAACAACACTAACATCGGTTATTGAAACGAATAACTTTTTATTAAGTATATAAATATTGAATAGAATTAATTAGGTGTAAAAAAACAAAGTACTACTACAAATATTATTTGCCTGTTTTTATTCCAAAACTAGTAACGAGCAAGGTTGCTTTCTATATATTACATTACATGGTTTCACATATTTTATTTTCTTATTTTTGAAATTGAAAGTGCCTAGCAATTTTTATACATCGGGTAAATATATATTTTTAATATAAAACCGGTTCGACCCGACGGTTCAACCGGTTGAACCGGTGAACCGGTCATCCGACCGGGTCAAGTAAAAAACCAGGTTTTAAAACATTGTTAAATATAATAAAGGTAGAATTTACTTTCCTTAGAAAACAAATGATATGGGTAAACTTGTAAATTTATTAAGATATAAACATCTTAATAAGAAAATGGACAAGATCTTGGGACAAACTAAAATAGTAATGAGGCCAGTTAAAATCAGACGGAAGGAGTATTACAAACGAAAAGTCTTTTGATGTATTATCGTACATAATATTCAATAAAATCGTTATCAATTTTATAATGTTACTTATAAAGTAAAAAAATAAACAAGCAAGTATTTACCAAATAAAAAAAAGTTAAACAACAATAAGAAGTAATAACCGTCCATCGGATGGATTTTTACAACTATTATATCAAATCAAATCAAATCAAATCAAATCAAATCAAATCAAATCAAAAACCCTTATATAGGAAGGATGGTGAAACAATTCCTTAAATACAAAATTCTATAAAAATGACACATGTAATTCATTAAAGGGTTTCTATAAAATGCTTCAAAAAGAAAATAGGAATTCCAAATGATGCCTAAAATACAAAATTCAATAAAAATATATATAGGAATTACAAATGATGCCTTAAATACAATATTCTATTAAAATATATAAGGAAGGATGGTGAAACAATACCTTAAATACAAAATTCTATAAAAATAATTCCATAAAATGCTTCAAAAATAAAATAAGAATTACAAATGATGCCTTAAATACAAAATTCTATAAAAAAATATATATTGGAATTACAAATGATGCCTTAAATATAAAATTCTATATAAATATATAAGGAATGATGGTGAAACAATGCCTTAAATACAAAATTCTATAAAAATGACTCCATAAAATGCTTCAAAAATAAAATAGGAATTACAAATGATGCCTTAAATATAAATTTTTATAAAAAAATATATATATATGAATTACAAATGATGCCTTAATACAAAATTCTTTAAAAACATATATGGAATGATGGTGAAACAATGCCTTAAATACAAAATTCTATAAAAATGATTCCATAAAATGCTTCAAAAATAAAATAGGAATTACAAATGATGCCTTGAATACAAAATTCTATTAAAATATATATAGGAATTAAAAATGATGCCTTAAACAAAAAATTCTATAAAAATATATAAAGAAGGATGGTGAAACAATGCCTTAAATACAAAATTCTATAAAAATGATTCCATAAAATACTTCAAAAATAAAATAGGAATTACAAATGATGCCTTAAATTCAAAATTCTATAAAAATATATATAGGAATTACAAATGATGCCTTAAATACAAAATTCTATAAAAATATATAAGGAATGATGGTGAAATAATGTCTTAAATACAAAATTCTATAAAAATAATTCCATAAAATGCTTTAAAAATAAAATAAGAATTACAAATGATGACTTAAATACAAAATTATATAAAAATATATATAGGAATCATAAATGATGCGTTAAATACAAAATTCTATAAAAATATATATAGAAGGATGGTGAAATAATGCCTAAATACAAAATTCTATAAAAATGATTCCATAAAATGCTTCAAAAATAAAATAGGAATTACAAATGACGCCTTAAATACTAAATTCTAAATATATATATATATAGGAATTACAAATGATGCCTTAAATATAAAATTATATAAAAATATATACGGAAGGATGGTGAAACAATGCCTTAAATAAAAAATTCTATAAAAATGATTCTATAAAATGCTTCAAAAATAAAATAGAAATTACAAATGATGCCTTAAATACAAAATTCTATAAAAATTTATATAGGAATTACAAATGATGTATTAAATACAAAATTCTATAAAAATAAATAAGGAAGGATGGTGAAACAATGTCTTAAATACAAAATTCTATAAAAATGATTCCATAAAATGCTTCAAAAATGAAATAGGTATTACAAATGACGCCTTAAATACAAAATTTTATAAAAATATATATAGGAATTACAAATGATGCCATAAATACAAAATTCTATAAAAATATATAAAGAAGGATGGTGATACAATGCCTTAAATATAAAATTCTATAAAAATGCACAACAATAATATTAATTTCAAAAAAATTAATGTAAAAACGTTATTCATAACATTAACATTTACATAATTTATTACCTCACAACATTCAAAAATACATAAAATATTTATACAATATTATAAAAATTTTAAAAAAATTTTAATGTAACAAACTTATTCAAACCGTTAACGTATGCAAATTCAATTCACTCATAATATTCTTAAATAAATTAAATATCTTAAACTACGTTATTTTTGTATATTCTATGCTACATTATTAAAATATCAATGCCATAATATATATACTAAACTTCTAATACAAACACACATAAATTCAATTTTCATTAAAAATATATATAATTAAAGTTAGCCCGTCTATATATATATATATATATATATATATATATATATATATATATATATATATATATTATATAGGTATAATTATGACTTGAAACCACACTTTTAATCCCAGTCATATCCCAGTCACATCTTTTAACCAATAGTATTTCAGAATTTCTTAGAATATCTCCAAATTTTACAAAGATCCCGTTTGAAATCGCAGTTTTTCTAAAATCGCGTTTTGGAAACACCATTTTGAAAACTGAGTTTCGAAACTTGCGTTTTGAAGGTTTGCCCAGTCTGGTTCTTGTCTGAGCCGATCCGATTCTGGACAGATCCGGTTCGTGACTAGGCCGAGACGGGTCAGACAGCAAGAACCGGGTCCGGTTCAGACAGTGTTAAACGGGTCCGGTTCATGATTGCGCCAGGTTGGTCGGGTCTTTTCTAAACTGGGTCAGGTTAGGTTTGCATCGGGTCGGGCCTACAGGGTCAAACCAGTAAATGGCAAAAAGTGCCATCATCTAGGCTCGAACCCTGGACTGTTAAACCAAATCTTTGCAAAGCTCAATTTACCAACTAGGCTATGCATACTTTTAGTTATATTCATGCATACCTTATTATTAGTATGTTAAAACCAACACATGTTGCCAACTATGTAACTTAAATATTTTGTACAACATCATACGTAATACTCCCTCCGTCCCAAATTAATAGTCTTCCGACAAAAAACACATTCTTTTATAAAGCATCACTATCATTGCATTCTCTCTCTTACTTTTTGATAAAGTGACATTCTTACCCTTATGCAATTAATTAAAACTTAATATATATATCATGTAATTTCTAGTACCACTAGGTGCAATATGGTAAACTTGTTACTCTACTTGCATTTATTTTTAGAACGGGACTATAATTTTGGGACGTCCCAAAATGGTATACTGGACTATAATTTTGGGACGGAGGGGAGTACATAATAATGAGCCTTGTGGATTTTTACGAAGTTTTTTTTTTTTGCAAAAATATAAGTTAAAAATTTTGTATTAACCATACTCTCTACGTCTCTAAATAAATGTCCATTTTAACTTTTTTCGATCTTTTTATTTAACTTTGACCTTAAATATTTACATTCGTGCTATATAGTATTTGATACAAAATATATTGATGTATTGGGTTTTAAATAAATTTTTTATTAATATAATTTTCATCAAATATTATATAACACAAAAAATAATATTTAAAGTCAAATTTGTACAAAAAAGATCGTAAAAAGTTAAAGTTGACATTTACTTAAGTACGTAAGTTTGAGGAGATGCCTTTAAATTTAATTTTTCATTGAAAATTGTCCTTTATATGTTTATAGTTTATTTTTCCATTGAACTTTTTGGGATTGGGCAAATTGTAAACTTTTTGGGATTGGGTCTGTGACAACCCTAGGTTTTGGGTTTGTCACTTGGTCTTACGTTTAGGTTATTTTATGTGTGCTTACTTGAATTGTGTGTTTACGTGTTTATTTTGTGTGAACGAGGTTGGTGTGGTTATCGTTTATGAGTATAGAGTACTCATAAGTAAATCGAGGAACGGTTATTTCATGTTCATGAGCTCACAATTAGTGACTATGAAATGAAATGGTGATATTTTGGTGTTTACGTATACGTATAAGTATTATAGTAATAGTATTTTTTTTAGGATTTACGGTTTAGCATTTAGAGGGCTCGGATGAGGTAATTAGTCATATGGATATTTTTCGGGATGGTTTTAAGTCATTTAGGACTTAGTTATAAAGTTTATTTCAAAATTTGAGATTTTTTTTAAAAGTGTATATTTTACGTCTTTTACGATAAAACGCGTAAAAACTGACTAGTTTTACGGTTTTGAGGTTTTGGAGGCTTTAGGAGCTGAAATAAATTAAGGAAAATTAAGGTAATATTAATAAGATATTTATTAAAAAAAAATAAAGGAAAAAACGAAATAAGGGGTGTTTGGGTCGGTTTAGAAGAGAAAAAAAAGGAAAAAGGAAAAGATTTATGGTAAGTGGTAATTGGGTTGGACAAGGATTGTTTTGGCTATATAAGGAACCCCCAACACTAAATCAAACGCATTTTCTTTTATTCCCTGGAGTTTTAGTCGACTAAAAGAGGAGAAGAATTAGGGTTCTTCAAAAAATTTGGGTTTTTACATCTTCCATTGAATTAAAGGTAAAAACCTTCATAACCCTTTTAATTAAATTGTTTTATTGTTTTCTTTAATCATCTTATGATGGATTAGGGTTAGGGTTTAATATAAAAACAGTAAATTAATGTTGTATTAATCATAATATGATGATTACATAAGTTAGGGCTTGTAATTAGAGGGATTAGGGTTAATTAATGAGGTTGATTTTGTTAAACCCGTTTTTAAAAACTGGGCAGAATTTTGGGTCATTGTTTTGATCATATAGGGAGCTCTACAAACTTTTATCTTACGATCCACATACCCCTGAAAAGGTATTTGAAGTGGCTTTCCAATGCAATAAACTAGAACTAAATTGGAGGTCGGGAAGTGGGTCAAAAACAGGTTACAACAGTCGGAGGTCAAAACAGTTTTGAATTCAGCCTGTTTTCTTTTTAAGTTTTGGGTTGTTTGGGGTACTTAGGGTTGCATTGGGATCTTCTCACGAACATGAGAGATGGTTTATATATTGTAATAAGGATCTGTACTTGGGCTAAGATTGTGGTTTAGGGTAAGACCCTCTAATGGTAATGAACTTTTCATACGTTTAAAATCAGGAAAACTGGAATGACAAAAGTATATATATATATATCAGGGCCTTAACAGTAGCTTTAAGGTTAGGGCAAGTGGGAGGTATTAGCCAACATATGTAAGGGTATGAATATTCCTTTTACAGAAACCATGGGTATGTTTAAGTGGACGTTTGACTTAAAGTTTTGAGACCTAAAACTGGGACTGTTTTGTGTAAAATTGTGAACGGGATAGCTATTAAACTTAACCAAGTTAAGGACTTGTTAGGGAAGGGTAATGGGGTGTTTAGAGTTATAAATGGGGTATTTATATGAGAGGAGGTTAGATGTCCATCATAGGTTGATGAACCATTTTAGAGGTTGGTTCATGTATTGATTTATGTGTTTTTGGATTATTAGCTTGGGGCTAGAGCAAGGACTTTGGAGAAGCAATCAGGTGAGTTCATAGTCCTATTTTACTACGTTTTTAAATGTTTTTTTTTCAGTATGGGATGGAGATGACACTTGTAATGTTCTTTAACATGATTAGTACTATGTTATAAAATGTGTGGACATAAATGTGTTATTGTGTGACTTGCGTGCTTATGTGTTCTCATATGTGCTTTGGTACGTGTTCTGCTATGTGAATCTTGTTTGGATTGTGATTGGCTTTGGTACATAGATGTATGGGCGTCTATGGGACCAGTTGTGATGTGTGTGGAGCGTGGGGCACGATCCGTCCTGAGTACTTGTACATCGTCTCTTCGGAGGCAAGATATCTCGACGGGGATATAGTTCATCTTCCACAGGTGGTGTGGGAAAGATCCGGATAGTGTGGTGTGTGTTCTTGTGCGTGTGACGGGATACTTCTTGATTGTTATAATGTGCTTTGTGAATTGTAGATGTGATTGGTACTTGGCTTGAGTTTTGTTGTGGATGCATGTAGCATGATTATCACATTATGGTCCATTACTATAAATTTGTTTTTCTTCAACTTATTTACAGCGGATGTCAAGGTTTCTTATGATGTTCTAGATAACTTAAACCTAAGTTCTCACCAACTTTATGTTGACAGATTTTAGTGTCATTTTCAGGTGAGGTAGTTGTTCAAGATGATGTTAGAAGTGGCTAGAGTATAGAGGCTGCTAGGATTGCATTCGGAGGAATCCCCTTTCCTCTTAGATTTTATTTTGTGTTTTGATTAAGTGAACTTTGTGGTACCTATATGTTTGATGTTTGTTTATTTGTATGTCTTTGGTAAGAGGTAGGCCTGTTACCTACTTACCTAGACGCCTGCATTGTTGAGATATTGTCACGACATTTGTGTCGCCATCTATGATATTTCAATTTCATTTAGTTCTCTCTATAGACACGCTGTTGTTGTGATGATATCCATACGTCGCGCCCCATATTCCGCCATGGTGGGGTGTGACAGAATGGTATCAGAGACAATGGTTATAGAGAATTAGGTTGCCTAGTCGTGTAGCCTAGTCTATAGCTTAAGGGTCCCTGCATATAGGCGTCATAGGAGTATGTGTGCATTTTATAGTAATTGATGTGTTAGAATATTATTTTTGTAGTATTTGTTAGGTTATGAACTACTATGGTTCATACTTAACTACATGTTATTTTCTTTACGAGTTTTGATTAGTGCGGGTGGAACCATGGTCGTATAAGCTAGTCATTGTTGGATTTCGCTTAATTATGTTTTCATGTTCTTTATACATTTCGAATTTTGTCTACGCTGGTTCAGCTGGACTACGAGTTTATGTGTTTCGTGCATTGGCTATGTTATTTTAATACATGGGGTTTTGGATCTTATCTTGTGTGGTTATGTGCTTGTGAGTTGTTGGATTATGTGTTATGTGTAGTATTAATTTCTTATAAGTGTCATCATAGGAGGGAGTACAGTGGTGAAAGGGAACAGGTATAATTATAGAGGCCTACATAATTATACATGTGCCACAACACCAATGGATTCCTGAGTATGGTTGCATGAAAGAGGGTTAATACGTGCTTGTAATAGTATATGTTGGATGGATTTGAGTGTATGTACGCTTATGCCTATGTATGTAAAATTATTTTCTACTTACCGGTTGTATTCTTGGGATGGTTGCTAGCTCGTTTCTCTTTGAGATGTTCAACTTCTGTAGTAGCGCATTTCTCGGGTCTTCATTTCACATGTTTGTTTGTACGGTACTTTTGGCGTGAAGGATTTTGAGATGGTGGAGATTTCTTTTTGGGGTAACGATGTCTTTTGTTTCGAGTTATACATGGTAAAAAAAAATATAGAACTTGCAAATTGAAAAAAAAAATAGTTGTTGGTAGTCGATGAAATAAGGAAGTGTCGAAAACGTGTTTGAAATAAGGTGGAATATAATTTTTTTTTTTCATATATGCATGGCCTTTTTATTCTAAAATATTTTGGTTTTGATCACCTAAAGTTATTGTTCTTTAGTTAGAATTCTTGTTCTTATTAACTTAAATATGTTCAATCATGTATTAATTATATGATGGGTGAGAGTTTAAATTTTCTAGAATTAAAATAAATTAGACCTTGAATTTTGTAATTAATAACGGGTTTTTTTTTAGGGTTTAAAAATGTTTTTTTTTTGGTATAAATCGGAGTAGGCAGAAACTGTCGCTAAACTGTCGCTAAACTGTCAAAATATGTCGTTAACTGTCAGAAACTGTCGCTAATGCCTAGGCAGATTTTGAGAAAAATCGTTTTGGTCATAACTTATTCGTTTTTAGAGGTTTTTGGGTGATTCAAAAGCCTAAAATTATGTACTCGGAACATACTTTTCAAATATTCAGAAAGTTTCGTAATTGGAAGTCAGTAGCTTGGTCAAATTAATTGTACAAGTGTTGAGTTCAAGGTTAATCTTCGGATAACATGGTTTAAACTCGTGTTTTGGGTACATTTCGGTAATGAACACTTGGAGGGTTAACATAGAAATGAGTTGGGAAGGAATTTGAGAGTTCTTTAGACCTTATTATACGTGGTTATATTTTGATGAGTTTTGATTTATGGTTTTGATAAGTTTCCTCGCGGACGGTTAAGGCTCATGTGTTGTTGGTTGAGATTATTTTCGTGTAAACTGAGTTCATGTTTGAACGTGAAGGTTTTATCAAGGATATGTATCCTCGTTTGTTTGCTGAGAATAAGTTTGAGTTTGGGAGTAAATCTCGGGACGAGATTTCTATTAGGAGGGAGTGATGTGACAACCCTAGGTTTTGGGTTTGTCACTTGGTCTTACGTTTAGGTTATTTTATGTGTGCTTACTTGAATTGTGTGTTTACGTGTTTATTTTGTGTGAACGAGGTTGGTGTGGTTATCGTTTATGAGTATAGAGTACTCATAAGTAAATCGAGGAACGGTTATTTCATGTTCATGAGCTCACAATTAGTGACTATGAAATGAAATGGTGATATTTTGGTGTTTACGTATACGTATAAGTATTATAGTAATAGTATTTTTTTAGGATTTACGGTTTAGCATTTAGAGGGCTCGGATGAGGTAATTAGTCATATGGATATTTTTCGGGATGGTTTTAAGTCATTTAGGACTTAGTTATAAAGTTTATTTCAAAATTTGAGATTTTTTTTAAAAGTGTATATTTTACGTCTTTTACGATAAAACGCGTAAAAACTGACTAGTTTTACGGTTTTGAAGTTTTGGAGGCTTTAGGAGCTGAAATAAATTAAGGAAAATTAAGGTAATATTAATAAGATATTTATTAAAAAAAATAAAGGAAAAAACGAAATAAGGGGTGTTTGGGTCGGTTTAGAAGAGAAAAAAAAAGGAAAAAGGAAAAGATTTATGGTAAGTGGTAATTGGGTTGGACAAGGATTGTTTTGGCTATATAAGGAACCCCCAACACTAAATCAAACACATTTTCTTTTATTCCCTGGAGTTTTAGTCGACCAAAAGAGGAGAAGAATTAGGGTTCTTCAAAAAATTTGGGTTTTTACATCTTCCATTGAATTAAAGGTAAAAACCTTCATAACCCTTTTAATTAAATTGTTTTATTGTTTTCTTTAATCATCTTATGATGGATTAGGGTTAGGGTTTAATATAAAAACAGTAAATTAATGTTGTATTAATCATAATATGATGATTACATAAGTTAGGGCTTGTAATTAGAGGGATTAGGGTTAATTAATGAGGTTGATTTTGTTAAACCCGTTTTTAAAAACTGGGCAGAATTTTGGGTCATTGTTTTGATCATATAGGGAGCTCTACAAACTTTTATCTTACGATCCACATACCCCTGAAAAGGTATTTGAAGTGGCTTTCCAATACAAGAAACTAGAACTAAATTGGAGGTCGGGAAGTGGGTCAAAAACAGGTTACAACAGTCGGAGGTCAAAACAGTTTTGAATTCAGCCTGTTTTCTTTTTAAGTTTTGGGTTGTTTGGGGTACTTAGGGTTGCATTGGGATCTTCTCACGAACATGAGAGATGGTTTATATATTGTAATAAGGATCTGCACTTGGGCTAAGATTGTGGTTTAGGGTAAGACCCTCTAATGGTAATGAACTTTTCATACGTTTAAAATCAGGAAAACTGAAATGACAAAAGTATATATATATATATATCAGGGCCTTAACAGTAGCTTTAAGGTTAGGGCAAGTGGGAGGTGTTACCCAACATATGTAAGGGTATGAATATTCCTTTTACAGAAACCATGGGTATGTTTAAGTGGGCGTTTGACTTACAGTTTTGAGACCTAAAACTGGGACTGTTTTGTGTAAAATTGTGAACGGGATAGCTATTAAACTTAACCAAGTTAAGGACTTGTTAGGGAAGGGTAATGGGGTGTTTAGAGTTATAAATGGGGTATTTATATGAGAGGAGGTTAGATGTCCATCATAGGTTGATGAACCATTTTAGAGGTTGGTTCATGTATTGATTTATGTGTTTTTAGATTATTAGCTTGGGGCTAGAGCAAGGACTTTGGAGAAGCAATCAGGTGAGTTCATAGTCCCATTTTACTACGTTTTTAAATGTTTTTTTTCCAGTATGGGATGGAGATGACACTTGTAATGTTCTTTAACATGATTAGTACTATGTTATAAAATGTGTGGACATAAATGTGTTATTGTGTGACTTACGTGCTTATGTGTTCTCATATGTGCTTTGGTACGTGTTCTGCTATGTGAATCTTGTTTGGATTGTGATTGGCTTTGGTACATAGATGTATGGGCGTCTATGGGACCAGTTGTGATGTGTGTGGAGCGTGGGGCACGATCCGTCCTGAGTACTTGTGCATCGTCTCTTCGGAGGCAAGATATCTCGACGGGGATATAGTTCATCTTCCACAGGTGGTGTGGGAAAGATCCGGATAGTGTGGTGTGTGTTCTTGTGCGTGTGACGGGATACTTCTTGATTGTTATAATGTGCTTTGTGAATTGTAGATGTGATTGGTACTTGGCTTGAGTTTTGTTGTGGATGCATGTAGCATGATTATCACATTATGGTCCATTACTATAAATTTGTTTTTCTTCAACTTATTTACAGCGGATGTCAAGGTTTCTTATGATGTTCTAGATAACTTAAACCTAAGTTCTCACCAACTTTATGTTGACAGATTTTAGTGTCATTTTCAGGTGAGGTAGTTGTTCAAGATGATGTTAGAAGTGGCTAGAGTATAGAGGCTGCTAGGATTGCATTCGGAGGAATCCCCTTTCCTCTTAGATTTTATTTTGTGTTTTGATTAAGTGAACTTTGTGGTACCTATATGTTTGATGTTTGTTTATTTGTATGTCTTTGGTAAGAGGTAGGCATGTTACCTACTTACCTAGACGCCTGCATTGTTGAGATATTGTCACGACATTTGTGTCGCCATCTATGATATTTCAATTTCATTTAGTTCTCTCTATAGACACGCTGTTGTTGTGATGATATCCATACGTCACGCCCCATATTCCGCCATGGTGAGGTGTGACATGGTCGTAGTTCTTTTTTGTTGGTGGCCCAAAAGTTAGGACCTTTGTAATACGACATCGTAATTGCTATATATATATTAATGAGAAACATGAATCACTTTAGTAGATTAGGCTTGATAGTGGCAACCTTCGGGTGACGGTGGACTTAAAATGTAAAGTTTGACGAATGATCGTTAAATATCTAACGAAAATAATCAAATTGGCCACCAAAATAAGTAGAATGTTTTTTTATGAAAAAATAGTATAATACCTTAAAGGAAATAACCTTTAAGTTTAATACCTTTTTGTGTCATTTGCTCATGATTCCTTGATATAAAATATATAATATTATTATTATATAATAAATAATATAATATTGATCAATCATAAAGCATTATAATATTGTAAACTAAATTATTGATGTGGCAAATAAGTAGTATTTATAAAACATTAGCATGATACTCGCACAATGCGATAGCAAGTACTCGATGGCGATTTTAACTTTTAAGTCGAACAAATGTTACTCTTTTACCCATTATGTTTGTATTCACATTAACGTTAAACATGTAAAACGTTGGATTAAAATAAACCCATTAAAATTGAAAAAAAAAAGATAAAAGTTAATAAAAATATATCAAAACGGATTGAGATAAAGAGAATAAAAATCTAAAATATATGAAGAAATTAGATTATAAAAATAAAAATTAGAAAAGAAGATTCTTTCATTTAAAACTAAATTTTTTATATAATAAGTTGTTATAAAACTTGGTTGCGAAAGGGTCATGGCACATATAATTGTGAGAAATTAATAGAAATTAGCACTGACCACTTCATCAGCGGCAACAAACATTTAGATACATAGTCTTATACGCAACGTATATGTGTTTCATGTCATTGTGACAAGTACTATGTAAACCAAGTACGCATTTTATAATATAATCTCATTATGATATTATGGACAATCTGTTAATATAGCACACAAAGGATAATGTTGTGTATTTATAGTATTGAGAAGAGTACACATCAATGACTAACTATTAAGACTGATGCTTAAATTTAACCATAAAGATACAAATATTTATAGTAATACATCAGCACACATCTACACATAAATTATATGCTTTATATCGTAAGAGCGATGAGTTATGGAGAAGTCAAAGGCTACCACATTTTTTTTACAAAAAACGTTCTTGGATTAGAATGCAAAAAATTAGTATTGTGTATTGTTATTACTACAATCTTTCATAATCATGTGCGCGCACGTCTGACTTTTCTTATTGAATAATAATATATTCACATTTGGTTGCTTAAAAGAACGTAATATCATTATATTTGACCAAAAATAAAAAAAGTTAGTATAATGTATTGTTATTACTACAATCTTGTATAATCATGTGCGCGCGCGTTTGACTTTTCTTATTGAATAATAATATATTCACATTTGGTTGCTTAAAAGAACGTAATATCATTATATTTGACCAAAAATGCAAACATAAAAATCCTTACAACGTAATGACAGGTGTTTATAAAACGAATTCTTCCATTGGGTGCAATAACACTATCGAGGATTGATTTTCTTTGAACACAGAACAATTAAATTTTTATTTAACTAATAGGAGGCCCACTTCAAAAAATAAATACACAATAAATACTTTAAAAAAAGGAAAAAAACACATATAATAGTAAAATGAAATATTAACATTGGATTAAACAAGTTCGTTGGGTTGCTACAACTTTAGATATAATATTTTTTATTTTTTTCTCTTATCTTGTATTAATTTGATTTAAATATAATATATATGTACTAGATATGTTAAATTATGTATTTATCTTACGAGAACTTTATTTATTTATGTGTTTAGAGTTTAAATTGACGTGTTTTGTTATGAAATTTGGTTACATTTTAATAGATTTGGTGGGATATGGTCTCATCTAGATGCATAAACTTACAAATATGTTGTATAGTAAAAAAATAGGCATAAAAATACACACGCCAACAAACAAGAATAAAACATCAAATGCTTTTTAGACTTCTTTTAAATTTGTTGGATAGTTTAACAAATTATATTACTCGGATTTTTAAAATTTTAAAATACTAAAAAATTTTAAAAAAATCGTACTGAATTTAAATTTAAAAAACAAATATATTTTTAATATAAATTTAATGTTACATAAGCGTAAACTATAACTAAAATATTCTAAAGGTTAAATTACAAATTCAATAAACAAAATACGCACGAACCATACACCCTCAGGAACAACAAAAGAAACGACCCCGCCCGTTCGGCGGGTTACGACGCTAATATATATATATATATATATATATATATATATATATATATATATATATATATATATAACAAATCAAATCAAATTTAATCAAATCAAATCATATCAAATCAAATCAAAAACCCTTATATAGGAAGGATAGTGAAACAATGCCTTAAATGCAAAATTCTATAAAAATGACACATGTAATCCATTTAAAGGTTTCCATAAAATGATGGTGAAACAATGCCTTAAATACAAAGAGTTTCCATTTGAAATTCATTAAAGGATTTCCATAAAATGATGGTGAAACATTGCCTTAAATACAAAGGGTTTCCATTTAAAAAATGATGTTGAAACAATGCCTTATATACAAAGGATTTCCATAAAATAATGGTGAAATAATGTCTTTAATACAAAGAATTTCCATTTGAAATTCATTAAATGGTTTCCATGAAATGATGGTGAAACAATGCCTTAAATACAAAGGGTTTTCATTTAAAATTAATTAAAGGGTTTCCATAAAATGATGGTGAAACAATGCCTTAAATACAAAGGGTTTCCATTTGAAATTCATTAAAAGGTTTCCATAAAATGATGACGAAACAATGCCTTAAATACAAAGGGGTTCCATTTGAAAGATGATGGTGAAACAATGCCTTTAATACATAGGATTTCCATTTAAAATTTTTTAATGGGTTTCCATAAAATGATGGTGAAACAATGCCTTTAATACAAAGGGTTTCTATTTGAAATTCACTAAAGGGTTTCTATAAAATGATGGTAAAACAATGCTTTAAATACAAAGGATTTCCATTTGAATTCATTAAGGGCGTGTTTGGTACAAAGAAATAAGAGAAAAGAATTAAAACTACTGTAATATCATTTCTCTTGTTTAGTAACCCAAAGAAATAAAAAGTGGAGAAATATAATTCCTTGAGAATTGCTCCCTTTATATTTTCGACTCCTCTCAAATCCTCTCATTTGGTAAAGAAAATCAATTCTCTGTGGTCAACAAAACCTTCACCCCCAATTTTGACCCTTCTCCACCCACGTCTTTCTCCAGATCTTGTCTCCAACAACTGTAACCATCGACTTCTTCGTCTTTTAGCGTTTGCTCCTTCTTCCCTATTTCAATCATCTTCGCTTTTACACATAGCATCTCTTTGCGATTTTTTTGTTCTTGAATCTGTATCAAGATGACAAGAACAATTGCAAATCTTGTTTGGTGGTCTGAATTGTTTCTTTTTGTAGTCAACTTGTTTTCATTTGTCTATACCACATTTAATATAATCTTTCTAACATGTTAATGAATCTCAAGTTTATGGTCTGATCCAAATTAAAAAAAATATTCCATATTTCAAGTTGGTATTTAGATCGATATTGTGTTATGTTTTATAATTTATTTTTGTTATTTTTTGATTTTACCAATAGTAGTTATAATCCAAGAAAACATGTTATTTTTTTATTTTACAAGTTTTTTTTTATAGATTTCTCGAGTCTATTTCTTATGTGTTACCAAAAATAGAATACATGTAATTCCTCAAACCAATTCCATTTCTTTAGATTTGTAATCTCTACTTCATTTAATTTCTCTCAATTTCTCTCTACCAAACGTGCCCTAATGGTTTCCATAAAATGATGGTGAAACAATGCCTTAAATACAAAGGGTTTTCATAAAATGATGGTTAAACAATGTCTTAAATATAAAATTCCATAAACTTAACAATAATATTAATTTAAAAAAAATAATGTAAAAAAATTATTCATAACGTTAACATATACAAAATTTATTACCTCATAAAATTCAAAAATACATAAAATATTATTAAATTATAAAAAATTTTAATGTAAAAAACTTATTCATAACTTTAACGTATGCAAATTCAATTAACTCATAAAATTCTTAAATAAATAAAATATTTTAAACTACGTTATTTTTGTCCATTTTATGCTACATTATTAAAATATTAATGTCATAACTAACATTATATATACTAAAATTCTAATACAAACACATATAACTTTAATTTTCATTAATAAAACATATATTTAAAGCTCACCCGTCCATCGGACGGGTCTAAAGGCTAGTGTATATCTTTACATTATATATAACAGGAGGGAAATGCCACATAAGCAGTCATTAAATCCATGTCATCAATTTCTTTCACAATTTTTGGAATTTTTTTTTTTAATTCAAGATATTTTAACAATTTCCGTTTTTTAAATTTATGTTAAATTTGTGATATTTTAAAATTTTTGAAAATTTATTTTAAAAATCACCATAAGATTGTTCGAACTAAGGCCTACCTTAGGATGCATCACAAATTGCAATTCACCATAACCAATTGTCCATATTCATTTTTTTGTTAACGTCTTAAAAATTAAAATATATAACCACAAATTTTATTATACTCAGAAATTTATATGGATATATACGATGAATGATTCAATTTAAGATAAACGCTATAACTAATCACACGTATGTTCAAACACGAATTCTGTCATAAACCCTAAAACTAATCATACGTATCTTCAAAATCTTATTCCTCATACACCATAATATCATTTTTTCTTTGCTTCTATGTTTTTTTTTACTTTTATGTACTAACAATGACAGGTACCAAACTTTTACAAAACCCTAATTATTAAAGTTGATGTAGTTCACATGATCAAAGGTACGTAATCCTCTGTATTATTGTTTATATATATGCAAATCTTTGTATTGTTTCTTCATTATATCTTTTTTCCTATAAGATTTCGTTAACAACGATTATATGTTCCCAATAATGGTTTATGTACCAATTATAGTAAGCTATAAGACCATGTTACCTTAATGGTTTGCTAAACCCTTATATGTTTCATTAATCTCTTTTGATTGACTTGATCTGAAAGCCCTTAACTGAATCAACCCACTTTTAAGAAATCAAGTTCAATATTACATTTGTCATCTGGTGTACCAAACTGAATTGTTTAACAAGAATCTGAAGCTTTAGCGCTATCTACATGTTATGTGACAACATTGAACGACGTTCTTTAAATAAATATACTGGTATGCACATGTATTCTCATTATTAATTCTTTTACTAATGTATATATCGTCCATGATGCTTTATTGGCTATTACTCTATACAATGTACCAAGCGTTTATGATCTTTACAGTGTAAATCTGTTCGTCATCGTTGGACAAAAATCATCATTTACAATCTATGGCTTGACGATGAATGGATAATAGAGCTTGATTTTAAGTCAGATCCTTAGGTTTTGATTTATTTCTTTTTGTGTTTCTCCTACAGCCCCATAGCAAATTTACAACTATTCGATATTAGAATAAGACTTTATTTTTTTTATTGCAAACCAGATAATGATCTTGACGTATGCGTTAAACCTTTATTGGATATTACTCTATAGAATGTAACAAGCATTTATGATCTATGCGGTGTGACTCTGTTCTTTGTCGTGGGACAATAATCATCATCTAAAATCTATGGCTTGATGATGAACGGAGATCCATAGCAAATTTACAGCTATTCGATATTAGAGTAAGACTTTAGTTATCTTTTTATTGCAAATAATCATGTGTCCTGTCCTGAAATATCAGATCACTTTACTATCTTAAATATAGGAGTAGATGCTGATAATGATATGTCATGAACGTATAGGTGACGCGGCTTGATTGAACTGTTTGATACGAAGAATTATATGAATCAAGCTGTTATTTTTTTTACTGAGGAAAATATGTGAATCAACTATACCCTTTCTTAGCTATTGTGTAACCCTTAACTTCGTGACCAACTTAGTTTATTTACATCTAAGCATTTTCTTGTAGATTGGATTTTGTGCTTGGAGTTCGTAGAGGAGGATTTGGATTGTTGGTCTCTCATTGATGCATAAGCAACATGCCATGTAAAAGATGATGGCATGTAGATTGAGCTAATTAATAGAAGAATAAGTCAAGCTAAATCCATGTCTTTAAACATCACTGTAAGTTTACGCTTTATAAGTTCAATGTACAGTGAATTGGTATATTTTGTTAATGGTTATGCCTCTTTTTATTTTCAATCTTTTTCATGGTATTTTTAGTAGGTTCATGTTTTGAAATCCATTTGAGCATCATAGAATGTAAAATAAACAGAAAGATCAATGGCCATCTTTCAGTTAAGTTGCTCAACAAGTCGTATGTTAGTTGTGTTTCTTGGCACAACTACCTCAAGAATTACTAAACATCAGTGGATTATGATTGCGCAGTTCAGGTTTGTGTTATAGTATGCTTTATTTTCTTTTTTAGTATCAGTAGTTTTAAAAATCGTATGGGGGTTTTTGTTCTATCGAAGAGTACATTCTTTTTGTAAGCAAAAGACTTACCTTTGGCCTTCTCTATTAACGTCGAAACGTGGTATTAGGGATCCTTTTCCCTACTGTATTCATCTTATACATTGTTATCAGTTTATTAGGTTCTTATCACTAGGCAAGATTAGAAAAACAATAGATTGAGTGTCATAGCATGAACTAGCCAAAATGTCACTTAGGGTGTAAAATTGTCACTAGAGGAGGCCCGACAGTTGGTAACCCCTCGCCCTAAAACTAGTCTGTTGATGAACCAATAAATACATAGGTGATAACTTAATTAACACCATTGCTTGATGTTTCAGGTCATAATTAGATTGGACAAGAGCACTTCCTTCTTGGTTTTGCTTCGTGATGGTGAAGGTGTAGCAACTCCAGTTCTTGAGAATCTCGACACCCAAATAACACACACAGGCACATTATCTTCATCATCTATGTTATAAGCTAAATTTCTGGCCAAATTTCATATTGTTTCTATATACTAAGCTTCAATTTGTTTAGCAGGTTATCAAAATGGTTGTGGTTACTGAAATATATGGATATTCAGAAGATAACATGGTGGCATGTTGTTTGCAGGTGAAAGGGATGCTTACAGATTTTGAGGATGATATGCATTGCCAGTTTCTTATAATTCTTTGAACTCTTCTTGATTCTTTATCTTCAGTAGGACAAGAATTGGTAGTTATTGAAATTTCTATGTTGTTTCGTTTGTTTGATCTCAGCTCACTTTCTTCAACAAGACAGGTCGGTATTTATTGCAATGTTTATGTCTATGTTGAGGAATTCTATGAGAGATACTTGGATCAACTTACTAACGTTATAACATCATTCGACCCTTGCTGGCCACAAATCCTAGAATATCAACGGAAGTAATTGAACTCAAGCAAGCACAAAGCCTGAAATATTCTTAAACATATGTGATCTTCGATGTTTCCGCATTCTGCACCATCCTATATAGAATAAAGTACTCCATGATTCACTCTTTCTAATTATACCACACTGCATCATATATAAATGCAATTTTTTTTGCCTTTGCCGGTGCAATTTCTTGCTTAATAGTACATCAGACAATGCAAGTACAATTTTTCAACGAACTCTAATATCAGATAATGTAAGTACAAGTTTTCTTCTTATCGAATGTTGATTACTTAAGCAATGCTTTGTTACAATTATATAAGCAATAAGCACTTGAAATAATTAAAGTATCATTAAGATCAGTTCGTGATCTTTTTCTTTTGATTACAAATATCATAGGTTCAGCTATCGAAATATGGTAGCACTCACACAAGACTTTAAGCTAAAATACTTGCTAGATATACCCTTTAGTTAACTAATGTATGCTATTTGTATTATTTAGAAGTAGCAAAATTAGTGGGCAATCCACGTACTATAACGGGTCAAAGGAAGGTTAGAAATTTTTCCTAACACCAAATTTTTTGATGGTGTTTGTATTAACTTTATTAGACTAACTTTTTCGATTTTTAAACTTGTGTTTAATGTATGAACTCATGTTACTAAGCTCATAAGCTTACAATAACAGATTATTAGAAATAACAAATTTGTTAAGTGTATACAATTTTTTAACAAATTTTGATGCACATATTAGTGTATATATTTTGTTAAGTCTATTCGCACGAGCTTGCAATCCCAACAGCAACACCGGACAATTCTGGGCTGGACAGTGTCGACTGTTGAGTTAATTGCTCAACTTCGAGATGAGCACCATAAAGAGAACACCAATGCCGAGATTGGTGTATATGTGAAAAAAATTCATAACAAAGACTAATTAACTGTTCTAATATTATGGTATTTTAATTTAGATATGGTTGAACTTTAGATAACGCGCAAATATAGAAAAAATTCAACTTCAAGCAGAAGTAAGAGCTTCATAAGAGGCACTTTTGGATGCAGACTTGGTACCTCTTTTTGAAGCAAAAGAGGAAGAGTGCACTTGAGTGTAAAGCAGCATGTGAGGCACTATGAAAGGTATTAAGTGTGTATAATCTTACATCTATTGCATAATAATTATATTTAGTATTTACAAATAAACTCCTAATTGATGTCATGTTGATACTTTGCACAAGCAGAATTAGATAAGCAACTGATTTTAATAATGGTTTTATTATTAGAAAAAAGGCTTGACATGAACCTTTCTCCAAAAGATATCATAGTTACTCATTGACTTAATTGACTTGATGTCAAGAACACAAGCAGCAATATCAGTTGCAACAAGAACATGGTGTATTCCTGCTTTAAACTTCTGCAACGTGTCCATACGAGATGACTGGTCTTTGTCACCATGAAGAGCAACGACTTTAAACCTGTTATGGGATAGTTGCATTTCTATCTCATCCAATATGTTACCATTGTGTATCACTGCAGGTAGCTTTTCAAGCAGCCAAGACAAATTCTCTATATCAGCAACAAGTAGTTGAACTTCTTGAATGATATCCTCATTGGCCATTCAAAAAAATCACAGCAGATGCGACGTGTCATATGGGTCAACCATTTTTGTCGAGTTATATAGTGCGAGATGGTGAGTTTGGAATTTAACGAGGGTACCAATGGGGCTTGAATGTCTGATTCCAGTTTGAACAAGGAAAGTTAAATCAGAGAGATGCTGATGCGCAGCTGGTGCTTTCTTTCCACCTGAAAGTTCATTATTACGAATAGTACATGTGCTTTCACGACCTTTAATGAAATATATAGCTACTCATATGTTTATTTTGTTTTCTAATGGACCTTTTAAGTTCATCATAGGCTTTCGTAACAATGTGTAATTTCCAGCAATACCTCCATGTCTCAGCTCTCTAATGGATCTTGAGATTCCTTCTGGGCTAATAAGTTCGTGATATGGAGCATGATGGGGACTCAAACCAGTAGCAAGGAGACATTATAGATATAAGAGTGCATCATCACATTGACATTGCTGTAAGACCTTAGCGGTTGTTGCTTTATTGCCTAGCTTTTATCTTTTATATATACACAAATTTTTGGCATCTATATCACCCTAATGGGAACAACAGTTAAGAAAGATTTAGAACACCTAAAATACATGTAACTCTTAGGTTTACTACAACTTGACATGTTTTCAAAGAGAGGCTTATTAACATATTTATTTATGTTTGGTTTACAGATTTGGTGCTAAAATTACGAACTTAGGAAAATTGTCATTGGGTTGCATTTGTTTTTTCCGAAAAGCGGGTCATGTTAAATCGGTTTTACATTTTTTAAACCCGGTTAGAGCCGTTAGGTTTATACCGATCCGGGTTAATCAGATTCTTGAGACTCGGTCGGGTTTTGATTTTTTCGTGTTTTTACAAATAAAATATGTAATTTATGCCTATTTGCGATGTAATTTTATATTCACATATTATATTTGGTATTGGATAGTTTATATGTTTAATATAAGAATATTTTATTATTTTCATATATAACTTCTGATTTAAGTTTATTTAGATACTAAACTTTACTTGAATACCAAAGACTAATCCTTACATTTCATATCTATTTTAATCCAATGGATTAGATTAAACACAAATCTATTTTCACCCTCTTTTTTCAAACATTAATATCTTTTAAACTTTTAATCGTTATGCGAAAAATATACGGTTACGAAGAACATTCAATTATCTTTCTATAGATATATTATACAATACACTTTCGACAAAATAATTTTATCGCTTTTTTCGCTTTTTTTTAGTTGTCGAAGATTATCATATATGATACTAATATCATATATGATACCATATATGATAATACCAGTATTATATATAATATAACTTATCATATATGACCTAACAATAATTATAATTTAACATTGGTATCATATATGATGAAATACTATTATTATATCTAATATTACAAATTTTGTTTTCTTCAAAATTATATCATAGTGCATATCGGTAGAAAGATAATTAAATGCTCGTCATGATGGTATATTTTTTATCGTTTAACACTTAACGGTTTAAGAATATATTTAAATTATAAAAAATAAGGGAAAAAATAAAATATACTTAATCTTATTCATTAGATGGAAATAAGATCAATGGTGAATACCTCAAAAAAATATGATATGCAAAATAACTCCCATATTAATCATCAAAAATATAAAAATAAAAAAATATTAGAAATCAGATCGATCCGGGTCGATCTGGTAACCTGATGACCCGATGACATGACCGAATCTATTTAAAATGGTTTTTCAAAACAATGCTACTACGTCTGAAGTTGCATTTCTTTTTCCAAAATTAACGCTCTCTATTACAAAATCGTTCCTACTCGCACAGTTGTCCTGCTTCCATTGTGTTTGATTTTGAAGATTATGAAAATAGCACATTTAGGAAGGGAAGAAAACGTATATTCAAATTTTACGTTTATGTTTTGTATGGATGAGTTTGCACGTAAAAAGAAGATAAATAATGAGTTTGCTACATGAAAAAAATATGTGCATGTTCAACATTGATTTGAACATTTGATAATTTATTAGATGCTCAATTTTGTAATGTTTCGACAATCCGAATCATCTGACCCGATATAATCGACCCGATGTATTATCGAATCGGGTTACAAGTGATTTTTTAAAAGAAAAAACCCGACTCAATCCGACATGATAAAACCAGATAACCCGACCTGATAATACCCTCCGTAAGTATGGATCTAGATATTTCGTATACATTCTCTCTTAACCACATAGCCAAATGTTATGTTGAGAAACATTAGCCGCATGCTAAGTTTAGTGTTTCATGCATTTATACTAGATTTAAGTTTATTTGAATATCAAATTTATCTAATATATGGGGACTCGTCTCCACCCTCCATCTCCTAGACAAATAATACATTAAAATTAATTATGTTAAAGAAAGAATTGAATAACAAACACCATGTTTAAAAAAATATAAACAAATATTCACACAAATAAAAAACTTACAAACAATCAATTCTATAAATAAAAACGTAAACAACAAATAAAAATAATCCGGACTAATAATGCTTTAAAAGATAATTATACAAAAGAAATAAAAAAAAAATATTTAGCAAATAAAAAGAAGTTAAACGAAAAAATAGTTATATTTAATAAAGCATTATATAAGCAACACTATGCCTAAAAAACTTACAAACAATTTTTTCGTTAATAAAAACTTAAATAACAAATAGAAGTCGCCGTGACAAATAATGCATTGAAAGACTACTATGTAAAAAAATTTACAAACAAATACTTATCAATGTAAAAAAAGGTTAAACGACAATTTGAAGTCATACCCGTCCATCGAACGGGTTTCGCCACTAGTATATATATATATATACATATATATATATATATATATATATATATATATATATATATATATATATATATATATATATATATATATATATATATATATATATATATATATATATATATATATATATATATATATATATATATATATATATATATATATATATATATATATATATATATATATATATATATATATATATATATATATATATATATATATATATATATATATATATATATATATATATATATATATATATATATATATATATATATATATATATATATATATATATATATATATATATATAGATTTCGGTTCAAATGAGAACTTTTTAAAGTTGAAAAAATAAGAACCAGCTAAAATATCACAAATGACACTCTATTTCAAATAATTTTTAAACAAGATTAACTAAATCTAAGTTTTTTAATAATTTGATGGGCTTTCTTTTAAATTGATGAATTCTAGGTGATACATCTTGATTTAAGGTGTGATTTTTATCATGTCTTGGTATCGTGTATCATGTTATTTAGTGGTGGTTGTGTATCAAATGTACCATTTTATGTATAAGATATTATCTTGTTGAGATTTTGATGTATGTGTATCACATTTTTAATTGTGTATCAGTAATACGTTACACACTAAGTCGTCGTTTATTAGTCAATAGAATGTTAATTTGTATAAATAATGTATATTTTGGTGTATTATTGGTAATATGATTATGTATCAATGTTTTATTGGTGTTTTAGATTAGTTCTCATTTTTACAACTTTAAAAAAGCTCTCACATTAACCTTCCCCTATATAGAGGGGCGTTATTATAAGGACCATGCTTAATATAAAAACAATAGGAACCAATATGGATCATTAGATGGATTGTTATGAATGTAGATCAAATGTAATTAAATGCATGGCATACTTGTAATATAATTAAAAAAGGTTGACTCTTTCTACATTTAATTTAGCTTTGTTTGAATTAATGTGATTTCTTATTTAGTTAGAAAAAGTAACGTGAATTCTTTAACATTCTTTTTGCCAGATTCTTTATATTATTGTTGGAATTTTCTATATGTATTTTTACATAGTATCATAATACATATACAATGAACCTAGTTGCAAACTTAGAAAAAAACAATTTAGTGTATCAAAATGATTAAACGTTATAAAAATGTCTCAAAAGTTTAGTGTGTCACAAAAAAGTGTTATGAAACATAATGTCTCCAAAGCTTTAAATTTTGACACTATAAAATGTGTCAAAAAAATTAATGTGTCATAAAAAATATTTAAAAAAAATTAATATACCACTAAAAGTTTATTGACACATTTATTTTCATGATACATTTCGAGTGACACATTTAAAAAAATACACAACCAACTAAAAAAACTCAAGTGATACATATCTAAAAAATACATAATCAACTTAAAAGATAAAGTGACACGAATCTTATTTTAAGTACACAACCAACTAAAATAAACTCAAGTGATATGTATTCGAAAAATACATAACCAACTAAAAGAACCCAAATGATAGGTATCCGAAAAATACACAACCAACTAAAATAGTCTCAAGTGATACTGTATCCAAAAATACACAACAATTTATAAAAAAGACCTAAATAATATATATCCGAAAAATATACAACCAACAAAAAAAACCAAATGATATAGACCCGAAAAATACACAACCAACTAAGTAGACCCACGTGGTACGTATTCGAAAAAATACACAACCAACTAAAAATAATAGGTATTCAAAATAATACATAAGAAAAACAATTCAAATGATGCATAACAAATTATAAAAATTTAAATGATGCATAACATTCTGTACATGTACTGATGTACATCTCGTCACTTAAGAGGTGGGCTAAATTCGGTACATCACGTCAATATACATGTTAATTATAAAAAAATTGCATCGAAGATAAACCAAAAATCACCACCTTATTTATATAAAATATAAACCAAATACATTGCATCAAAGATAAACCAATTACCTTTTTTTTATAATAATAAATTGTTTCTTAGTTAGGTGTTATGATAATTAAGAAGTGGGCTAAATTCCTAGATTACCCTTTTAGTATTTTATTATTCTATCTTAATGATTAAATGCAAGATGTCCATGTGTCAACATACAATTGGTTCCTATTGTTTTTATTTTAACACTGGTTCTTACATGAACGTAAATCTATATATATATATATATATATATATATATATATATATATATAGGGTGGTGTTATTGTAGTATACACTCTTAAAATGAGATACGATAGGCACAATTGTGGATCATTAGATCATTAGTTATTGATGTGATTAATATCTAATTAGATGAGTGGCATATTTGTAATAAACTAAAAAATGAATGGCAACATGTATCAATTTAATAACACTCATTTAGTTGATAATTAATTTTAAATGTCGAAACCGTTTTTAAGCCTTTCTCAACAACTATTTTTTCGTACATGTTATGGCTAAGTTTGGCAAAACTAGCTGTAAGCTGTTAATTGTAAGCTGTAAGCAGTTAACTGTAAGCTGTTTGCTAAAAAGCTGTTAATTTTAATAAAAGTGTTTGGTATATTAGCTGTTAACTGTAAAGTAAAGATATAAAATGACTTAAAATGACATCTTTTAATAATTTATAATACGATTGTAGGTTATATCAGTAATTTACAGCTTTAACAGCTCCTGACAACCTAAAAAGCTGTATGGAAAAACTTTTTATTTAAAAGCTATTTGGTTAAAATAAAAAGCTAACAGCTCTAAAAAAATATTGTGCCAAACAGAGCTATTAGATTAATTTTTTTAACAAAAAAACTAATAACTCTATAAAAGGTTTAGAAAATCTCTTACCAAACGGATCCTATATCATTATTTTGTATACTTGCCCGAACACTATTTATCATTTTTATATGAAAGCATTGATACATATCCTCTAAAAAATAGTTGTACACTAACGATAGTAATTTAATGATGTAGCTCAATTCATACGAGTATAACATTGCATAAGATCAATTATAAATCTATATTATTATTAAACATCAAATTGGTGCATAGTAGTATTACTATTACTATAATACAATGACCAACTACTATACCTAACATTCAACAAAGTATCCATCAGATAGTAAAAGACTAACACACATGACAACAATCTCAAGCACTCAATCTAATCAACTGAATTCTAGTTGATGCACAACCACCCAAACATATAAGTTCATGAACAACTCAACTGATACAAACTATATTCTGACGAATGAACATGATACACGATCAAAATTAACAGATATTCAGGTTATACACGACCAACTCAAATGATGCATATCAAACTGATAACCACATGTGCCACATTTGGATGACATCCAATTCACACAATTATAAACATAATGAGGGACACTTAAATTCTTGAGTGCCATACGAACTACAAATGCTTTATATATGGACGATTACTTTTGAGATCATCTTGTAAAGACTGAAAATATAATTTGACGTAAGATGATCGTGGTAACTTTGTCAACTTGTATATCGTATATTTACATTTATAGACAAAATTGCTGGCATTCGATCTGATTCGTACACAAAAGGAAAAACACAATGAGAGTGGAGACACAAACCAATTGAAGAACTAAAATTAATATAGTCATAAAAGTATAAATGTGGCGAAAGAAACCCACCAAAAACTGCATTCAATCAGATGTTGAAAGTAGTTTCAGAATATGTCTCACAATATATGTTATGCATCATCAGATGCCAAAACTAGTTTCTGCAAAAGGAGGTGCCAAGGGTGATAGCGACGGCGAATCATCCTGATCTGAACAGCTGGCATGACGACTTGTGCATTGGCACAACTTGTGACCACCTTACTAAAACATGTTCTGTTGGATTTCCGACGGGGATAACTTAACATGCTCACCGAATAAATGACATTAATAAACATCATATATTCTTTTGAAGTTATTCCCAACGAAGATGATAGACAAAAGTCATCCCTATGAACATGATACATCATCACTTTTATAGTGGCAACAGAAGAAATAGGAATAAAAAGTGACAACGTAGAACATAATACACCATCTGTAATCAATATTGTGAATTGACATACAACTATAATCACAGTGACACATAGTAAAAAAACTAACTAAAAAGATTATTGATACATTTTTTTATAAATAATGGTACGCATAATGTGCTCTTTTTACAAAGCTTGATGCACCATCCAAAAAATAATTTAATAAAGCAAACTTACATTTCTTAACCAAAAAGATTGATCTAAAAATAGGGAATATTACACGAGTATCAGATTAAATAAATGTTGAGAGGCATGTAGCACCTTTAGGAACTAGATATGATTAGCGTTGGCGAATAACGAAGGAAAACGAAATCTTTAAATCAATAATAATTTCACAATGATCTCGGTGGAAATTAATTTCACAATCAAACAATGTCTTTTACATTGGAACATGATGGCTGAAAAAACCACCCAACAATGATGTCAAGGTTTTGATGGTGAGCATTGATATGATTAATAAATTAGGTAGTATAAATCAATTATAAGACATGATTTTTTGGGTTGATGTTATTGATTATCGGAGGAGGGTTTTTGAGATCTAAAATGGAGAAAACTAAAATGAAAAAAGAAAGTGAGGGTTTTTTTTGCCGAAATCCATATTGGGTATTGAGAACATATTGATTTTTTCCGGAATCCACGTGATTTTTTGGGTAAATGTTACTGGTTATCAGAGGAGAGTATTGAGAACATATTGTTTTTTTGCCGGAATCCATATTGGGTTTTTTTTACAGTGGATTTACATATAAAACAAATGAAGTGGATTATATCTTTTCACTAGTTTAGCTATTGCATACGAGAGAGTTTAGGAGCAGTTAGAATTTTATAACAATGAAAATGTCTATGGTACCCTTTTAAGTGTATTAGTTATTTAATTTTAGTTTTAATTATTTTTAGTATAAAATGCCATATGTCATGTAATTATTGGTGCCTATTATGATGCATTTTAAGCTGTAACACACTTGAACACAAATCTCTCTCTCTCTCTCTCTCTCTTTCTATATATATATATATATATATATATATATATATATATATATATATATATATATATATATATATATATATATATATATATATATATATATATATATATATATATATATAGGGTGGGGTTATTATAAAAAAGATTTTATAATAAAAAGGGTAAGGTGAGATCCTAGCCCTTGGATCAAAGCAACCCAAAATCCACTAATAATCTAAAAAACACGGTTCCATTTATGTAAACTCGTCAAACTTCGGGGTTATTTATGTAAAAACTTAAAAAATAAAATCACACCCACCTACATCCTACTTCTGGGTATCATATCTCGATCTAACTCTCTCTCTCTAAAATTTCACACATTCCCTCTCTAAAAATTCACACAAATCTACATCTTATTTCTCTCTAATCAAATTTCTATTCCTTCATCTCATCATAACCAAATCTTTATTTTTTACCACATCTTAAAATTTCGAATCACAATCGAATTGCTACAAATCAAATCCATCCCATCGTAACGGACCGTAAGTCATTTATCAACCCTAGTTTTGTTACAACATTTTTTGGTTAGTTTTTGTTTGCTAAAATGATGTTTTTATCAATTTAAATTTGTTTTTTATTTATGATGAAATAGACTTTTAAATCTATTGAACAATGTGTCTATGCGTATGTTTTTGTATGTTATCTTCTCGATTTGATACAAAATATAAAAAAAAAGTTAATAAAACGTACTTAGGAAAGTTGCATATAATGTGTTTGATTAAATGTATCAACTAGACTTTATAACTTTGATGCACTACATTTATGTTGTGATGCAGCTATTTTGAATGTTGATGCAGTAAGTGTTATGAGTTAAAGAAATTGATGAAGTAAGTATTATTGGTTGTATGTTTGATGCAGTTGAACTTGACTGAGATGCACTACGTGGTCAGTTATTGTGTATAAGGATGAATTAGGCTAAGAGTTGGTTGTGTTATGTGTGTAAATATCTGTGTATGCGTAGGTGTTTTTGCAATGCACTTGAATGTGAACTGTGATGCAGTAGGTGTTTAGTTGTCATGTATAAGAATGAGTTAGTCTAATTGTAGGTTAATTATGCGCGTAACTATTTTTATATGGTTAGTTGGCTGTAAGAGGCACTTGAAATTTAACTATGATGCAGTAAATTTTTAGTTGTCGTGTATAACGATGAATTAGCTTAACGATATGTTTCTTTTTGTGCAGTAATGTGTTTATATTTTTGATAGTTTATAAAATGCACTTGAATTTGAACTATGATGCAGTAGCCGGTGTTCAGTTGTCATGTATAAGCATGAATTAGTGTAAAGGTAAGTTACCTTATGCGTGTAATGTGTTTGCATATTTGGTTGTTTATGTGATGCACTAGAATGTTAGTTATGATGCAGTAGATGTATATGTTTATAAATGTTGCAATAGATTTAAAATTATGATGCACTAGGTGTCTAGTTGTTGGTTATATGGCTGAATTAGGCTACGCGAGGTTGTATTATGTGTGAAAATATATTTGTCTTGTTGATTGTATGAATGATGTGCCTTTTTTTGAACCGTGATACAATAGTTACTTTAATTGTTGTGTACAAGGCTTAAATCGGCTACATATAGATAGTATTTTTTGGAAAAATGTGTTTGTATGCTCTATTATATAAACGATGCACCTAGTTTTGAATTGTGATTTACTAGCTTCTTAATTGTTGTGTATAAGACCAAAGGCGGCTACGTATAGGTTGTATAGGTTGTCAGATGCACTAGATTTTAAACAATGATGTAGTAGTTTCTTACTTGATTTTGAATTCTAATACCTAGTTTCAAACTTTGATGCCCTCTAATGCCTTACTACATTGCAGTTTTATTTTTGATGCATTAAAGTGATTGATAGGTGTGTAAACACCCATCCTTTTACCACTTAATTCGGGCTAAAACGAGACCAAAACACGTATTTAATATCATTTGTTTGGAATTATGCGTGGTTTTTGTGTTTATTGTGTTTTCAGAGCCAACCGGATGAATACTGAAGAAAACATGGGATTGCACGGGTTTTACTGAGGAAAAAGACTCAAGATAAAGTCTATTGTCCAAGAGATGCAAAAGATTTGAAGTCACTGGGCCTATTCGAAGATTTATCGAAGAAAAGGACCAAAGATGGAAGATTTATATAAGTCGAAGAAACTCAAGTCTATTAAACGAAGAAATTAAAAGACGAGTTGAATTTAATCGACGACAAATCCCGAATCAGAATCAAAAACGGAAACTTTTCTGAAAAGACGAAAAGACAAGAAGAACGGGAGAAAGCCCACTCACCAACCAAAAGACAAGGCTATAAATAGCCCTCCCCTCACACATTTAGACTAGTTTTTAGTTTTTTTCTTCTTCCCCGCTCTTTCTCTCTGTTCCGTTTCATCACCATCACCACTAGGGTGATTGGTGATTTTAATCTTTGTTTTCCAAATCTTGTTATTTTAATTCTTGTTTGATCTTGTTAAAACATTAATCATTCAATACAAAGTCTTGTTTAATCTTTCCATTTAATCTTGTTCATCTTCATCTTTATCTTCAAGTTCTTAAGTTTTTATTTTTCTTGATTTGATCTTCAAAAGTTGTTGGGATTTGTGTTTTTATTGATGGGATTAGTAGTTTATGGTTAGTAGATGCTTTGTGATTGATTTATTTTAGTTTTTGGTGAAAAACTTAGTGATTTTTAGATCAAAACCGTTTTTCCTTGTTCTTCGGTTTAGTTTCTGTAATTGGGTTTCCCAGAAGTTCCGAATCAATGAATAGTAACTTCCGAGTTGTGTTTTCAAAAGTTCCGAGTCAGTTAAAAGTTCCGAATGAGTTTAGTATTAAAAACTTCCGAACCAGCTAAAACTTCCGAACCAAGCGTTCATTCGGAAAGTTCCGAACCAAGCATTAAGTTCCGAATGAGTTCGAAGTTCCGAACAAATTTTTGAAGTTCCGGATCAAGCCCAGACTTCCGAACCAAGCACCTTCATTCGGAAGGTTCCGAACCAAGCGAGAAGTTCCGATCCTAGCCTTCATCCGGAAGTCCCAAACTTCCGAACCAAGCCAGAAAGTTCGGAACCAATTGCTTTTCAAAAGTTCCGAATGGATAAACAGTAACTTCCGAATGAGTTGTCTTTGAGTAAGTTCCGAATCAAGGGTAAAAGTTCCGAATCAATTTTCTTGTAGTGTTACTGTTTTTCTGTTTTACTGTTTCTTTACGTTTATCTCACAAATTATATTTTATATTTCATACTTTGATTTAAATTTTAATTTTGATCCTAATTTCACTTTTAATTCACATTTTTATTAATTGTTACTAAAGTAATTGTGTTTGATTTAAATTTCCATTTTAAACATTAAGTAGATTAGAAAACCAAACCCTTTTATTTAGTAACCAAGAACAATCATTCCACTTAAGACTGAGATCAATTCGAGAGGATATCGAGAGAAAAATTGAACCTAGCAAAAATCATTGTATCAAATGGCGCCGCTGCCGGCTCTTCTCGTTAAGATCAAAAGTTTTTTGTGAGCACTTGGATTTTGGGATCCGTTCCCCGTGAACGTTACTTTTTCAAGAAAATTTTCAAAAACAACTAAAAATATAAAATTTTCAAAAATACAAAAAAATTAAAAAACATAAAAACCAAAAATATTTTTGCTTTGCTTTTCTTTGTTCGTTCTTTTGCAGGTGTATGCGCACTCGATCCACGTCATATCAAGAGCCCGAGCCTCTCGATCACTTAGACATGGCCGGTGTACCACCTCCAAACAATAATAACAACAACAACATGAATAATAACAACAACAATGAGCACCTTCCGGATAATCGCCCGATGATTGAATTGCTGCAAGCTCATGTCGATGGCAACACGGATCCAATTGTTATACCACCAATTGCCGCCAACAATTTCGAGCTAAAGTCAGGCTTTATCCAGATGGTCTCCGCTCAACCGTTCTTGGGACGAACCATTGATGATCCACATGACCATATCAAGAGATTTCTACAACTCACCAACACGGTCAAGTTCAATGGAGTTCCACAAGAAGTTATAAGGTTACAACTTTTTCCCTTTTCTTTAGAGGGACAAGCCCGGCATTGGCTTGCTAAGGAACCGCCACAGAGTATTCTCTCGTGGACGGATTTGGAAACAAAGTTTATCAACTACTTTTTTCCACCCTCTCGTACTACCGCTTTGCGGAATGAGATCATAAATTTTGAACAAAAGTACGATGAGTCATTCAGTGAATCTTGGGATCGCTTTAAAGATCTCTTAAGAAAATGCCCACAACATGGTTTTACCAAAGTACATCAAATCAATACTTTTTACAATGGTTTAAGCATGAGTGACCAAGATTCACTGAACAATGCCTCGGGGGGTAATCTATTGGCTAAGACTTCCAATGCTGCTTGGGATATCATTGAGAACAAATCTCGTGTGCAAACCAAGAGTGTTAGGACCAATGTCGCTAGTGCTAGCACTAATGACAGCGACAAGCGACTTGACAAAATTACCACGCTTCTTGAATCGCTTGTCACCAACACCGTCAGCAACAACAACAGCAACAACGCCAAAAACGCTCAAGTGAACGCTGTCAGCCAACCTTGTGAGATATGCGGTGGTCCTCACTCTTACACAACTTGTACCGCCACCCAAGATTACCCTGCTGAGAATGTGAATGCGGCATATGGCACCTATCCTCAACCTGCTTATCAAGCTAGACCTCAAGGTGACCGTAACTTGCTTAGCTACCGCAGCAACAACTATCTTTCACCACCTGGCTTTCCTCCTACCAACCCAAACCAACAACAAAACCTTAACCGCCCTCCTCAACAACAACAACAACCTCGACAACCATACATCCCACCTCACAAGCAGCAACAACCGCCTCAACGTAACAATCAAGTCTACCAACAACCAGCTTACCAACCACCTGCATACAATGCTCCTCCCAACCAAGCCACCACTGCATTACACCAAGAGGTTGCAACCTACATGAGGACCAATGATGTGATTGTGGGAAATCTCCAAGAGGAAGTGCGCAATTTGAAGGCATACTTGGTCAAGCAAGGAAACGATTTGAGAGCTGACATGAGAAACACGTTGGATAGCCAGACTAATGATCTGAGGAACATGATGGCTAGTTTCTTCCAAAGTAGTCAACCCTCTTCTTCGGGTACTCTTCCGAGTAACACCGTTGCGAACCCAAGAGGGGAGATGAAAGCAATCACTACTCGAAGTGGTAAAGGTACCAAGGAACCCGAGCTTCCTATACCTCCACCGGTGATTGTGACTAAGGAGAACGAGTCACCTGCTCCTATTCCTCCTCCTTCTCCTTCCCCAATCTCTCCACCTCTTCCTTCTACCCCTCCTCCACCCGTGGTTGTGAGTGATCCTATTCCCCTAAAACCTTCCTCTTCTTCCAATATACCTTATCCATCTAGGTTGAGGAAAGAGAAGCAAAACAGCAAGGATGATATTCAAGTTTCGAACTTCCTAAAAATGTTCAAAAAACTGAATTTCAATATCTCCTTCGCTGAGGCTCTCGCTCACATGCCCAAATACGCGAAAATGTTTAAAGATCTTCTGAGCGACAAGGAAAAGCTCCTCGATCTCGCCAACACCCAACTTAATGAGAACTGCTCTGCAGTGCTCTTAAGGAAATTGCCAATCAAGCTTGGTGATCCGGGTCGTTTTCTTATCCCTTGCAATTTCCTGGGAGTAGAGAATTGCATGGCCCTAGCCGATCTAGGTGCCAGTATTAATCTCATGCCTCTAAGTGTTTGGAAGCAATTATCTCTCCCAGAGCTAGTCCCCACCAAAATGACTTTGGAATTGGCTAACCGTACGGTTGCTTATCCAGTGGGGATAGCCGAAGACGTCATTGTAAGAGTCGACAAATTCACCTTCCCTGCTGATTTTGTTGTCGTCGACTACGAGATGGACCCCTGTGTGCCACTCATTGTTGGTCGTCCATTCTTGAGGACCGGTCGCACTCTCATTGATGTTGAAGCCGGTGAGCTTATCATGAGAGTGGGTGACGATAAAGTAGTCTTCAACATGGGAAAGCTTTCTAAACAGCCTTATTCTTACGAGAATGTTAATTGTATTGACGTTCTTGATGAGGCTTGTGAAGAACACTTCAAGGATGCTTGTAAAAATATTCCTACCTCTCTTCCCAATGTTGAGACCGTTTCCTCTATCGACTCATCACTATCTCTATTTGGAGAAAGTGATTTCCTTTGGAAAGATTTGGAAGCCACCTTGGAAAATGTGAAGCAAGACAATGACGATTCTACTGCCACTTGGGATGACGATCTCAGTTTCATTGCAAACCTCCTCAGAGAAGACAATCCTTCCCCTCCATCTCCCACTGTTATTGCTATCGAGACTCCGACTTCGAATACGCCTCCCGTCGACAATCCTCCGGATTTGGAACTTAAGGAGTTGCCACCCCATCTTGAGTATGTATTCCTCGAAGAAGAGAAGAAGTCGCCAGTCATCATTGTTAAGGATTTGAAGGATGAAGAGAAAGCCCGACTTGTCGCTGTGTTGAAAGATCACAAGAAGGCTATTGCTTGGAAGATTTCCGATATTCGTGGAATTGATCCTCACTTCTGCACACACAAAATTCTCATGGAGGACGACTTCAAGCCCACTATTCAAAGCCAACGAAGGGTGAATCCAAAAATCCATGAAGTCATCAAAACAGAGGTTATCAAACTTCTTGATGCGGGTATGATTTACCCTATTTCGGATTCCCCATGGGTTAGTCCAATCCATTGTGTGCCCAAGAAGGGCGGAATAACCGTTGTTCCCAATGAACACAACGAGTTGATTCCCACTCGTCTCGTTACTGGGTGGAGAGTTTGTATAGACTACCGCAAACTCAATGATGCCACGAGAAAGGATCATTTCCCTCTACCTTTTATGGACCAAATGCTTGAACGATTAGCCGGTAATGAATATTACTGCTTTCTTGATGGTTTCTCGGGTTATTTCCAAATACCCATCGATCCCCAAGATCAAGAGAAGACTACATTCACTTGTCCCTATGGCACTTTTGCTTACAAAAGAATGCCTTTTGGCTTATGTAATGCGCCCGGGACTTTCCAAAGGTGCATGTTAGCTATCTTCCATGACATGGTTGAACAAACCATGGAAGTCTTCATGGATGATTTCTCGGTCTTCGGGGATTCCTTCTCGTCATGCCTTGCCAATTTAGAACGTATGCTAAAGCGGTGCGAAGACACTCGCCTTGTTCTGAATTGGGAAAAATGCCATTTTATGGTAAAAGAAGGCGTCGTGCTTGGACATAAGATTTCGAAAGCCGGTCTTGAAGTTGACCGTGCTAAAGTCGATGTTATCGCAAAGTTGCCTCCACCTTCAACCGTGAAGGGTGTGAGAAGTTTTCTGGGTCATGCGGGCTTCTACCGTCGATTCATCAAAGATTTTTCTCAAATCGCTCGCCCGATGACCCACCTCTTGGAAAAAGATACTCCTTTTATCTTCTCCAAAGAGTGCCTTGAAGCCTTCAACTCGCTTAAGGATAAGCTAACTAAGGCACCCGTCTTGGTTACCCCTAATTGGGAGCTTCCCTTTGAGTTGATGTGCGATGCTAGCGATTTTGCTATTGGAGCGGTTCTTGGACAAAGAGTGAACAAACACTTCCAACCGATCCATTACGCTAGCAAGACAATGACTGGGGCACAATTGCATTATACGACAACCGAAAAAGAACTTTTAGCTGTTGTCTATGCTTTTGAAAAATTTCGCCCCTATCTTGTCCTTTCTACCACCATTGTGTATACCGATCATTCCGCGCTGAAGTACTTGTTGACAAAGCAAGATTCCAAACCAAGACTTCTTCGCTGGGTTTTGCTGCTCCAGGAATTTAAAATCGAAATTCGCGATAAAAAAGGAGGAGAAAACTTAGCCGCGGACCATCTTAGCAGACTTGAGGATCCTTACCAAGGGGATCATCCGACCAAAGAAATCAATGATTCTTTTCCCTTGGAGACCTTAATGTCTATAAACTCGAAGCCGAATGAAACCCCGTGGTTTGCGGATTTTGCAAACTACTTGGCGGGTGGAATTCTCAAGGAAGGGTTGACGTCCCAACAAAAGAAGAAGTTCTTCACCGACATTAAGACTTACTTTTGGGACGACCCTTACCTATTCAAACAATGTGCCGACCTGATTATTCGCCGATGTGTTGATGGACCGGCAGCGTCTGAAATCCTTAAGGCTTGCCACAAAGGACCCACCGGTGGTCACTTTGGTCCCAACTACACCGCTAAAAAAGTGTTTGATTCGAGATTTTATTGGCCCTCCATATACCGTGACGCTCACGATATGGTCAAACGATGTGATGTTTGCCAAAATCAAGGCAAAATCACACATAAAGACGAGATGCCTCAGAATTTCATTCAAGATTGTGAAATTTTTGATGTTTGGGGTATCGACTTTATGGGGCCATTCCCTTCTTCTAAAGGAAACAAATACATCCTTGTAGCCGTTGACTACGTCTCCAAATAGGTTGAAGCCAAAGCTTTACCCACTAATGACGCAAGGGTGGTTTGTAACTTTTTGAAAGCTCTTTTCGCTAGATTCGGTGTGCCTCGTGCCATTATTAGTGATCGTGGGACTCATTTCTGCAATGACCAATTTGCTAGAGTCATGGCTAAGTACGGTGTAAACCATCGTCTTTCCACAGCCTACCACCCACAAACTAATGGCCAGGCTGAAATATCCAACCGAGGACTTAAGCGAATTCTTGAAAGGACCGTGGGAGAGCATCGTGCCTCATGGGCTGATAAACTTGATGATGCTTTGTGGGCTTTCCGTACTGCTTACAAGACCCCGATCGGCTGTACGCCTTATCGTCTTGTGTACGGGAAAGCGTGCCACCTCCCCATTGAGTTGGAGCACAAGGCTTATTGGGCCTTGAAGTGGGCCAATTTTGATATTAACAAAGTCGGTGACCTACGCAAGATCCAACTCAATGAGCTGAATGAACTCCGTAATGAGGCTTATGAAAATTCTTTGATCTATAAGGAAAGAACTAAGCTCATTCACGACTCCAAGATCAAAAACCGAGAGTTCCATGTTGGAGACAAAGTCTTACTTTTTAACTCTCGGTTGAAAATCTTCTCGGGAAAGCTCAAATCTCGTTGGTCCGGCCCATTCACCATTGCCCAAATTTTTCCATATGGTACTCTCGAGCTCGCTCAACCTAATGGACCAAATTTTAAGGTGAATGGCCAACGAGTGAAGTTGTACTTTGGTGAGGACACCTTTCAGGAGGTGATTCCATCCCTCACCACGTTCCCCATGAACTAATTTTGGGTCGAGTCAGGCTCGTGACTCGGTTCTCAAAAACAAGCGCTCCTCGGGAGGCAGCCCGAGTATCTATCCTTTTATGTTTTAATCCCCTAAGTGTAGGGGGGACTTCTATATGTGTTTGCCTTTGTGTGGTGATGTGATTACAGGGATAAGTGCACTCTTGGAATTTTTGAAGAACCGTGCTCCCGTGTTATCCGAAATCCGGTCCTATCTCTCAACTATCGTGAATCAATTTTCTTCATACTCACATTTGAAATTGATCACTTTAGTCGTCTCTTCCTTAACTTGAGTTAACCAACGTGCACAATGTCATAAGTGTAGGGGAAACTTTTCCCACATGCTTAAATATTGAGGACAATGTTTATCTTAAGTGTAGGGGGGACTTCTATCGATGTTTTAAGTGGACTTTTCCATGAAAATGCCTTCAATTAACCGGAAGATCATATTTTTCAACATTTTTCAAATTTTTTATTAACTTCGGCCATTTAGTCGTAATTTTTAAAATTTTTATCGTTGCTTTCATATGTATATATTCCGCAATAAAGTCAAAAATATTAATAAAGTGGTGTAGCTAGTTTAGAAATCTTTGACATATTAGGCCCGTTGCGTTTATTTTGACTCAACCCGAATAGACTTATCCAAGTTTATTCTAGCTAGTATCCTTAACCATGTAGACCTTAATTGGTTTATTAGGCTAAGTGTCCACGAGTCTCATTACTTGAGATTTTAAATTGTGGAGGACGAGAAATGATAGAGTCAATTATAAGTCGGCATTCTTGCGCAAGCTCACTTGGTGTAATTATTTGCCTATTCTCCCATCACTTGCTAATAATTTATCTGCAATAAGTAAGGTCTTACGATTTGAAAAGTTACTTAGCTTCTAGCCCAAGATCGTTTAAAAGTTGCTCGGTAATGATAAGAGTTCATAGCCAAGGCATAACTTATGAAGCGGGGCGCGAAGATTGGCGAGTCCGAAAAGGCCCTAACAAGGCATGAGGATTCAATTTTATTGCTGAAGATCCAAAGTGATGTGAAAAGCATTATTCCTAAAGTCAATATGAAGGATCAAGACTCACGATGAAAAGCAATCAACTCCCATAAAGATCATGGAGAAGTCTATCCGAAAAGACCCTAACAAGGTATGAGGATAAATAGATCCAAGTCCGAAAAGGAGGCGGATCGTTGTATCTCAAAATCCCAATTAGAGATTGAAGAAATAATCATGAAGTCGTGGTCAACAAAGTTGGAGTACCCCTCAAAAGTCTCCAAGTGAAGAAACTCTATTATGATGAGAAGACCATTATCTCAAGAACGTCTCTCGAAGATATGAAGTATGAAGTACATGCCAAATATCGGCCCGAGAAAGGTCTCAAATTGTGAACCAAGTTATGCCAAGATATGAACTTTTTGATATCCCGAGAAGCAGTTTTAAGAGATTTTGTCCTTTAGCTAACTATTGATCAAATCGTCCTACTTTGCTTTCAGCCCTAATAAACTATCGAAATAAGTCCAAAAATGCATCTTCATGATCATTCTAAGACAAAAATAAAATATAAGAGATACACCTAGGAATAAGGGAGTTTAAGTATTTAATTAAGCCATGTGTGTAAGTGTTTGAATTGCTAACTTATAATAACAATGATCTCGTTTTTAAAGCTTAGTTTGGGGAACGTGAAACTTGAGGGTGATAAATCTTCGCAGCACCAAAGCCCTAATGTAAGTCATCGATTTCTTTGCAAGTTATTTCCATGTAGCTATTTTCAAGTGAAAATGGTTTTCTATCCCTTTGTTACCTTTGAAGTTTTATTTCTTTAATTTTTGTTTAGTAGAATTTAAATAAGGCCAAGGTTGATTAATTATGAGGAAAATGTAAAATTTCTTTATCACTAAGCATTGCATGAGGGCATGGCAATGGTTAAGTGTAGGGGATTTGATAGGTGTGTAAACACCCATCCTTTTACCACTTAATTCGGGCTAAAACGAGACCAAAACACGTATTTAATATCATTTGTTTGGAATTATGCGTGGTTTTTGTGTTTATTGTGTTTTCAGAGCCAACCGGATGAATACTGAAGAAAACATGGGATTGCACGGGTTTTACTGAGGAAAAAGACTCAAGATAAAGTCTATTGTCCAAGAGATGCAAAAGATTTGAAGTCACTGGGCCTATTCGAAGATTTATCGAAGAAAAGGACCAAAGATGGAAGATTTATATAAGTCGAAGAAACTCAAGTCTATTAAACGAAGAAATTAAAAGACGAGTTGAATTTAATCGACGACAAATCCCGAATCAGAATCAAAAACGGAAACTTTTCTGAAAAGACGAAAAGACAAGAAGAACGGGAGAAAGCCCACTCACCAACCAAAAGACAAGGCTATAAATAGCCCTCCCCTCACACATTTAGACTAGTTTTTAGTTTTTTTCTTCTTCCCCACTCTTTCTCTCTGTTCCGTTTCATCACCATCACCACTAGGGTGATTGGTGATTTTAATCTTTGTTTTCCAAATCTTGTTATTTTAATTCTTGTTTGATCTTGTTAAAACATTAATCATTCAATACAAAGTCTTGTTTAATCTTTCCATTTAATCTTGTTCATCTTCATCTTTATCTTCAAGTTCTTAAGTTTTTATTTTTCTTGATTTGATCTTCAAAAGTTGTTGGGATTTGTGTTTTTATTGATGGGATTAGTAGTTTATGGTTAGTAGATGCTTTGTGATTGATTTATTTTAGTTTTTGGTGAAAAACTTGGTGATTTTTAGATCAAAACCGTTTTTCCTTGTTCTTCGGTTTAGTTTCTGTAACTGGGTTTCCCAGAAGTTCCGAATCAATGAATAGTAACTTCCGAATAAGTTGTGTTTTCAAAAGTTCCGAGTCAGTTAAAAGTTCCGAATGAGTTTAGTATTAAAAACTTCCGAACCAGCTAAAACTTCCGAACCAAGCGTTCATTCGGAAAGTTCCGAACCAAGCATTAAGTTCCGAATGAGTTCGAAGTTCCGAACCAATTTTTGAAGTTCCGGATCAAGCCCAGACTTCCGAACCAAGCACCTTCATTCGGAAGGTTCCGAACCAAGCGAGAAGTTCCGATCCTAGCCTTCATCCGGAAGTCCCAAACTTCCGAACCAAGCCAGAAAGTTCGGAACCAATTGCTTTTCAAAAGTTCCGAATGGATAAACAGTAACTTCCGAATGAGTTGTCTTTGAGTAAGTTCCGAATCAAGGGTAAAAGTTCCGAATCAATTTTCTTGTAGTGTTACTGTTTTTCTGTTTTACTGTTTCTTTACGTTTATCTCACAAATTATATTTTATATTTCATACTTTGATTTAAATTTTAATTTTGATCCTAATTTCACTTTTAATTCACATTTTTATTAATTGTTACTAAAGTAATTGTGTTTGATTTAAATTTCCATTTTAAACATTAAGTAGATTAGAAAACCAAACCCTTTTATTTAGTAACCAAGAACAATCATTCCACTTAAGACTGAGATCAATTCGAGAGGATATCGAGAGAAAAATTGAACCTAGCAAAAATCATTGTATCAGTGATACTTTATAGCAAGCTAGTTTAAGTTCTATGGCATCACATATTATATTTTGGTATTTTTATGTATAATATGTAAACCATTATTACACAGGTAAAACACATAGGCGAAAAACGTAGCGGGTAAATCGTAACTATTAAAAAAGACGATGTGTAAAAGGTAGCAGAAAAATCCACAACCCAAATAGAAAACAACTAAATAGGTAAAACTGCAATTGGCAAAGGCAGAAAGATAGAAGAAAACGCATAATAATGCACCAGGATGTAATTTTTTCTTCATACGCTTGATTTAGACTAAATGTGGTTTGCCGTTTATGCAAAAATTAATGTGTGTGTCTGCATCTGCTTGTAATGTATTAGAAAATGAACGTTTATGCAAGAATATAACAGTAATGCAAAATAAAATATTTGTAATATATTAATAATTCTTTTAGTGCATTATATTTTTATTTCCATTAGATTACATGTATATTCTCTTGTATGCTAGTTTAAATCATATTGCATCAGTTACTATTATTTCTACTGCAATACAACAGAATATAACTCTAATGTAGTCAAATATAAGATTGTAATGCAGTAGAATATAGAATTAAAGTGATGTACTAGGAAATATAAGACTGTTATCTCTACTGCATTATAGTGTTAAAACTAGTACATCAATGATTTTATTACTTTTTTTTATTTACAGATGGAATCTTTCATTGACTACCTAGAAAGGAATAACCACCCATAAATTGTTGATTTTACAACGATATATTGTAAACAAGTGAAGTTAAATTGGAGGAAACACCACAATGTTGTTGACTTTGGAATATTTCTGATGAGGCACGTAGATACGTATGTCGGTCATGGTGTGAACTTTAGAAGAACTTAAGAAAGAAGGAAGAGGTCTGAAACTCTATTGAAGAAAACAAACACTTCCAAAATTTTTAAAGATAAAGTTGTCAAAGTGGAACAAGATTTGCATCAAAAGTTCATTCACAATGTATTGAAGTTTATTGAATGATTAATACACTAAGTAATTTGTTTATGAATACTTTTAGTTTCAAATATGTTGGATTTAAGTATTTCTCTTTTGGATGTTTAAAGTTTTCTAGTTATTGTAATTAATTGAGTGATCAATGTTTGATAAGTACTTTTAGTTTTAGTTAATGTCTGATAGAAACTAAAGTACTTTTACCTTTAATGACCAATCTTTGTTACTATTTAAAAAGGTAGTAGTACATCTTAGTTAAAAGGTTACTGCATCACAATGTAATTTGTTAATGCATTGTAGTTAAAAAATAAGTACATCCTAGTTAGAAAAAGTTATTGCATAACAATTTATTTTTTAATGTGTTACCATTAAAAAGGTTAATACATCTCACTTAGAAAACCGTTGCACCTGAATTAACTAAAAGTTTGTAAACTCTGAGTAAATTATAGTTAAAAGGTAGTGCCTTTCAGTTAAAAGGTTACTGCATCACTATGATGCATTACAATTAAAAACGCAGTACAACTACGTTAAAAAAGTTACCGCATCACAATGAATTTTGTTAATGTATTACAATTATAAACATTAGTACATCTCACTTACAAAACAATTGTACATGAATAAGCTAAAAGTTAGTAAATATCAGTTAAAATTATATTGTCTGAGTGAATTACATTTAAAAAATGACAAAAAAAGTGGAAACGAGTGTTGCTTTTTCGGCTAGTAAATTCTCTTAAACAAACTCTTTTCGGTATATCTTCTTTCTTTGCTTTCTTTGATGCAAGCAATAGTTGTGTACAAATCCTGAATTTGTGGCCCTCCTTTCTCTCCACATGCTGAACAAACACTTTTCTTTAATAGTTCTTTATTTACTTCAACTCTTGGCTTAAAACCCTAAAAATCATCCAGATCTTTTAGTAGTAAAACTGTGATGCAGTAGAAAAATAACGGTGATGCGTCAAATATTAACCTTAATGCACCGGTTAAGTAGTCAAATTGTGATGCGGTAGAAAAATAACTGTGATGCGCCAAATATTTAACCTTAATGCACTGGTTTTTACTAAATGAAATATGCACAAAGATTCAATAGAAAGATAAATTGAGATGCAGTGATTATAAGTGTATTGCCTTTATAATATTTAAAGATATTTTTTTTAATGAGCCTTTAAGGGAGTAGAAAATGTGATGCACTAAATATGACACATTCATGTTACATTTTATACTGATGCACTCAATACGACACTGTGATGCACTACATGGGATATAACACTATGTTATATCAACCAAATAAATTTTCAATATATTGAGGAAATCTAAATGAAACCTAATGCATCACTTTGTTATACACTTACTGCATCACTATGTTATATTAACAAAACCAAAACTTGAAGAAGCCTACTGCATCATTGTATTATACACCTACTACATTAGTGTTTTATACACACAATTTGCATAAATAAAGAACACATAAAAAGTAAAAACAAAACCTAGCACATGAATCTAATGCATCACAGTTATAAAAGCCTTTTCCATTGAAAATGACCAAAACAATTTAAGCGCAACAGTTTAAACGCATCACAATGTAGAATCTAATGCATCACAGTTATAAAATCTCACATAGACAATTTACAAACACCTTCTGTACAATTTTACTCAACACATTGTATATCAAAAGAAAATTCTCAGGTCCAAAAGGAAACCATATGTAATTCGAATTAAGCTCATTATATACATCTAAAGATACAATCCTTTTCAACTAAAAATGGCTAAAATAATTTTAAGCATAACATTTTAAACGCATCACGGTTGTAAAATTTATTGCATCACATTTATTAAATGTCACATAGACAATTTAACAAACACGTTGTGTGCAACTTTACTAAACACAAAAAAAACTTCTCAGATCCAAAAGTAAACCATATTTCAATTCGAATTAAAGTCATAAAATAGCATGTTTAGATCATTAACAACACAAAAATAATCAAATCCAAATGATAAATAAAATTATAAGCAAAAAACAAAATCAACTTACTTTCACTTTCGAATGACGAATCTATTTAGATCTTTGGTTTAGGACTGAACACAAGCAAAAAAATACGTATAATTAGGGTTATGCCATCAAATAGTTGAATCCATGAATGAACAAGGTGGGAAATGTGGTGGTTTATGATAGGGAATGTGGTGAACTAGGTGAGTAAGGTGATGGTTCACGGTTGAGAAGACGGTGATCAAAAGAGGTTAGAGATGATATAAATTGTCGAGAGGTTTACGTGATGGTTCACGGTGGGGAAGGTGGTGGTTCACGGCGGGGAAGGTCGTGGTTAACGATGGTTGATGTAGGGTTATGAATCGATCGAGAGGTTTACGTGGTTAACTGTGTGAAAAATACGAGTACAAATCGAAAAGTATGTGAAAAAATAGTTTATATAGGGTTTTGTAAGAAATTTACATAAATGCCCATGAGGTTTGGGGTAAAAGACGAAAATACCCCTGGAATTGTTAGAATAAAAAGTGGGGGCTAGTAGGACACGTGGCGGCCTGTGGTTCCACCTTACTTACTTTAATTATAAAATCTTTTTTATTTTACCCCAACTCTCTCTCTCTCTCTCTCTATATATATATATATATATATATATATATATAATATATATATATATATATATATATATATATATATATATATATATATATATATATATATATATATATTAATATATATATATATATATATAGAGAGAGAGACGAGAGAGAGAGAAAGAGAGGGAGAGAGAGAGAGAGAGAGAAAGAGAGTAGGGATAAGTAAGAAGAAAAAAATAAAATGAGAAGAATAAGAAGAAATCCTGACCACAAAATTCCACAAAGGAATGAGAATTTTAAGGGGAGATGTATCTGACTTTGTGGGTGCATCTGAAATGTGTGGCTGTGATTTCTTCTCATTCTTCTCATTTTACTTAATCTTCTTATTTGATCCTAACTCTCTCTCTCTCTCTCTCTCTCTCTCTCTCACTATATATATATATATATATATATATATATATATATATATATATATATATATATATATATATATATATATATATATATATATATATATATATATAGAGAGAGAGAGGAAGGTTCATGTGAGAACAAACTTAAAATTTTAAAAGTAAGAACCATTTTCAACCATAGGATCAATTGATTAGTTTTTGATGAGATTATTAATTGATCAATGACATTATAGTAACTAAACATATGATGAAGGGTATTTTGGAGAATTTATTAAAATCTGGACAAATTTTTTTTTAACCTTCTTTCTCTTTTTTATATGATTTTTTTTTTTTGAACTGACTCTTTCTAATATGATTGCTGGTACACATAAGTCATATGTGTGGATTTTCTTAATGATTTTTGTAATGACGAACCATACAATCTTTTTTTAATCTTCGTTTTACTGATTTTTCTAAGATTACTGGTACACATATGTACTAATCTCATGATATATATTACAACGTAAAACATATACCACAGTACATAATTTATACCAAAAATCAATAAAATACATTAACTTGATACACAACAAATAAAATAAATAGATATGTTTACTAATGATGGACCAAATACAAATGTTCATATAATTTATACATCCTTTTCGGAAATACAAGCAATAAAAGTCTTAAAAATATACATACCTTTACAACCCAAGTGATACATACACACTGGTACATTATTTCAAAAATAACCTCTTGAAAATAATTGATGCATCATGATATATTATTTCGAGATTAATTGATGCATCTTCGTGCATCGTCCCAGAAGTAACTGATGCATCATCGGACATTATCTCGAAAATAACTTATTCATCTTTGTACACTGATACATCTGGTACATCTTCTAGAAAATAATCGATGCATCGCGGTACACTACCTCGGAAAAAAATTGATACATCGTGGTACATTTACCGAAACTCAGATCTAACCGAAACTCGGATCTAAAAAAACAGAGATCTTTAAAAAAAAAAAAAAAAAGAAACCTCCAATAATAGTATCTATTAAAAACCTTCACAAAATAAAATTCACAACCGTAATGGACTGTAATGCTTCCTACCTTAATTGAAACGCGGGTCCCACGATTACTCCTTCATTTATAATAAGGATCTTTTTCTTTGTTAAGATGATACCTATATGGTTTGATGAAAAATCATCAGATACAAATAGAAAAAAACAACAAAAGTCTAACCAAGTTGTTGGTTATGACGAATAATAATCAGTAGTCAACTGAGTCGCTTTCCTTGATAAACCCACTGGTTTTCCTTGATAAAACCACTCGATTTCTTTTATAAATATGATATATTGTTTTTGTTTAGGATTTGTAGGATGTGGCCATAGAGTATGTTAGTAGCGATGTTTTTTTGTGGTCGTCGGAAAATAAGATGCGGAGGAGAGAGTTGAAGAAGGAGAGATTTGAGGGAGAAACATAAGATGAGATAGAGACGGTTGTAGTACATTCTATGCATAAAATGTCCATAACACCCTTTTTAGCTATATATTTAATTAACAGTTTTTTTAAAAAATTAAACTGTATTTATTCTTATGGTTGTAAATATATTGCCACTTGTTCAAATTTTAGTGGCTATTTATTAGTTCTTATTTTTAAAACCTTAAGAATTCTCTCATTTGATCTAAATTCTATATATATATAATATATATATATATATATATATATATATATATATATATATATATATATATATATATATATATATATAATATATATATATATATATATATATATATATATATATATATATATATATGTATATATATATATATATATATATGTATATATATATATATATATATATATATATATATATATATATATATATATATATATATATATATATATATATATATATATATATATATATATATATATATAGAGAGAGAGAGAGAGTAGAGATCTAGTAAGAAGAAAAATTAAAATGAGAAGAATAAGAAGAAATCCTGACCACAAATTCCATAAAGGAAAGAGAATTTTAAGGGGAGATGCATCTGACTTTGTAGGTGCATCTGAAATATGTGGCTGTGGTTTCTTCTCATTCTTCTCATTTTACTTAATCTTCTTATTTGATCCTAACTCTCTCTCTCTCTCTCTATATATATATATATATATATATATATATATATATATATATATATATATATATATATATATATATATATATATATATACTAGTTGCAAAACCCGTCCGATGGGCGGGTATGACTTCTTATTTTCGTTTACATTGTATAATTATATACTACCATTTGCAATTTGTTACTTTGCTAATTATTAGTGTTAAGAGATTTTGTATTTTTATTTTAGATTTAAAATGTGCTTGTGATGGGGAACAAGAATAAACTGGTTGATATCTTTTATTTAGTTTTCTTATTTTGTGGTATCTTTTATTTAATTTTCGTATTTTGTATTTTTCATTATCCTTGTTTTAACAGAAGACATTTTTTTATTAATTACTCAATAATCAATACAATGAACAAATTCCTAATTTTATAGGAAAACTAAACTTGGGAAAAAAAGAAAACAATATTCTTCCCAAAAAAATACAAAATACGAAAATTAAATAAAAGATACCACAAAATAAGAAAACTAAATAAAAGATATCTTTTATTTAGTTTTCTTATTTTGTGGTATCTTTTATTTAATTTTCGTATTTTGTATTTTTTGGGAAGAATATTGTTTTCTTTTTTTCCCAAGTTTAGTTTTCCTATAAAATTAGGAATTTGTTTATTGTATTGATTATTGAGTGATTAATAAAAAATGTCTTCTGTTAATTGACATAAACCAAGATTAGGGTTTATTGTTTGATTTTCAACCTAATAATCGGTATTCGTTGAATCAACGATTGTTGGAAGAAATTGTTTCTAGTATTCATTGGAAACAATAGATCCAATTTTATCTATCTTTGATTGTTTCTGGTATTCCGTGGGAATCAACAGATTCAATTGGTCATTATCCTTGTTTTAAACTAAAAAAGGATAAGATGTCTTCAAACTACATCAGTTGGTATCAGAGCCGAAGTTCCTAATTAAGATGTTAGAATATCCGTTTTTTGAGGTTGATTGTTCATCTTCTGATGAATGGGAAGATTATGGTGCGGCTGGTGGTGATGATTATGATGGGCCTCCCATATATGATGAATATGAAGAAGAACCGATGCTAGTTTATGAGGATGTCACTGAGGAAAAAGAAGGATTTACGGGGAAAGAAGAATTTGGTGGGGAAAAAGACAACATTGAAGACAGTGTAATAGTGGCTAATAATATTTTTTCTACAATGATCCGAACTATAATGGTCAATACCTTGGGTTTGAAGACAATCAAGATTCGAGGTCGATTCATTTTAAAAAAAGGTAATTTGATGCAAGGGATACAAATTTGGATTCTACGAGTACAAGGGAAGAGTGAGACAAACTCGAGGACGAGTTTTTTGAAGTGAGGGAGAATGATGGGGAACAAGAATAAACTGGTTGATATCTTTTATTTAGTTTTCTTATTTTGTGGTATCTTTTATTTAATTTTCGTATTTTGTATTTTTTAGGAAGAATATTGTTTTCTTTCTTTCCCAAGTTTAGTTTTCCTATAAAATTAGGAATTTGTTCATTGTATTGATTATTGAGTGATTAATAAAAAATGTCTTCTGTTAATTGACATAAACCAAGATTAGGGTTTATTGTTTGATTTTCAACCTAATAATCGGTATTCGTTGAATCAACGATTGTTGGAAGAAATTGTTTCTAGTATTCATTGGAATCAACAGATCCAATTTTATCTATCTTTGATTGTTTCTGGTATTCCGTGGGAATCAACAGATTCAATTGGTCATTATCCTTGTTTTAAACTAAACAAGGATAAGATGTCTTCAAACTACATCAGCTTGCCTTGTGAGTATTCAAAACATTAATTAAGTAACATTTAAGGAATTACAAACATTATAAATTAATATAAAATTGATAAAGAACAAAAAACTGAATGTTAATACAATAGTTTGATTTTGTATTTTTATTTTGCTATAATCATGTATACTTTATTAGAGCATATATTGTTTAGTGAATATTGTTTATGAAAATATAAATTAAGGTAAATAAATTATAAAAAAACTAATGTTTTTTATTGATTGAATTAACATCGGAAAAAATGAATGTATATCTTATATGATAAGAAAATAAAAATTATCAAGTGTCGAAAGAAATCTTAAATTATTCTACCTTTGTACATTGAACACACCATAAGCATCTTTTTTTGTTCAAATAAAATATCATATAAAAAAATTAACACCATATGATATAGCTATCGTTTAAAATTTTCAAGTATCACATTGATATAGTTATCGTTTGAATTTTTTTATTTAGCTGATTATCGGTGTTTACAAAAATTTTATCTTCAAAGTTTTTTTAGGATATCTTAAGAAAAGTTTAAGTGACGATTAATCAGTCATAGACTTCGTAACATACTTATAGGATGCGACAAAAACGAAAAAAAGAATGTATGTTCATCTGATAAGACTTAAGAGATACTGTAATAAATGTAAATAAATAATCTGCAAGAACAAAGTATGTCTTGTCGGTTATAATGCAAAATAAAGCTTCTTTCAATATTTAGTTCGATGGTGTGACTTTTGAGTATCTTTGGATAAAATTAAGTAGTACAGTACATAGTAATTATTTGATTATAGTAGCAATGACTATTTTTACCACTAGATTTTTCCCAATGTTTTAAAACTCGGTTTTTATTTGACCCGGTTTAGTGACCGGTTTATGGGTCAACCGGTTGAACCGTCGGGTCAATCCGGTTCTATATATGTACATATTTTTTTTATATTTAATATGTAATATTGAATTATCGTATAACTTATCTTCCGTTCAATTAAAAGGATGAAAAATATGTATTTTTTACTCATAGTTTTTAGTCATATATTTATGACATTATAATACAAGTATTCAAAAATAATTAATTTATTGTTACAGTTTGTAAAAAATAATAATAAAATAATATTAGTTAATGTTTTAAGTTATTTTGACTTTATTTTAATTAATATAAATTACTATCACTTTAATTTATCATTAAAACTTAAAAATATTTATGAAAAAAAAATTGAAATAAACTTTTTACAAAAATTCGTGACCCGGTCGGATTTATCAAACCGGGTCAACCTGGGTCAACAAAAAACTGGCGGTTCAATCCGGTTCTCAAACAAGTAAAAACTCGGTCACATCCGGCCCGGTCTCCGAGCCGATTCACGATTCAACCAGCCAGGTCAGCCTGATTTTTAAAACATTGGTTTTTCCCCAAAAGTGACCACTGATATTTGTAAGTTGGCGTGTATTCATAAGTATGCTATCTTGTATTCATAAGTAGTCAAAATATAAAAAAATGACATCGAAAATGCTATCGAAACCTTGTTATTACAAATAAAGAACATAGTCTATATATCTACGGAAGAAACATTGTTACACTAAGCTGCAAACATAAATAACAATACATCAAATAAATCCTATAGAGTTCTATTTTAACAATACATCAACGATCGCCGTCCATCTTTATCCGTATCATCCTGAAATAAAATTAAGATTTTCATACTCTGGATTCTATTTTCATATATGCAGAGCAATATGAAAAATTATATCTAAACATTCCTACATGTGAGATAATATAATATCATGTTGTCTAGCATAATAACCTCTCATGGATGAAGCTTTGAAATGATAGATAGAAGCTAGCGTGTAACATACCTGAAGCTTATTAGAGAAAAAAAAACTATAAAATTAATGAATCAAACCTCACAAAAGTATGAGATCAATCCACTCATTCATATGGGGAGAGACATGTTCACTCTAGAGGGCCAATCGATGCTTAGGAACGAAGTCCACATGATTTTCAGCCCATAGAGAGCCTAGCAGAATCTGAAAACAGGAAAAATATTAGAAACACATAAGTTGAATGTGAGAATATTGCTTGATAATAGACTTATTAGTGAAGCCTTTGTGTAGTAACTTGATAATATTTGTTTTTTCTCATAAGCACTATAAATTAGAGAGTTGAGCTTCATTCGCCTCTTCATTTATAAAAAAGCTTGCTTGACGCCTGAACATTAATAAAAATTCATGTACCGTTAGCCAATCTTTAATACAGTAATAATTTATCATTCAATAGACACTATCTATGGGTATTTTGGGTAAGCCTTTTCGGACAGCTGATTGGCACAAATAGGCTGTTTCTCAGCTACATGTTTTATGAAAAAACTTAGATAATATATATAAGCAAACTATTTTCACCGAAGTTCAAATCACAAAACCTGTGTAATTGTCTACGCAGTTTATACTTTCTTCAACAATGTTGATTTCAGCTTTATTGACACTACCTGGTTTGGGACCAGCAGATTTAGCCCCAATGAGTTTGAGTTTATCTAATAGTATGTGCAGACACAAACTTAAGTTTAGTGCAGATAAAGTAAGCTTATTTCATTCGATCGTCCTATAGTACTTACATGAATATGAACTGCTTGTATTACAAATACAAACATATTAGGTGGATACTATGATCATTCAAGCTATTGGCATGTTAGAGCACCAGGAGTGGTGGTGCCGTGGGGTGCCAAACCCACGGCGTTGGCCGCGTGATGACTCTGAGCAAAGAAAAAACCCGCGGCGCGGGAACCCTACGTGGGTAAACCCACGTCGCGTGGGTATGAATTTAAAAAAAAAATTCATTTCACCCCCCAAGTTGTGTTTTGGTGGCCAAGATGTGGTGGTGGTGGCTGTTGATGACGGTAGAAGGGGTGGTGGTGGTGGCTGTTATGGTGTGTGCTGGGAAGAAGACGAGGAAGATGATGACTATGTGTCATCTACACTTTGGCCCACACAGGTTTTAAAGTTTACATTTTTGGTCCTTTAAATTCAATCTAGTTTCATTTACAAATACAGTAGATTTTAAAAGGCTTATAAAGTTAAACATGTTTAAATATGTGTTTTTTTTGTTTAAGTTTTTTTTTTTCGTTTGGTTTTTTTAGTGTACAAGCATGTTTTTTTTTTAAGTATTCGTAATGTATACTATTGTTAAATATTTAAGTTTGTTTAGGGGGTGTTTTGTAAAATTTTGAAAAACTGGAAATCACTTGGAGTGATGACTCCCCTGTTTTTTTCATGTGAGTGAGTGAGTTTCGCTGACGTGACACCCCAAATTCGACTCACTTGGAGTAATGACTCCTTGTGCTCTTAGATGATCTTGATAAAGAGCTTACACCATATTTTACTGGGGTAAAGTCACCTTTATCAAAAAAAAAAAAAAAAAAAAAGATAAAGAACTTACACCTATGCCATGAGGGTTCGAGAATGTTATGTTTCGCATTTTCCTGAGGTTGCTAAGAATGTTCAAGACAACATTCATTATGCCAAGGCAGTCAAACTTATGGGCTGCCGCACAAAGGCTGTAGAACTTGATTTTTCTGAGGTATAAGATCTTTTTAAAGGTTTTTATTTTCATCGACACTTTTATAGATAAATAACTTAAAAGGTCAAAAATTAAATGATAAAAGGGATGAGCTACGCTATCGATGACGGAGCTCTTGGAATTGTTATTTTTGTCTCCTTTCCTATCAGCGAGTTCCAACCCTTTTGTTCGAAATTTCTTCGTTTGTGTACAAACTAAAGACCAAAGATCAAAGTAGGGCATTTCCCTGAAGAAGTTCATTACTTGACGTGAAAAAACAAACAAAATACACTGTATAACATCCAAGTCCGTACCTAAGCAAAATCCATCAATTGCAGCAATATATGCTTAATTCAGCACTAAAAACCAATCCATCAATTGCAGCCTCATTTCCATTGTTTCAGCATTCCAAACCCACACATTTCTGCACCCCCCAAGTCACCCATTGCAGCCCCTACTTCGGCACCAAAACCCACCCTATTTTAGCACCTAAGCGCACACGTTTCAGCACCTATGTCGGTGCCAAACCCACGGCTATTTCAGCAATAATCGGGATACCAGAGATGGTTTCCAGAGCTGACAACATCAAGAATCATATCAGTTTAAATAAAGAATTATATATGAAAAACAAAAAAACTTGTGACAATCTAAAGATGACTATTTTGTGAAACACACTTGGGCCACACATTTGTGACTAATTATCTGCGTTTTGCAGGCGTAATAATTAGAAACTTTTGTCCAAAACTCAATACCAAACACCATTTAAGGCTTTTCCTGAACTTTGTATGTTGTAGACTTCTCAAGAAGAAAGCAATATAAGGTGTCGAGCCCAAGAGCAAATGGCTTAGCGCCAAAGGGTTTTAAGATCAAACCAAGCAGTGTAAGAAAGGTTCAAAACACAATCGAAGGGGAAGAGGTTCTCAGTCCTCCTAAGAGGCCAGGGAGTGGTGGCGCCGTGGGGTGCCAAACCCACGGCGCGGTGGCTGTGATGATTCCCCGAACCAAAAAATCCCACGGCGTGGGTGGCTGGCGTGACTCAACTCACTTGGCGTGAGTCTTGTTTCTGATTTTTTTTTTTTTGTGTGTGTGTGTGTATTGGGGAAGAAGAAAGGGGTATTGTGTGTATTGTGGGACCCACATTCACCCATCACTTGGAATGATTGGAATGATGACTCCCCACTTTTTTTCATGGGAGTGAGTGGGTGAGTTTCGATGACGTGGCACCCGAAAAACCCATCACTCCAAGTGATGGTGATGGTTCCCTGTGCTCTAAGCCTATAGAGGTTGTATGTGCCACCAAAAAAGAAACTAAAAATGAAGTTATATTGATAAAGTTCAACCACTTGGAGAGTTCATTCAAAGGACATAGTCTGAAAAAATGATATTAAGGATCCGATTGATAAATATTGTAACGTCTAAAAATTAAAAAGTGAAGTAACCAACAGATTCAACATATAAATGGAAAGGATTTTCACATTTTTAAAATGAAAGAACTTTAGGCGAACAATATAATAGCAAGACTATAAGAGGGTGTTTGGGATAGCCGATATTTTTTGGCGTATTGACTTATTTTAAAGTAGAAAAACAGTAAGTTCCGATAACATAATGTTTGAAAATGAATGAGAATTAGACTTATCAGAATTCATTGATGCATCCAAATCGTTCAGATCTCAGGTAACTATCTTGCTCCTTACACACTTTTGCACATTGCTTCTATTATAACCCGCTTTTCTAAAGAACCATGAAAGGTAAGTACCTGAAATTTTCAGCAGAGTATTAATAGTAGTAGCAGCCTGCAACATTTTTTCTTAATTGCAATTTTTCAACAGAAAAGAAGTATCAAAATGGTTTTTGAAAGAAGGCGCTAGATATTAAGGGTACTAACTTTTAAAGTAAAATGCATTGTCTGATTATATACCTATTAGCTCTGAGTAAGAAATTGAATAAAAAAGATCTTTACATGTATCATTCACGAAACCCTTAATATTAATGTTTTCAGCTAAAATAATAAATTAATAATATACGGTCATTACAGTAATAGGTCCAAGATTTTTTGCTAGCGACCTAGCGTATGACAACCTTAGCTAACAATTCTTTGGGGAATTTGTTTTCTTAAACTATATGAAGTTCTATTTTTAACTCAGAATTGCAATTGCATGTAGGTCCCATCCATGACGTTGAGATGTTTATGTATTTGTTTGTAAGTATATTATGTACCAAGAGTCACGTCATCCTGAGCTTATTCTCCCATAAAACTTCATATGATATGCTAAATCATTTGCAGATAAACACCCGGCCACTGAAGAAAAAAGGTTTTATTAACATTCCCCATTCAAGTAAGTAACTGTTCGCTTGATAAGTCTCCAAATGCCATCTGTAAAAGAAACTGTTTCAGTTGAGTAAACAACGTTTCTCTAAGTATTCAATTTTACTTATATTGAAGGTGCCACAAAAAATATAAAGGGAGGATTGAGGAGTTAGTTATTGTACTGTGTGTTTTCCAGTAAGTAATAAGTGCCTATAATTCGAGTACATATGAAGGTTACATGACATGCTGATTTTGTAAACCGTTCCTTTGTTTTGCTGAACATATTTTTACGAAACTTCCTTAACTTATATGATAGCTATTGTAAACGAACATATGACGCAAAAGCAAATCAAACCGAAATTTTGCATCTTTTTAGGATAATCTAACTTTCCAAATTGATATTCAGAACCGTAAACTGTTCAAGTAGAACTTCTCATACAGGTGTGCAGCTAAGCATTCACCTACGTATCTTGTGTATCGTCTACAAAGAAGCATTGCGTGTTGTGCCTCTGTGTTAACCGGTTCGTCAACTGTTGCGTGATACTCAAGAAACAACAGTAAAAATATCACAACACCCCATCCATCAACGAAGCATTTTACAGCTCAGGTGACACACAAACATGAGCAATAGCTTTAGAGCTGCATCCACAGTTGCTGGTGTGAGCTTTAGTTCAGTACCGGTGCGACCTTCATCCACAACGTGCAGCAATTTCCTTGCAGTAAAATATCCAAGCCCAAGCCTAGTATCAAATTTGTCTACCAAATAATTAATGCCTCCTTTTGTTGCAGCTGGTTTTTCAAAAGTGTGAAGATGAAACAGTCACACACTTCTCTACTTAAATTGGCCGTTGTGTAGAGACAAGCTGAATGGGATAAAACGTGACGTATCTCAAGCCAAATCTCAAGCAATGAGAGGAGATGATCCAGGATCATTAGTTCCGATTGGTCGGTTTCAGGGATTACGTCTTGCTTCTAGGTTTTCTCCATCATGATACCAACCTAAGGGTTCCCATGGCGATTCGAGTCATTCCCGACCAAATAAAGTTGCACGTGTTTCTTCCATTGGCATCTGCTGCTATGCAGTACTTGATCTTTCTAGCCAAGACTATTCCCGACCAAATAAAGTTTCACGTGTTATTGGAATCTGCTGCTATGCAGTACTTGATCTTTCTAGCCTAGACTCTGTCACTCTTGGTTATCTTGTGGTTAAAAAGGAGGTAAACATTGAACCACAAGATAACCAATAGTGATAGAGTCTTGGCTAGAAAGATCAAGTACTGCATAGCAGCAGATGCCAATGGAAGAAACACGTGCAACTTTATTTGGTCGGGAATGACTCGAATCGCCATGGGAACCCTTAGGTTGGTATCCTGATGGAGAAAACCTAGACGCAAGACGTAATCCTTGAAACCGGCCAGTTGGAACTAATGATCCCGGATCATCTCCTCTCATTGCTTGAGATTTAGCTTGAGATACGTCATGTTTTATCCCATTCAGCTTGTCTCTACACAACGGCCAATTTAAGTAGAGAAGTGTGTGACTGTTTCATCTTCACACTTTCGAAAAACCAGCTGCAACAAAAGGAAGTCGTTGTAAGTAAAATGTTATATATGATTATGAAAATGAGGAATGTAGTATGTATTAAGATATGCATGATCAGAATAATAACCTTGATATATATAAACTCTAACGAATGAGAAAGGCTAAAACATATATACATTCCAACTGAAGCAGCGTCTTTGAAAGTTGTAACACACTTTTTCCTCCAAATGAGAAGGAAACCCTTTGGATTGCAAGTCACGTGAATAACTTTAGTGCGTCAATAATGAAATAGAAGTGTAGAAGGAATTTAAAAAGAGCCTACTTAGAAATAACAGCAACTATTGCAACTTCAAAAATCAAAGGGGTGTTTAGGATTGCTTATGTTTTTCGCTTACGCATCTGCTTAAAATTATGTACTTATAAGCTGCTAATAATATAGGCACTTCCGGAAATAAAGTGTGAATTTGCCAATTTTGTAAAAAAATGAATGTGTTAAAAAGAAGAAGTGTCTTGATTTTATTGATCAACCAGATCAAAATGGCTGCGCCGTAATCTCTCAAACTGCCACAGCAGATATGATTTAGGGCCGATGAATCCTTAACATAAGTCGTGAGGAATAACATGAATGTTGAAACGGGAACCAAACAAAATAATAGAAGAGCATTTGTAATTTAGTTGACATAAATCACTCCTAATTTTCTGCTAAATAGAGTAAGAGACTAAAAATTGCGGAAATTCAGCGGTTTTAACCACGCACGAATAGATCCATGTGACTTGCGGTATATATTACACAATTCTGATTTGGCATAGCATAAAGCCATAAACTAAGAAAAATTCATATTTAAGTTACCTATTTCTCCGCCAAAGCATCTGAACATCCATGCTAGTCATGATAATCAGACCCTATGTAACATGCCTGAGCCATTGTTTTAGATTCGGTTCAGCTCGACTCCTCACCCACAAAAAACTGGAGTTATAGTTAAAGATTCACACCTTTCAATGATCTTTGATTTGTTAAATTGGATAATACCTGCATAAAATAATGTTCTGGTTATAGATTAGTACCTGTCAAACATCACATGCTTAAATCATTGAAAAGGTTGAGACATTATTAGATGAAAGAAGTTCATGTTGTATAGGCTAGGAAAGACAAATAACATATGCAATATAGATGAATATGGTCAGAGTGCTATTCGATCAGCTCACAATTCACTTTTGTGATTCGAAAATATCTGCACGACCTGATCCAATCTTTTCTTTAATGGATGCACTTGTTTCTATAGCCATCAGAGATAATATCTTTACATGTTCCATACTAATGCAACTATTTAATCTGTTAGCCATCAAAGATAATATCTTTTTATGTAATCTGAAAAGACAGCAATTCCAACACGGTACACATCAGCAAAGGTGAAGGTCACAAAGATGCTGATCGCTATTGAGTATCGCCAACATATTTTAATCAACGATTTGTATCCCAAAGCAATGCCGAAAATAGCATTTGTTGCAACATCCTGCACCGGGCTGAAAAAGAAAAAAGGAACTAATACTAAATCAATTTCCCGAGTGCATTAAATTTTTGGAATCCTGTTAATTTTGAACCGTGAGGAATATGGAAATATGCAATGAATTCTGATATATACAAATCCCAAACATCCCTTTAGCAAACAAATAATTTCACAAACAAATTAATTATATAAAAAATTTAGTACCTTCCGATTACACCCTCTGGCTTCTTAAAGTTTAATAGCAACAAATAAGTTTCATGTCATTCTATAACTATAAGTGGACATAAGTGGTGTTGTATGAGCCTTTTTACCTTGCAGAGATTAACCTCTTGGTGAACAACGCCTTCACCATATGACAGAAGAACATCAAGTTAGTCATGAAGGCTGCAAAGAATGCAATCAGCTATGCAAAAAGGGAGAAAAAACCGAGTAAAATCCACTTTTTGCAAAGCCTTAACACGTAGCGATTTCTCAGATTTTGCTGACATAGCACGACTGGGAGACCAAACTCCAATGCTAGGAAACTTCCGAGACTAGAGCCCCCTCTGTCCCTGCCAATCGATCATATATGTCTTCCTGTATCATAATTTCTTTAAAAAAACGAATAAATATTATTAGACCAAATATATATGATGAAAAACTACTGTTGGTGATGACTGAAAGAAATTGAATCAACAAACCCAGCATTCTGCTCATCATGAACATCGCTACACACAAAAGACACCAGCAACAAAGCATTCATAGTATCTAAAAAGCATGTCTCTTGTGTGATTTGCATCCTTGTTGATAGTTATTTGAAATCATTGGCATGTAATATGATTATCATCATTTAAATAAATTTGTATAGAAGTATTATCATTTAAATTAAATAAATTATTATCCTCTTAACGAAATAATGATGAATCAAATCAAGGTGAATAAATATACAATGATACCTGAGGATATTGGTTAACATCTAAACTCCATGCCTAGTTTGGCTTTCCAATTGCATGAGATATCCAAAGTGCAATTACAGTAACGTCATCTCGCATGGATCAACATCACACAGCTCCATAATCTTGACTCAAAGCAACGTTAGCAAAAAAACAAAACTAACATTGTATTAATAAGATCATAATTAGGTAAAGAAACATGACCCTTAAGAGTCTTGGCCTTCATACCAACTACAACAACCCTTAAGAGTGAGTGGTCTCTGCAAGTAATAACTCGATTTTACTCAGTTATGAAAGTTCGATGTTCCAGTCTTTTCGAATTGATTACTAGTTAAGAGTTTTTTGATGGAATATAAAGGAAAAAGGTAATCTAGTTTAAACTAAAGTAAATGAAAATTAAAATGTAAATGAAAATTAAAATGTAAATGAAAACTCAAAAGCAAATGTAAATGCCGTTAAGAAAAAGTGGAAGCTTGAAATTTAAAACTAAAATTAATACTTAAAAATAAATGACAAAAAATTTAAAAACTAAAAAGCGAATTTAAAACTTAAAACTTTGTAAAACTAAAAACTAAAAGGTAATTAAAATAAGCTAAAAGTAAATCTAGAAAAACTATCACTTTTTCTTTAAAATTAGAAAATTTTTTGGTAAAAATAGAGATTTCGGGAAGCGTGCAATTTTTGGAAATTAAAACGTAATGAATTAAAACTTGAAAACTTGGTAAAACGAAAAACTTAAACCATCGGAATACACCTAATCGGAATATGATCGGAATCCCAGTCGGAATCCTGATCGGAATGTGTAAAAAGGAAAGCTATCGGAATATATGAAAACAAGTCCAATCGGAATCCAGATCGGAATCAATACTATCGGAATACAAGAAAAATGAAACAATCGGAATGCTAAAAATCTAAGCTATCGGAATGTCCAAAACACATTCGTCGGAATATAAGAAACCCTATTCCGATGCTTTGATCGGAATACTGGTCGGAATAGGGAAACTCTATTCCGATGGCGTGATCGGAATATAGAAGGAAAAACAAGAAAAAAAAATTTTTAGACGAAATTAAAAGGGAAATAAGCAAAACTGAATAAGCTAAGTTTTAAATAAGCACTAATCTAAGCTTTATCAAATCTATATTTAAACTAACTAAATAAAAACGATTAAAACTTACAAAAATCTAAATAAGCAACTTTTTAAATCAAACTTTAAAAAGACAAAAATTTTAAGAAAACTTTAAATCAAATAAGCAAAATACAAAATAAGCCAATAAGCATGTCAAGCTCAAAGCTCAATTTGTATTAAACTTATAGATGAACAAAAAGATAAACTTTTTAATCAAATAAACATTAACATGAAATAAAATCAAAAATTAACATGAATCTAAGATAAACAAAATAAGAAAGGTAGAAGAAGATGATTAAAAACTTGAATTTAAAAGATTAAAGATCAAAGATTTAACAAAAGATTAAAGAGAAAGCTTGGAGAACATTAAGAAAAACTAGAGAGAGAAAGTATTTTAATCTACTCCTACTTACCTTACAAAAATAAAACTAAAACTATTACTAGCTAACCACCTCCTAATGACATATTAGGGGGGGGGGGGGGGGGGGGGGGTATTTATAGGAGGAGTGGAAGTATGGTTGATGCTTTCTTCTCTCTTTCTTCTTGTCTCGACTCGATTTAATTTCTTTGTCTTTCTCGACGTCGTCTCGAGATTTGTCGATATAAATTGAACTTGTCTTATAATTTCTTCAATAATTAGACTTGAGTTCTTCGACTTCATTAAACTTCCGTCTTTAGAATTTTTCTTCGATAAATCTTCAGAATATGCCTTGGACTTCCGTTCTTTTTGCACTCTTGATCTTTTGACTTCGTCTTTTCTCGTTTTCATCGATAAAAGCCCGTGAAAGCCCGTGTATTCTTCCTTTTTCATCTTTTGGTCCTAAAACACAATAAAAACACAAACCACGCATAATTCCGACATTTACGACATAAAATATACGTTTTGGCTTGGTTATTATTATAATTAAGTGGTCAAAGGATGTGTGTTTTCACACCTATCAAATCCCCTATACTTGACCATTGCAATGTCCTCATGCAAGGCATTAATTACAAAGCAAGTTTTACATTTTTCATCATAATCAATCTATCTTGGCCTTTATTAAATAGACAAAATATTTAAAGGAAGAAAACAAGTAAAGAAATCAAAGACTTACCTTCGGGTTTTGGAATGTCGTGAATGATTATCACCCTCAAGTTTCACATTCCCCATACCAAGCTTAAAAACGAGATCATTGTTATTATAAGTTAGCAAACTATCACAAAGTCATGTGGGCCAATTATTTACTTAGACTCCCTTATTCCTAGGTGTACCTCTTATATTTTATTGTTGTCTTGAATGATCACGAGGATGCATTGTTTGACTTATTTCGATAGTTATTTAGGATGAAAATAAAGTAGGACGATTTAATCAATAGTTAGCTAAAGGACAAAATCTTTTTAAAATGCTTCTCGGGACCTCATAAAGTTCATATCTTGGCATAACTCGCTTCACGATTTGAGACCTTTCTCGGACCGATATTTGGCAGCGACTTCATACTTCAAATCTTTGAGAGACGTTCATGAAATAATGGTCTTCTCTTCATAATAGGAATTTCTTCATTTGAACTTTTTAGAGATTCTTCATATTTGGACCACGACTTCTTCATTTTTCTCCAATCTTTATTTGGAATTTTGATATACAACGATCCGCCTCCTTTTAGGACTTGGATCTATTTATCCTCATACCTTGTTAGGTCCTTTTTGGATAGACTTCTCCATGATCTTTAGGGGAATATTTGCTTTTCATCGTGTGTCTCGATCCTTCATATTGATTTTTTTTGATAAATGATTCTTCACATCAAATTTGGATCTTTAGCAACAAAATGTAGCCCTCATGCCTTGTTAGGGCCTTTTCAGACTCGTCAATCTTCGCATCCCGCTTCAATAAGTTATGCCTTGGCTATGAACTCTAATTAATACCGAGCAACTTTTAAATGATCTTGTGCTAGAAGCTATGTAACTTTTCAAATCGTACAACCTTATTTATTGCAATTAAATTTATTAACAAGCGATGGGAGAAAAAGCTTATAATCAACTCACATAAATTCATGAAAGAATACCAAACTTATAATTGACTCTATCATCTCTCGTTCTCCACAATTTAAAATCTCAAGGAATGAGACTCGTGGATGCTTAGCCAGTTAAATCAAAGTTTTGGGTTTTCAAGTCATCTATAGGATCTTGCAAACTCTTAGACTCTTTCAAATTTTAGAATTCGCATTTTAAAGTTCCCTTGATAAACGACTTTCTAGGATCAATTATAGGAACTTGCGAAAAGTTCTTGTTCTCAACCCGTAAGAGTTAAGACTTTCGCGTTTTAAAGTTCCCTATATAAAAGCCTAGCAAAACTTGTCTTAAACACGTTAAGGATACTAGCTAGAGTAAACTTAGATAAGTAAACTCGGGTTGAGTCAAAATATTCACAACGTTTAAAAATTAAAACCACTTTATTAAAATTTATTCTAGCAAAGAAAGAAAATAACTATAACAAAGGTAAATACTAATAGGCCAAAATAGATCAAAAATTTTGAAAAAATGTCGAAAAATCGATTTTTCGGTTAAAATGAGGACAAATACAAGGAAAAGCCCACTTAACTTCGATAGAAGTCCCCCCTATACTTAACATAAACATTGTCCTCAATGTTTAAGCATGTGGAAGTAAACTCCCCTACACTTAGGACATTGTGCACGTTGTTTAAGTCTCGCTAAGGAAGAGACAACTAAAGTGATTCCTATTTTAATATTGAAGAATATAAAATAGAGAATCAAAAGAGTTTAGGATAGAACCGGGAAGACGGTTACACGAAATCACGGGTCGTCAAAAGTCATCAAGAATGCATCTTTGAAAGCTCGAATCCCTGCACATGAGAAGAAAGAAAACAACAAACACATACTAGGGACTCCCCCTACACTTATTATAAAAACAGAGAAAAAGGATAGATACTGCGGGCTGCCTCCCAAGAAGCGCTTGTTTTTGTTCACCGAGTCGCGAGCCTGACTCGACCTTGATTAGCATAGGAAGAAGCTTGAAACACATCCACCGGGATCAAATACATGGTTTTCATCCATCAAATAGCACAAGCTTAAGGCGAACAAGGCAAGCCAAAGAAGAGTAGGCAAGGTTCCCTTAAGCAGTTGTTGAGCACGGTGGTAGCAAGGGTGATGAGGTGCATGCATATCTCCAAAAGTTCCAAAAATCTTTCCTTTTATTTCATCAGATGGATACTGAGATGGCTTAGAAATTGCAATACCGGGATCGAACACCTTTTCCTTTAGGGGAAAATAACACTCATGCTCAGTAGACCTTGAAGAGGATCCGCTCATAAATCGCACAATCTCATCCTCAGAAGGTGGATAGAGAGGTTTCAAGACATAAGTGCTACGGATATCGGTGTCGTCCGGCTTCTTCTCCTTTGAAACGGGTTTCTTCATATCCAAAGTAGGATAAAGAGCATCATCAAAGTCCAAAGGAGGAGAATCACTCTCATTTGGAAAGTAAGTGTTGAGAAAAGTAGCAAAATCTTCCTCAAATGAATAGTCATCCAAAGTAGGATGAAGCATTGTTGTTGGAGGAGGATCTTCATCAAAAGTAGGTGCAAGGTCATCATGTGAAGAATCACTCGAGAGAGTATCAACAGCATCAAAATCATCATAAGTGGGCATGTCTGGATACTCTGAAACAAAAGCAGCATAATCATCCCCATCGGAACTAGAATCATCATAGATCGGTGGAGAATCATAGATTGGTGGAGGATCCACATTGGGGAGAGAATCATCAAAATCATCCACATCGTCTTGGAACAGTGGATTATCATGGGAAGACTCGAAAAGAGGATTAGCATATACAACAAAGTCATCAAGCTTAAAACTTTCCAAAGTAGAAGTAAGCTCTTCTTGAAGCACATTAATCATTTTCGCGGATTCTTTTCCATTTGTTTTACTTGTAATCTTCCCCATCTTAAAAACTTGAGCATCATTCCCGACCCTTAAGGTTAATTCACCTTCTGCAACATCGACTAAAGCTTTTTCGGTTCTAAAAAATGGTCGTCCAAGTATTAACGGAATACGAGGGTCCATTTCATAATCCACAACAACAAAATCGACCGGAAAAGTGAAGGTACCAACTTTAATAAACACATCTTCGGCAATACAAACGGGGTAAGCGAGAGTGCGATTTGCTAGCTCAAGAGTCATCTTTGTCGGTGTAAGGTCGGGTAATGATAGCTTTTTCCAAACACTTAAAGGTATCAAATTTATACTTGCCCCGAGATCGGCTAAGGCAGTAAATTCTTCATCTTTGTTAAAAATGCAAGGCAACACAAAACGACCGGGATCTCCAAGTTTTTCCGGAAGTTCTTTAAGAATAAATGCAGAACAGTTTTCATTTAGGCGTGTGTTGACAAACTCAGCCATCTTTTCCTTCTTATTAAGCAATTCCTTGAATGCTTTGACAAATTTCGACATTTGGACAAGTGCTTCAACGAGGCTAATGTTGAAATTCATTTGAGAGATCATCTTCATAAAAGAAGTGACTTGAGCATCCTCTTTAGTGAGCAGTTTGCACTTGTCTAACCGAGAAGGATAAGGGATGTTGGGTTTAGGTGGTGTGGTTGTAGCAGGTAAAGGTTGAGATGTTGAAGGGTGAGAAGTAGAAGGTTTAGAGGTGGTAGGTGGGGTTGTAGCAGGTAAAGATTGAGATGTTGAAGGGTGAGAAGTAGAAGGTTTAGAGGTGGTAGGTAGGGTTGGTGGAGGGTTTTGTTTAGGTTCTTCTTCCGTGAGAGGTGGAGACGGTAATGGAGAACTAGTACTAGGCGTGGAAGTAGGAGGGATAATTGGAGGTGGAGGAGGTGTAGATAGAGTAACGGGAGGAGGGGTAGAAGGTCCTACTAGAGTTGCTCCACTTCGGGTAGTAATAGCACTCACATTCGCTCTAGGGTTTGTTTCGGTTGTAGAAGGAAGAGCACCTTGGGGGCGAAGGGTTTGTAACATTTGAATGAATTTCCTATCCGTGGACTCTTGAATTTGTCTAGTAGATTCTTGCATTGCTTGCATGATTTTCTCATGTTCACTCAACTTTTGCAAAACCAAGTCCATTGGCGGATGAGGTAAATTGAACCCTTGTTGTTGAAAACCTTGGTTTGGGTATTGGTTATAAGGTGGAAAACCTTGAGGATTGAAACCTTAGTTTGGAAAGCCTTGATTTTGCATTTGGTAATTTCCCTGATTTGCATTTAGCCCCTCACATTGGCATTACCTTGAAAATTAGCTCTTGGCGGCCCTTGGTTGTTTTGGTTGGGTTGAGGTGGTCTTTGTTGAAAACCGGGTGGAGCCAAGTAATTTGTCGAGTTATAAGACAAGTGATTAACATCGACATTAGGCTTGAAATGAACTCTCTCGGTGTTTTTGTAAGCATACACTTCCCCGTGAGATTGATCATAAGCTTTATCATAATTAGAATAAGAGTGTGGCCCACCACAAGTTTCACAAGTTATATTAATAGCATTGTTGTTTTTGGCATTGTTAACGGCTTATAAAGCAAGTGCTTCAACAACCGTAGTAAGCTTATCAAGTCTCCTTTCGGTGTCACTAGTGCTAGCACTAGCCACATTAGCCCGAACACTTTTGGTTTGCACTTTAGATTTATTCTCAATAATATCCCATGCAGCATTAGAAGACTTAACCAAAATGTTACCCCCCGAGGCATTATTTAGTAAATCTTGGTCATTCATGCTTAAACCATTGTAAAAAGTGTTAATTTGATGCACTTTGTGAAACCATGTTGTGGACACTTTCTTAAAAGTTCCTTAAAACGGTCCCAAGATTCACTAAATGTCTCACCGTACTTTGTTCAAAGTTAATGATTTCATTCCGCAAAGCGGCAGTACGTGAGGGTGGGAAAAAGTAGTTAATGAATTTGGTCTCTAAATCCGACCACGTAAGAATACTTTGTGGCGGTTCCTTATCAAGCCAATGTCGGGCTTGTCCCTCTAAGGAGAAAGGAAAAAGTTTCAAGCGAATTACCTCTTGTGAAACCCCATTAAACTTGACCGTATTAGTGAGTTGAAGAAACCTTTTGATATGGTCATGAGGATCATCAAGTGTACGCCCCAAGAATGGTTAAGCATAGACCATTTGAATGAAGCCGGATTTGAGCTCAAACTTGTTGGCTCCAATCTCGGGTATGACAATAGCATCGGTGTTGCCCTCTACGTGCGATTGCAAAAGCTCGATCATTGGTCGATTGTCCATGGTGACAATAGGTTGAGTTTCGACTTCGGCTTGAATTGCTTTTTTCTTACGAGCACGGGTACGCATACACACCTACAAAAAGAAAAGAAAGATAGACAAGAAATATTTTTGGTTTTTTATGTTTTTCTATTTTTTTGGAATTATTTTTTAAAATTTTATATTTTTTTGGATTTTTGAAAATTTTTGAAAATTTGACAAGAAAAATAACGTTCAAGAGTGAACGGATCCCAAACTCCAACGCGTCTCTCACTAAAAACCTTTAATCTTAACGAAAAGAGCCGGCAGCGGAGCCATTTAATAAATCGATTTTACTCAGTTATGAAAGTTCGATGTTCTAGTCTTTTCGAATTGATTACTAGTTAAGAGTGCGACTCAGTCGTTCTTGGTGGAATATAAAGGGAAAAGGTAATCTAGTTTAAACTAAAGTAAATGAAAATTAAAATGTAAATGAAAACTTAAAAGCAAATGTAAATGTCGTTAAGTAAAAGTGGAAGCTTGAAATTTAAAACTAAAATTAATACTTAAAAATAAATGACGAAAAATTTAAAAACTAAAAAGCGAATTTAAAACTTAAAACTTTGTAAAACTAAAAACTAAAAGGTAATTAAAATAAGCTAAAAGTAAATCTAGAAAAACTGTCACTTTTTCTCTAAAATTAGAAAAACACTTGAAAACTTGGTAAAAATAGAGATTTCGGGAAGCGTGCAATTTTTGGAAATTAAAACGTAATGAATTAAAACTTGAAAACTTGGTAAAACGAAAAACTTAAACCATCGGAATACACCTAATCGGAATATGATCGGAATCCCAGTCGGAATCCTGATCGAAATGTGTAAAAAAGAAAGCTATCGGAATATATGAAAACAAGTCCAATCGGAATTCAGATCGGAATCAATACTATCAGAATACAAGAAAAATGAAACAATCGGAATGCTAAAAATCTAATCTATCGAAATGTCCAAAACACATTCGTCAGAATATAAGAAACCCTATTCCGATGCTTTGATCTGAATAGGGAAACCCTATTCCGATAGCGTGATCGGAATATAGAAGGAAAAACACGAAAAAAAAAATTTTAGACGAAATTAAAAGGGAAATAAGCAAAACCGAATAAGCTAAGTTTTAAATAAGCACTAATCTAAGCTTTATCAAATCTATATTTAAACTAACTAAATAAAAACGATTAAAACTTACAAAAATCTAAATAAGCAACTTTTTAAATCAAACTTTAAAAAGACAAAACTTTTAAAAAACTTTAAATCAAATAAGCTACATACAAAATAAGCTAATAAGCATGTCAAGCTCAAAACTCAATTTGTATTAAACTTATAGATGAACAAAAAGATAAACTTTTTAATCAAATAAACATTAAGATGAAATAAAATCAAAGATTAACATGAATCAAAGATAAACAAAATAAGAAAGGTAGAAGAAAGTGATTAAAAACTTGAATTTAGAAGATTAAAGATCAAAAATTAAACAAAAGATTGAAGAGAAAGCTTGAAGAACATTAAGAAAAACTAGAGAGAGAAAGTATTTTAATTTACTCCTACTTACCTTACAAAAATAAAACTAAAACTATTACTAGCTAACCACCTCCTAATGACATATTAGGGGGGGGGGGGGGGGGGGGTATTTATAGGAGGAGTGGAAGTATGGTTGATGCTTTCTTCTCTCTTTCTTCTTGTCTCGATTCGATTTAGTTTCTGTCTTTCTCGACGTCGTCTCGGGATTTGTCGATATAAATTGAACTTGTCTTATAATTTCTTCAATAATTAGACTTGAGTTCTTCGACTTCATTAAACTTCCGTATTTAGACTTTTTCTTCGATAAATCTTCAGAATAGGCCTTAGACTTCCGTTCTTTTTGCAATCTTGATCTTTTGACTTCGTCTTTTCTCGTTTTCATCGATAAAAGCCCGTGAAAGCCCGTGTATTCTTCCTTTTTCATCTTTTGGTCCTAAAACACAATAAAAACACAAACCACGCATAATTCCGACATTTACGACATAAAATATACGTTTTGGCTTGGTTATTATAATAATTAAGTGGTCAAAGGATGGGTGTTTTTACACCTATCAGCAAGTCACAACCATCTGCATCACATAGAATAACATTAACAACTGCCCAACTTTTCAATACGTACATCTGCAGTGCAAAAGACAATGAAACATCAGAACATGTGCATAAAATATTAGATAGTTTTTCATATAACTAAAAAGGTATCTCTATTTCATTGCAATTGCTCCTGTCTTGTCTCGCTACAAAAGTTGCACTCTATGTAATATAGTTTTCGTGGTTTGTGTTACCAATGTATTTTTGTAAATGCAATGGTAGTACCGGTAAAATAAGAAACTGTAAACATGTCTCACCATGATAGTTGTATTTTTACCCCTTTTAGGAAAAGGATAGTAAATAGGGTATGTATTAACGAGTGATTTAGGAAAACCACAAGTTATGACCCAATGAAGTGAGTTCGTTCTCAAGGAGGCACGTGTGTTGTGTAATGAATTGATTTTGATTGATGATTTTATGATTATTAACAAGAAGAAAATAAATGAGAAAGGAAAGAAGAGACGGTTACGAAAATGGATTAAACTACGACGAAAAAGGCGTAAACGTAAAACCGTAAAACTACAAAAATTAAAATTTTAACCTAAAAATTCCTAAAAATTACTAAAAATCCATAATAAAAATCTAGGAGTTTACAAAAAATCAAAACTTGCTAAAACCTTTTAATTAATTAAATAATGACTTTTAATGCTAATTAAAGCCCTAAAAATCACAATTAATTATGAAAAAGCCCCAAACAAGATTTTAAAGTTTGTAAACCTCAAAAATGACCTAATTAAGCTAAAAACTATTTTTAGAAATTTTAAAACCAAATTAAACTATTTTTAAACACTTAAAAACTATTAAAATCTATTAAAACTTAAATTAATTCTAGAAAATAAATGAAAAGTCCTAAAAAGATTTGGAAAGTTACAAAACTCTTAATTTAATGTCTACAATCTAGGAAAAATGAAAAAAGTAAAAAAAAACAACTTTCTATTTTTAGTGATAAAATAATATTAAAATATTCTAAAAAATAAAAGTTTATAAATTAATTCTAAAAAATTACCAAAAATCCTAAATAATGTAACTAGAACAAAAATGCAAATTAAAGTTCCTAAAACCTTTTTATTAATTTTATATTAAATTTCAAAGTTGTTTAAAAACCCTAAAATCTTATAAAATTAAAAATAAGACTTTTTGAAAACTTTTTGGGCTGTAAACCTCAAATAACTTAAATAAAACCTAAAAACTATTTTTCTGGATTTTTAAAATGCTTTTTACTATTTTTAATCTACTTTCTAAAAATTAAACTAAAAATAATCCTAATAAATAAATAAATAAAGGGAAAAATATACTTTTAAAACAGAAAAGTCCTAAAACCTATGACAACCCTAGGAAAAATGATCTAGTGCCATTAAGCTTAATGAATAAGCTGAAAAAGCCAAAATAAGCTACGGCTTATATTAAATAAGCACAATCAAACACACCTTATATATCTTTCAAAAGCAACCCTAGCAGTCAAAGACCCTAGGGCGCAGTGGTGAGTGTGTTGTGTTGTGAGAGGAGTGGCGCAGGTTCGAGTCCTGGCCACGTCCTTTTTGGTTTTATTTATTTATTTATTTTTTTTAACTCAAACCTGTATACCCTTTTTAGTCACAAATTCACAAACACAATTCAAATTTTCAAGATTAAGCTAAGATTGAATAGAAACGTGCTCAGTTATGTTTTAATGAACACAAGCAAAAACAGATATCTTCACTTGTGCAATAATCAAGAGGAGCTTGATTCCTTGATCTTTGTGGGTGTTTTTGTGGACAATCAGGCACCCTTGTACTCTGTTGAGTACAAGGAGTCAATACAAGCACTAATCAAACAAGCTGCTACACACAATCAAGCCAAAAATGCACACTTAAAGTTGCTGATATGCTTTTAAGGTCTGGTGGGTATTGTGACCAAGTTACATGCACATAGATGATTTTTAAACCTCCAAATCTATCATACAGATCAATAAGCTAGCAAGAAAAAGATATCCAAACCTGGTTTACCCCTAACTCTAACAGATCTACAACAATGATGGCACAAAATCACACAAATCTTGGCAGAAAATGAACTTGACTGAATTTAAGCTTCTTTTTCACTTTTAGCATGTAAATTTGCTCAAAAACTACTCAAGTTTAAAACCAAGCTATACTATATCCTATTGATACCCTATTGACTACTTCTAACAGGTTTTAAAGCTCACAATCCTTCAAACTTGTTCCTTAAATCACCAATCCAAACACCCCTTTAAAAACCTGAAATCATTTTTTTACAAAGTAAATCTATTCAAATCAACTCTAAACTGGTTCTAAACAGTCCTAACATGCATAATAACACAAAATCAGCAACTTAAACAAACATTTAACAACTTTTCATGCAAATCATGCAAATTCACATAAAACTCCAAATTAACTGAAAAATGAAAATGAAAATGATTTTTACCTCATGGGACCTACATCCACGTCCCTAGTGGTTGCAAAACCACCTCCTTATAGGCCCGGGCCTATGCAGAAACTTTGATCAACAATCTCCAATGACCTGCTAAGAAAAACAAGAAAGAAAACAAGCACAATGCAATAACTGATTTTCTGAAACCTTTTTTAAACCTTGTTAAAAACCTTTCCAATGTTTATCTTTCAAAAACACCTCAACCAAATACTTTCAATTCAGAAAATCAAACCTTGGAACAAACTTTTCACCAAAAATTCCAAATTTCAGAAACCCTTCCTGAAATTTTCAAAACACTCAAGTGTTTTGTAATATGATAATGGAACTCAGTCTAGCAATCAAACACACACCAACTTTTTTTAAAATTCAATAAAAGGAATTACTTTAAAACATAAACACCAACTTTATAATTTATAAAAAAGGAATTACAAATGTGATTGCTAAAAACTGGAACAAAGAGATAAGGGACACAAACGTCTCCTTATATACTAGTCTAGGAACTATCTAGAATACATAAAACCCTAACGCTGAAATGCCAATAAAGCCCTTGGAGTTTTGACTGAAAATGGGTCAAAAATCGCCTCATGTGATCTCTGAAAAGTATTGGTGATGTCCAGCTGTTGTGAAGTGATCACAGGCGTCCATTTGAACTTGGGGACCAAGGGGAGAATCTGGGATGTTGGTTTGGTCGGGTTTAGGGTTTTGAGGTGAAAATGATGGGCAGGGGAGGGTCCCACAAGACACATGGGTGTGTCTTGTGGCGTTTTGCGATGTGGGTTTTGGTGAGGTGGAATGTAATCAAAGATCTGGAGTAATTAAGGGAAAACCCCTTTGTTCTTGGTTCAATTGGGATTTAGGGTTTATAGGATTAAGTTTAATGTGGGTTTAATCTAAAAGGGGGGTAAAGGTTTTTAAATTTTGTGTTAAGGTGGGAAAAGGGGAGGGTTTGACTGGTCTTTGACTAGTTTAATTAATTAAACTGGGTGTTGGGTTAATGGACGGGTTGGGTATGGGTATGAGTAATTGGGTGGGTTGTATTGACGTGGCAAAGTCTGAGTGGTGGTGGGGGTTTGGCTATTTGGCAGTTTGAACCCCCCATGTTTCTTCTTCTTCTCACTTTGTATAAACAGCAACAAACTTTCCATTCCTTTGTAAATGATTTTGGAAAGTTGTCATTTTTGGCACATATTGTTTTCAAGCTTGTAATAAGGACCTTTAATGCATATTCTTCATTTTCCAAGGGCTTTTCTTGTACAATCTTCAAACATGGAGGACCATTCTTGTACAAATAACTATTGGAGGGTCATTTGTGACAAGTTCTTCAAAGATGAGGGACCATAATTGCCAATCTTCAATTCTTCAAGGGCATTTTTGGAAAATCCAAACTTGGGCCCGGTTCATTGTGCGGCTTCGTTTTCCGTGTTCGTTTTTGAATGATTCTTGTGATCTTTTGCCATTTCCTCAATATCTGTACCTAAAAATACACAAGTAACAAACACGAGCATATATTTGGCAGTTTTAATGATATTTTATGCATTTTAAGCCCGATTTGGACGATGAGACCATGTATAAAAGCAGTCTCATCACTCCCCCATACTAAACCATTGCCGTGCCCTCACGCAATGCTAGAATAAAGTATCGTAGCACCTCCAAAATTCAATTTTATTTACTTTATTGAAATGATAAACTAGCTACACTACTACTACTTCTACTACTTGCGTTTTAGACATAATGTATGATTTTCATTGCAAAATGGGACGTTTAGGTTCATAGAATAAGAACACGTGAATGCTTCGTTAGAAATAATTTCATCGTCCTCGATTTTCACCTTAATTCCATGCCAAGCGTGCAACGAGATCATTGTCATTATAAGTTAGTAATGCTAACACTACTCATATGCCCTAATCACGTACTTATTCTCCCATTATTCCTAAGTTGTATCTCTTATATTTTATTATGTCTTAATGATCACGAGGATACATTTTTTACTTATGCGATAATAGAGATTTAGGTCTAAAAATAGAGTCCTAACGGTGTAACTAAGACCATCAAATCAATAACCCCTCCTAATAGACAACGATGTCAAAAAATTAAGTTGACAAGAAGAATCAATAAACACGGTTTTATAACGGTTTTGAACATGAGACTTATTACCAAGACTTTTATACGCCCCCTAACGGAAGGACCTTATTATCTTTGGTTTACCTCCATCTTTTATTCAACTTCGCCATGAAGCTTTTATTATGACTTCGGTCTTGCCTTGCCTTTTATTATCCGCCTCATCGGTGGTTTTATTAGCCAAAGACGTATATCCTCACGCTAAAGCGAATTTTGGATCTTTAAACCTTCGAAGATTAAGGCTTGATTCACTTTTAATTTTGCATAGATTTTAGGCCTTGTGGGGCTTCAAATTGTTTGCTAGATTTAGGTGAGCACTTGAAATCTTATTATTAGGTGAAGCTTTCGATTATTAGGGTGCCAATACTTCAAAACCGTGACGCTGGCGATACCTTAATGTCTTCCCAATTTAATTACACGGAAGCTACTAGAAAAGACTAGAAACCCAACAATCCTAACTAAACCGCTAAGTCAATATTTATTAAGCAAAGAATATTTACAAGCGAAGGGAGAATAAGCAAACAACGAGAACACATGAGTTTTTGAAAGAATACGAGTACTCTACGTTTAGCATAGTAACTTATAATTAACTCTATCATTTCTCGTCCTCATTTAAGAGACTTAGCCTAATGTGTAGTTAAGGAATCAAAGCTAAGTGCTCAACACGCACGGTCGAGTCAAAAATTACTCTTATTCTCGCCATCGGAAAATCTACATTCGTGTCTTCAAACACTTATAAAACATGAGAAAATTTTTAAAATTTGGCCATTTTTAGCCTTATTTTGCAACAAAACGATAAACAAAAAGATAAACTTTGGAAAGCGTGAAAGTTTGGCAAGGCAAGTATCTATTCACCCCCCCCCCATACTAAAGTTAAACATTGTCCTCAATGTTTCGAGTCTAGGGGTGCAAACACCCCCATACTAGAGACGTAGTCGAATGCCTAATCTAGCATGGAAAGGGTGTAACCATTAAATTAATAGCTGTTTATGAAGTGTGCTAAAAACCTAAGGTTAGAACATCAAAGGATACACCATTTGGATATTGAGAAATTGTCTCCAAAGCAAACGATCGAGTGCTCCCATAAAACGAACACGAGAGGCTCCAATCGTGAAGATCATGATCTAAAAACCACAATTCACAAACAACCACGAAACAAAGGTTGGAAGGGCACAAATACCCTCACATTAAACTACATTAGAAAATAATATGTACATGGATAAGCATGGGTCTCCCCCACGAGGCACCTTGTTTTTGATAACCGAGTCAAAAGCTCGACTCGAATCCCCATAAATGTGATCATTTAGGGATAATCATGGTGTGGTCAATTTTTGGTGGGGCTTACATGATAAACAAGGCCCAAAAACAACCGGTATAAAGGACTAAGTCCTTAGATGGTGCAAAATACCGGGATCGAAGATGGCGTTCTCGTTTTCATTGGAAAAACTAATCAACGCCACTTCATCAATGGTCAACAAAAACTCAAAGAGTTTCAAGAAAATAGGATAGAAGAAATAGAAGGGTGGGACAATGGGTAAGTCTCTAAAAACATGAGCTACTCGAGGTAGACTCGCACCAATCAAATGAAAAGATTTTCCATTTATTGCATCGGTGGAAGACCGAGATTTCCCTATATAAGCAATTCCAGGATCAAATATCTCGTCCTCGGTGGAGAAAGGGAAGGGAACATAAGGGGTTTCCCCCACACTAAGTCCACACAAAGCATCGTCAAAAGGAGAAGACGAGCTTGTAGTACTCAATACACGCGGTGATGACGGAGTTAGAGTTGTAGAAAAATCTTTTAAATTCAATTTAAAATCCTTTCCTTTTTCATCTTTTACACTCTCCTTGTGAAAACCCGATTTAATTATGTCAAAAATATTTGGTGTATCTAAAGCAATGTTAGTCACACTAAAAATTCTCACATTTTGAAATCTTTTTGGTTTAGGCGGTGGTAAGTTTTCAAATCTTTTGTCAACAAAGAAAACCTCCCCATCGGGATCAACGTATTCATCATCCGAAGAATCACTCGAGATTGGATTTGTAGGCTTAACACTCTTAACCTCTACCGGCGGAGGGGACAGAACTTCATTTTTCTCAACAACTCCTAAAGCTCTATTGGAAATATTTTTGTAAATGTTTTTGATGGGATTGACATTGTACAAAGATGTGATAGAATACACATGAGAAAGTGTGGAGTTTTGAGTTGCATTAATGACAAGTTCTTCCTCATTGAATCGAAGAGTGATTTTTCTTGCATGCACATCGATAAGTGCTCTCGAGGTATCCAAAAAAGATCGACCTAAAATTAACGGAACTTTAGGATCGATGGGAATGTCAACAACAATGAAGTCTACAAGATAGTAGAACTTTCCAACTTCCACAAAGACGTCCTCGGCAACTCCACAAGCTAGAATCGTAGAATGATCGGCCATTTCGATTGACATTCTTGAAGGAGTGAGATTGGGAAGATTGAGCGATTTAAAAATCTCAAGAGGCATCAAATTAATAATAGCACCAAGATCGGCCAAGGCGTAGCATTCTTCCATGTCTTGGATAGCACATGGGATTAAAAACTTTCCAGGATCACCGACTTTTTGAGGTATGCGGCTTAGAAAAACCGATGAACAACTAGACGATTTTTGCAATTTCTCTTTGTTATTCAACATACTTTTGAAGTTCGCGGCAAATCGAGGCATCATGACTAAGGCGTCGGCAAAACTTATATTGAAATGCAAGTCACGAAACATTTTCATAAAGAGTTCAAATTGATAATTATTTCGTTCTTGTGCCTTTTCCTTGTCTCGTCTTGAAGGGTAGGGTAAAGGTGGTGTGGGTTGGGGCAAAGTAGGCATAGGCATCGGCCTTGGAATCTCGGGTTCCATGATTGGTATTGGTTCAACCGTAGGTGTGGTTTGAGCGGTACTTCGTGGGCTTGTAATGTGCTCCTTTTCAACCACAACCTCAGGTTCTTTCTCTTTTTCCTTCTCCATAGAAGTACTTGGACGAGAAATGGGTTCTTTGAGAGTTTTACCACTACGAGTAGTAATAACCTTCAATTCTCCTTTCGGGTTCACGATGGTATCACTAGGAAGCCCACCCGAAGAAGAGGGCTTACACATGATAGCTTCAAACATTTTAGCCATACGGTCTTCAAACTTAGATTGCCTAGCATCCGCTTTTAACAACTCTTGCTTAATCTCATGTTGACCTTGCTCCATTTTTTGTTGATTTTGTTGGAGTCGTGAGACATTTCCTTCCATTTTATTAGCATGAGTTTTAAGTTCATTAGCAAGTTCGTTTTTAAGCTCGTTTTTCAACTCGGACCTTAAGCTAACCATCTCACGTTGCATATTATCAAACTTAGCATCATTAGCCTTTGCATAATTCAAAAATTCTCCTTGAAGATTTTTGGTGTGATCATTTTGAAAACCTTGTGTAGAAGTTTGAAAATCACGGTTTTGGTTTTGGTTTGAAATTTGCCCATTACCATTTTGATAATTACCCTTGTTGTAATTTCTTTGATTTCCTTGGTAATTTCCACCTTGGTTGTTGTTTCGAGAGTTATTAGCATTTTGATTTGGTGGAGCTTGATTTTGGCAGGAACCTTGACCGATTTGGTTATAAGTTCCCGTGGCTACAAAAGCATTCGAAGTGTAACCATCCGCGGTAATGCACTCGGAAAGATCATGAGCTCCACCACACGACAAACAACTCTTAGAAACCGCTTTAACCGAAGCGGAATTCGAAGCTTCTTGAGCTTTCCAATGGGACATAAGAGTCGAAAACCTATCGAAAAACCGATTCTCCTCATTTGCTTCATCTTGCAAGGCATTAATGGAACGAGATGATGATGAGCCCATTTTGGCAACACTCGGTGTGTGACGAGGGCTATAAACCTTAGACCTATTCTCAATTATGACCAAAGCTTCTTCAACCGTTTTACACAAAAAATTACCACCCGCGGCGGCATTTAAATAATCCCTTTCATGATCATTAAGTCCATTGTAAAACGTGTCGATTTGGTGTAAGTCGGAAAAACCGTGATGAGGACATTCATGTAACATCTCCTTAAACCTATTCCAAGCCGTAGAAAAACTTTCATTTGATTCTTGTGAAAATTTAGAAATCTCATTTTTCAAATGCGTAGTCTTAGAGGGCGGAAAAAATTGGTTCACAAACTTTGAAACGAGATCCTTCCACGTCAATATAGAATTGGGTGGCTCTTTCTCTAACCAAATTTTAGCGGGCCCCGCTAAGGAATACGGAAAAAGCATCATCTTAATCGAGTCATTCGAGACATCCTTAAATTTGCACGTGGCGGTAAGACGATTGAATTGGCGGATATGGTTGTGAGGATTGTCCTTCTCATCACCACGGAATTTGTTGTTTTGGATCATCGACAACAAACCCGTTTTCACCTCAAAATTCTCCGCAAGGATAGCGGGAATCACAATAGCTTCTTCATAACCCTCGGTGGGTGCTTGAAGTAACTCCATCATAGTTCGATTCGCCATGGTAGGTGCTTCTCGTACAATGGGTTCGTCAATAGGAGACTACTCACTAGAATGAGTTGGAGTGGGAGTTTTGTTCTTTCGTCCACGTGCACGTTTTGCTTGATTACGAGTGAGCATAAACGTCACGTACAACGAGGAGACGAGCAAAGAAGATTCTTTTTGGTGTTTTGTATTTTTCAATTTTTGTGGTTTTTGATGGTATTAACCTTTTTGGAAATTGGTGAAATGTATTAAGTAGACAATAATCTACAAATCTTCTCCTTAATCAAATCTCTCGATTAAAGAAGCCTCAAGGAATGAAAACGATCACGTGGAGTGAACGCCTTCGATGACTTTAGAACGATGGTGGAACACCAAATCGTTCAAGAGGGTTTAATCAAATGAAACCAAGAAAATATATATGATATGTAATAATACTTTGGGCGGCAAAACCCTCGATTCACTCTCAAAATCAAATACGCACAAGCAAGCGGAGGAAACGAGGCGGCGCGAAGCACTTAAGAGCCTTTTTCCTTTAGGTCGTGAAATACAACCGCCTTATACCCACCTTATAGTTTGTATTATCAAGATTAAGCTTCACGAAAGTATTTATCTATTTTTGCCTTTTTTCTTTGGTTTGAGATTCGAATACAATGATTGGGTAATGACCTCCCAAGTCAAGGTTGTGATTTCTCACGTATTTGGAGTACTTGTGAATTTATTGTTCTACGTATACAATATATTAATAATATTCACACAAAAACTAAAAAACGATAATACGTATTAGTAGAGTGCTACTAATACAAATACTATTTATGGCTAATATAAAAAACAACAATGGTTCAATCAAAACACAACACGCCTCCCCGGCAGCGGCGCCAAAATGATAGTTGTATTTTTACCCCTTTTAGGAAAAGGATGGTAAATAGGGTAAGTATTAACGAGTGATTTAGGAAAACCACAAGTTATGACCCAATGAAGTGAGTTCGTTCTCAAGGAGGCACGTGTGTTGTGTAATGAATTGATTTTGATTGATGATTTTATGATTATTAACAAGAAGAAAAGAAATGAGAAAGGAAAGAAGAGACGGTTACGAAAACGGATTAAACTACGACGAAAAAGGCGTAAATGTAAAACCGTAAAACTACAAAAATTAAAACTTTAACCTAAAAATTCCTAAAAATTACTAAAAATCCACAATAAAATTCTAGGAGTTTACAAAAAATCAAAAATTGCTAAAACCTTTTAATTAATTAAATAATGACTTTTTAATGCTAATTAAAGCCCTAAAAATCACAATTAATTATTAAAAAGCCCCAAACAAGATTTTAAAGTTTGTAAACCTCAAAAATGACCTAATTAAGCTAAAAACTATTTTTAGAAATTTTAAAACCAAATTAAACTATTTTTAAACACTTAAAAACTATTAAAATCTATTAAAACTTAAATTAATTCTAGAAAATAAATGAAAAGTCCTAAAAAGATTTGGAAAGTTACAAAACTCCTAATTTAATGTCTACAATCTATGAAAAATGAAAAAAGTAAAAAAAACAACTTTCTATTTTTAGTGATAAAATAATATTAAAATATTCTAAAAAATAAAAGTTTATAAATTAATTCTAAAAAATTACCAAAAATCCTAAATAATGTAACTAGAACAAAAATGCAAATTAAAGTTCCTAAAACCTTTTTATTAATTTTATATTAAATTTCAAAGTTGTTAAAAAACCCTAAAATCTTATAAAATTAAAAATAAGACTTTTTGAAAACTTTTTGGGCTGTAAACCTCAAATAACTTAAATAAAACCTAAAAACTATTTTTCTGGATTTTTAAAATGCTTTTTACTATTTTTAATCTACTTTCTAAAAATTAAACTAAAAATAATCCTAATAAATAAATAAATAAAGGGAAAAATATACTTTTAAAACAGAAAAGTCCTAAAACCTATGACAACCCTAGGAAAAATGATCTAGTGCCATTAAGCTTAATGAATAAGCTGAAAAAGCCAAAATAAGCTACAGCTTATATTAAATAAGCACAATCAAACACACCTTATATATCTTTCAAAAGCAACCCTAGCAGTCAAAGACCCTAGGGCGCAGTGGTGAGTGTGTTGTGTTGTGAGAGGAGTGGCGCAGGTTCGAGTCCTGGCCACGTCCTTTTTGGTTTTATTTATTTATTTATTTTTTTTAACTCAAACCTGTATACCCTTTTTAGTCACAAATTCACAAACACAATTCAAATTTTCAAGATTAAGCTAAGATTGAACAGAAACGTGCTCAGTTATGTTTTAATGAACACAAGCAAAAACAGATATCTTCACTTGTGCAATAATCAAGAGGAGCTTGATTCCTTGATCTTTGTGGGTGTTTTTGTGGACAATCAGGCACCCTTGTACCCTGTTGAGTACAAGGAGTCAATACAAGCACTAATCAAACAAGCTGCTACACACAATCAAGCCAAAAATGCACACTTAAAGTTGCTGATATGCTTTTAAGGTCTGGTGGGTATTGTGACCAAGTTACATGCTCATAGATGATTTTTAAACCTCCAAATCTATCATACAGATCAATAAGCTAGCAAGAAAAAGATATCCAAACCTGGTTTACCCCTAACTCTAATAGATCTACAACAATGATGGCACAAAATCACACAAATCTTGGCAGAAAATGAACTTGACTGAATTTAAGCTTCTTTTTCACTTTTAGCATGTAAATTTGCTCAAAAACTACTCAAGTTTAAAACCAAGCTATACTATATCCTATTGATACCCTATTGACTACTTCTAACAGGTTTTAAAGCTCACAATCCTTCAAACTTGTTCCTTAAATCACCAATCCAAACACCCCTTTAAAAACCTGAAATCATTTTTTTACAAAGTAAATCTATTCAAATCAACTCTAAACTGGTTCTAAACAGTCCTAACATGCATAATAACACAAAATCAGCAACTTAAACAAACATTTAACAACTTTTCATGCAAATCATGCAAATTCACATAAAACTCCAAATTAACTGAAAAATGAAAATGAAAATGATTTTTACCTCAAGGGACCTACATCCACGTCCCTAGTGGTTGCAAAACCACCTCCTTATAGGCCCGGGCCTATGCAGAAACTTTGATCAACAATCTCCAATGACCTGCTAAGAAAAACAAGAAAGAAAATAAGCACAATGCAATAACTGATTTTCTGAAACCTTTTTTAAACCTTGTTAAAAACCTTTCCAATGTTTATCTTTCAAAAACACCTCAACCAAATACTTTCAATTCAGAAAATCAAACCTTGGAACAAACTTTTCACCAAAAATTCCAAATTTCAGAAACCCTTCCTGAAATTTTCAAAATACTCAAGTGTTTTGTAATATGATAATGGAACTCAGTCTAGCAATCAAACACACACCAACTTTTTTTAAAATTCAATAAAAGGAATTACTTTAAAACATAAACACCAACTTTATAATTTATAAAAATGGAATTACAAATGTGATTGCTAAAAACTGTAACAAAGAGATAAGGGACACAAACGTCTCCTTATATACTAGTCTAGGAACTATCTAGAATACATAAAACCCTAATGCTGAAATGCCAATAAAGCCCTTAGAGTTTTGACTGAAAATGGGTAAAAAATCGCCTCATGTGATCTCTGAAAAGTATTGGTGATGTCCAGCTGTTGTGAAGTGATCACAGGCGTCCATTTGAACTTGGGGACCAAGGGGAGAATCTGGGATGTTGGTTTGGTCGGGTTAAGGGTTTTGAGGTGAAAGTGATGGGCAGGGGAGGGTCCCACAAGACACATGGGTGTGTCTTGTGGCGTTTTGTGATGTGGGTTTTGGTGAGGTGGAGTGTAATCAAAGATCTGGAGTAATTAAGGGAAAACCCTTTTGTTCTTGGTTCAATTGGGATTTAGGGTTTATAGGATTAAGTTTAATGTGGGTTTAATCTAAAAGGGGGGGGGGGGAGGGGTAAAGGTTTTTAAATTTTGTGTTAAGGTGGGAAAAAGGGAGGGTTTGACTGGTCTTTGACTAGTTTAATTAATTAAACTGGGTGTTGGGTTAATGGACGGGTTGGGTATGTGTATGGGTAATTGGGTGGGTTGTATTGACGTGGCAAAGTCTGAGTGGTGGTGGGGGTTTGGCTATTTGGCAGTTTGAACCCCCCATGTTTCTTCTTCTTCTCACTTTGTATAAACAGCAACAAACTTTCCATTCTTTTGTAAATGATTTTGGAAAGTTGTCATTTTTGGCACATATTATTTTCAAGCTTGTAATAAGGACCTTTAATGCATATTGTTCATTTTCCAAGGGCTTTTCTTGTACAATCTTCAAACATGGAGGACCATTCTTGTACAAATAACTATTGGAGGGTCATTTGTGACAAGTTCTTCAAAGATGAGGGACCATAATTGCCAATCTTCAATTCTTCAAGGGCATTTTTGGAAAATCCAAACTTGGGCCCGGTTCATTGTGCGGCTTCGTTTCCCGTGTTCGTTTTTGAATGATTCTTGTGATCTTTTGCCATTTCCTCAATATCCGTACCTAAAAATACACAAGTAACAAACACGAGCATATATTTGATAGTTTTAATGATATTTTATGCATTTTAAGCCCGATTTGGACGATGAGACCATGTATAAAAGCAGTCTCATCACACCAGTACACGCAAACTGCAATCGCCATCCCAAGATGGTCTAACTCAGATCCAATATCTTTAGTTTTTTAAACTTGACAACCTTACAGGTCCTACAAAAGTAAAACAAATTTAACACATGAACGCTAGTCTTTTGATTTTAAGTTATATTTTATCTTAAATAGGTATCCATTTACTTGTGTACTTGTTCTAGACATGTAAACTGGTCTATTAGTGAACTTGTGCAAACATTTAATTAAGTCTTACATATAAAGTATGCATATTTAGAAACCCATTGTCTAGATAATTTCCATGACCAAATTAGGCTTCTCAAATCTTCAAAATGAAAAATATGAAAAACATTCAATAATGACCAGTACATTTATGGATCATCTATAAACCTTGTAACAACAGATCATAGACTATAATATTTTATCCATTAAAGCAAGTACAATTAAAAAAGAAAATACCGTATTCTGTATTTAAAACATAATGTCTCTAGCAGCGTTATACTTGGCCAGCTCAATATGAAGAGTTTCTTGGAAAAAAAACAAAATTTATAACACATCCAAATAGATTCCTTGTAGGTTTATCAATGACACACAATGCCATTTTGAAAAGATCAAGATGCCATCTATTGATTTTATCATATGACAATATGAACGAAGATAAAAAAGGATAACCAAAATTATCCCAAGTTCATTAATTCCTCTGTAAAACAGTAAGGATGAGTTATTAATCAATGTATACTGAATTTTGTATGAAGAAAATACCTCAGGAGGGACTTTCAAAGATGGACGAATGGTGGGTATGTGAATTGTGATACATGTCCTCTTTGTGACTGTTGTTTGTTCCTCTAAAGCAGGTTAATGTCACCAGCATCCCTTGCTATTCTCGTCTCAATGTCACCAGCATCATATTAGGGTTTTGAGAAAATTCGGGTTTTGAGAAAATAAAAAACAAACGATTGAATGAATGGTTTTAGGGTTTTGAGAACAATAATATCAATAAACGTACGTAAATGCTGCTAAATTTCACATTACGACAATTAATAATAAAATAAAATTAGGGACAGTAAAATATAATCCAAAAATAATTATTAAAAAACCAAAATTAAAAAAAATGATGACATGGATTAATGGGTGCTTATGTGGCATATCCTCCTCTTATATATAATATAGATATATTTTTTTTGAACGGCAAGAGAAAATAAGAATAACAAACTAGCAAGAAGCTAGAAGAAGTTACAAACAATGGGATAGAGCGTTACAAGGATTACATATCCACTCTACCCACTTAACATAAACCTTTTTTTGTCTACTTGTGATCCAAATAAATGAGGACAATTTTACATGATCAATGATAAGCTGCTTGTTGGGTTTTTTTGTTGCAAAATTCGTCTCATTGCGGAACTTCCAAAGTAGCCAATGAGTAGTTTGAACGACCACGTCAAAGAATCTGATGGAGGCGGTAGGAAGGGGGACTCTATCAGCGAGGTTTATTCCTTCGAAAAGATTAGTTGGAGTCATGCTCGAAATGTTCCACCAGTCCGCAACGCGTTTCCATGTGTCCTTAGCAATAGAACATGAAGCGAAAATGTGGTCTTCGGTTTCGATTGCATCATCACAAATGGGGCAGCGAACACTATCTAGATCAATTCCTCTATAATCAAGATTAGCTCTCGTGGGGAGTCGCTTGTTTGTAGTTCTCCATGTGAAGAATTGACTTTTATAAGGAGGAGTTTGTTCCATCTAGTTGGGTGTACCTGAAATGTAGGAAGCTTTTGGTTTATGTAGGAGCGCATACCTTTGACAGTAAGAGCTCTCGAGTTATCAACAATACATTCCCACGAATCACCATTATCAGATAGACGAAGGTGGGCCACAAGACTGCACAATTCAGAAAGCTCACAAAGCTCTAAACTCGATCGAATGGGCCTGATCCATGCCCAATTAGAGCCTGATCCACGCCCAATTAGAGCCTGATCCATGCCCAATTAGTGAAAGTCGTTTTTGTTAAAATATAACTTAAATGAATGTAATTTTTTATAGTGTCACTGCTAGGTCGACCTAACGAACTTGTTTTGTCTCGTGTCAATATTTCGTTTTACTAATATATATTTATTTTAATTCTTTTAGTGAAATAAATTACTTACTGGCAGATGCATGTCGACTTGTTCAAATCCAAGGCGAGTTCATGTGATTAATACAATTTGTCGGACCCGTCTTTTTCAATATATGTAATGGTGGTCTAATCGGTTTTTTCTTTTAAACTTGTTCGGTTTAAGTCAACCGGTTTGACTTATATTGGTTTGGTTTGAACCGGTTTCTCGTTAGATTTTACCTGGTTTTTAACTTGATCGGAACAGTTTTAACACGCTCGGATTGTGTTAACGGGATCGGTTTGGTTTTAACTGGTTTTCCACTGATTTTTAAAATGATCCCGACCATTTAATTAAATCTGTTTTGAACCGCCGGAGTGGTTTGAGAAAAACTTATTTAAAAAAAAACCTGTTTTTAAAACTGATTTTATTTTTTTTTCCTCTGGATCGGATAACCTTCTTGGACGAAGCCTCGAAGACCTTTTCAACTATTGTACTCCATCCGTCCCATATTAACAGTTCAGGTTACTAATTTTGGACATCCTAAATTAATAGTCGAGTCCAAAATTAGATAAGAAATGTAGATTAAGTTTACCATATCACCCTCACTTGAGGGTATTATTACAAACAATAAAACTATTATAAATTAATTGGTTAATGATAAAATTGTCATTATATAAAAAGTAAGAGAGAGAAAACTAAAAAATTAATGTTTTTATTATACTGCGTGTTTTTGTTCGATGGACTATTAATATGGGACGGAGGGAGTAATAGAAACATTTTGAAAACTGTTCCAATAATGCTCACCGATCAATAAGTAAGTGTTTGTGGTTATGTGTGACATAGAGTGGCACAACCAAGCAAGAAGCCGAGGCATTAGCAGTGTTTTAAAAACCGGGTTAACCCGGTCGGTTCAACCGGTTTAACCGGGAACCGGAAGGATGACCGGGCCGTTGTGAGCCGGGTTTTTAACAAAACTCGGACCGGATTGAACCGCCGGATTTTGGTCGACCCAGGTCGTTCCGTCGGACCGGAAACCGGCGGTTCAACACATATCAAAGTAAAAAAAGAGAACGATCTAACATCAGATGATGATATTTGTCGAGTTTCATGTGTTTTTGAAGGAAATTCGTTTTTGAACCGTACGCTGCTTCGATGCGTATACATGATGAAGATCTGTTTTGCGGGGATAAATGGATTATAATTAGTGTATGAAACTGAGGATTGTGGATGAAAATGACGTGATGTTTATTGGATAAATGGATTATGAGGTGATGAATTGTAGATAAAAAGGACGTGATGGTTATGCAAGATCTGAGTTCTTGTGTTTTCAAACTAAAGAAGATGAGAAAAAAATGCAATATATGTGTTGGTAAGTGCTGACACGTGAGCTAGTTGTTGATAACTTGATATCATCTGATGGTTTGTACAACAACACTAACATCGGTTATTGAAACGAATATCTTTATATTAAGTATATAAATATTGATTAGAATTAATTAGATGTAAAAAACGAAGTACTACTACAAATATTATTTGTCTGTTTTTATTCCAAAACTAGTAACGAGCAAGGTTGCTTTCTATATATTATATTACATGGTTTCATATATTTTATTTTCTTATTTTTGAAATTGAAAGTGCTTAACAATTTTTATACACCGGGTAAATATATATTTTTTAATATAAAATGGTTCGACCCAGCGGTTCAACCGGTTAAACCGATGAACCGGTCATTCGATCAGGTCAAGTAAAAAACCGGGTTTTAAATCATTGTTTATGACGCGCGTGGTACAGTTTTATCCATTTATACTTTTTATTTTTCAAATATAATAACTTTGTAAATTATTATCCTATTTTTTATATAATTTTTTTATCTCTCTTCATTTAATACAAAACTTAACCTAAACTTAAATTCAAACCGAAATTTAAATTTTAATCCTAAACACAACAATAAACCAGACGCCCCCTATAATTATCAGCAACTATATAATACCTGTCGTTATCCACAGATTTCGCCCAGTAAAACATAGACACAAGTTGATGTCATACATATAAGTGAAAAGTCAGTTGCTGTTTATTTTAAGGTTGTTAAATCGCATAAATGTTCATGAGAACCACTTAGCGTTGACACTTTTACATTTAAGGCCATGTCTTTGAATCCCCAAATCCAACAAAGTGCTTTGCACGTATCCAATGTTTATTTTATATTCCATTTTTGCTCTATAAAATCCCATAACCATCTTAGTCTAAGACAGACAACAACGACAACAGTTCCCAAACAAGAAAGAATTCAACATATAAGCTATGAATTCTTTCAAATCATATGGTAAAGTTGACGAAGCCGATCAAATGCGGCTTGAGGCTAAGAGAAAAACACGAAGAAGAATCGCTGTTGTTGCAGTTTCGTCTCTCATCCTTGTTATTGTTGTAGTTGCTGCAGTTGTGGGAACCACACGAAGCAAAGACAACAACCATAATGATGATTCAGAAGCTCAATCAGCATTGGCTTCTATCAAAGCTGTATGTGATACTACATTGTACCCCGATACCTGTTACAGCTCCTTAGCTCCTCTCGCCAATAAGACACGTCTCCAACCAGAGGAAATACTGAAACTCTCTGTCGTAGTTGCGATAAATGAGCTATCAAAAGTAGCAACACTGCCAGAGCTCAAGAATTGCAGTGAACTATTTGATCTTGCTCTCGATCATCTGAATGACACACTGTCAGCAACTGATGTCGATTTGAAATCCTTAGGATCTCTTTTTGATGATATTATGACATGGTTAAGTGCTGCAGGCACATTTCAGCAAACATGCATAGATAGTCTTGAAGAACATGTTGCAGGCCACCTTCAAACATCAACCGAATTAACAAGCAACAGCCTTGCAATCACAAAGGGCTTTTCAAATGTTGCAAATTCATTTAACCAAAGAAGAAGATTAATGAGTGACGAAATGCCTGTATGGTTGGCTGGAAAAGACCGGAAGCTGCTGCAGAACACAAAGTTACCTGCCGGGATCAAAGCAAATGTGGTGGTGGCTAAGGATGGAAGCGGTAAGTACAAGAAAATCTCTGATGCTCTTAAGGCGGTTCCTGAGAAGAGCAAGAAAAGATTCGTGATCTATGTCAAGAAGGGAGTTTACTATGAGAACGTTAGGATCGAAAAGCCAATGTGGAATGTGATGATCATCGGTGATGGCAAGGATAAGACGATTGTATCAGGAAATAAAAATGTGGTGGATGGCACCCCAACATTTCAGTCAGCTACGTTTGGTTAGTATACAATCTTTAAGCTCAACACTTATAACAACATTAAATTTTATGAACATTTTTTTCTGACTTTGTTGTTGCTGCTGCAGCTGTGTTCGGAAAAGGGTTTATAGCCCGTGATATGGGATTCCGCAATACTGCTGGTGCAGCCAAGCATCAGGCTGTAGCATTAATGTCGACTGCAGACATGTCTGCTTTCTACCGTTGTCGCTTTGATGCTTTCCAAGACACTCTTTATGCACATTCCAACCGCCAGTTCTATAGAGAATGCGATATCTATGGGACAGTAGATTTCATTTTTGGTAATTCGGCTGTTGTTATTCAAAAATGTAACATACTACCAAGGAGACCAATGACCGGCCAACAAGACACGATCACAGCACAAGGCAGGTTTGATCCTAATCAAAACACGGGCATTTCTATACAAAACTGCACAATTTCACCATTCGGGAACTTGAGTGACATTCCAACGTTTCTGGGGCGTCCATGGAAGAACTATTCAACCACAGTTTATATTAACAACAAGATGGGAGGCTTCATTAATCCAAAGGGATGGTTGCCATGGGTCGGAGATTCCGCTCCCAGCACAATATTCTACGCAGAATTCGGTAATTATGGTGCAGGTGCGGTGACGAAGAATAGAGTCACCTGGAAAGGACTGAAATTCATCAATAGCAAGCAAGCGAGTAAGTTCACAGTCAAATCTTTTATCCATGGGGATAAATGGGTTAAAGATACAACTGTTCCATACAATTCTGGACTCTGATTGCACTCCTCCAAAGCCTTCTTCTCCATGTCTGAATACTTATTATTTCATCCAATTATTCACATTCATTTTGTAAGTGACTCTCTTGAATTGTTTTGAACGTGTATGAGACACATTAAAAGATATACAACCTAAAGGTGATTTCTTTTTTCACTGTTTTTATTATAATCTTACTCCCGTATCAAATAAACCAAACGTGCATATAAGTAGGGGCGTTAAAAAAGCCCAGAAACCGAGTCGAACCATTTAATTTAATACCAAATTAACCGAAACAGAATAAATTTATCACGGTTCGGTTTCGTTTGTACCTTTAAATATCCGCGGTTAATTCATGGCTTTAACTAAAATTTAAATTTATACGAAACACTCTTTGGATACCGGACTATTTACACTATAAAGTTATTTTCATCCAATATATTACCTTTTTTTATTAATCCTTATCTGATACACACACATAATGTGTTTTTATATATATTTTTCTCTCTATACATCGGTTGAACACCAAAAACCTCTCAATCTTCAAGCAACACAGTCACAAACTACTCATCAATCGATCATCTCCTTCTTCATCAGGTTACATTTAAAAGATCTATTTTTATTTTATCTTTCTTTTGCTTATCTGATATGAATAAGCTTATGAATTATCATGATCTGAATTTATATGCTTATTATTATGTTTATTTAACGAATTATATGGATTTTTTTTTAAATTATAAGCTAAATTATTAGGTGATTAATGTGAATAAACTTATTAGGAGAGTTATGCTAATATGCATATGAATTTAAAGAAAATTATGTGAATAAGTTTATAAATTATACAAGAGTTATGAATAAGCTTTATAAATTATTACGATTTGAATTTATTGTGCTAAATTATAAGCTAACTTATTAGCTTATTTTCATCATATCTATTTTTAATATTTTAATAGCTGATTTATGCGAATAAGCTTATAAATTAGAGAAGTAGATAGTTACGTGAATAAAAATACAAATTAGAGGAGTATGTGAATAAGCTTATGAATTAGAGGATTGTTATGACTAAGCTTACGGATTATTATGTGTTAGACGTATTTAAAGTGATGGTTATATAATATACCGTTGCGGTACTCGTAGAAAATGCTATTCAATGGTGTCGAGAGTTCTAAGATAATGTTATTTATGTAACGAAAATTAGCCCCGAACACATAAATGAGGAAGGTCTCCTAAACATGTTACCCTTAGTATAAAAGGCCCCCACCATCTCATTCATGTGTGTGTTTTTCCATTCATTTGTTTGTAGATAGATAAAGTTCTTTGTTTCTCTCACTAGGAAATTCACACAACTCTTTGTTTTCTTTTAATTCTCATCTTAATCTAATCTTTCTTTTTTGTTTTAATCTTGTTATTGTTCTTCATCCCTTAATATCATTTCGTGCCCATCATCATCTTATTCATCAACATCTCAAGCCTCATATAGCATCTAGGAATTCGTGTTTAGTTCGTGTGTTTCTAGTCTAACAAGTGGTATCATTCGTCAAGGGATTCATGGTTAGCTTGTTTTTCGTGGTTTTCTCATCAAATCATTGAAAAACATATTGATTTTTTTTAGATTTAAGGTTGCTCTTCGCGTTTGGATTGATATTTTTTTGGCTCAAATATCAAAAAGTTTGCATTTTTATAGTTTTTTAGTTGGTATAATCCGTGAAAGTACACGTTTTTTCGTTGGATCCGATCAAAAAATTTAGTTTTTTTGAAGTTCGATTTTTTTGCATATTTATGGTTCTTATAAACCCTAAAAGACCGGAAATATCAAAAGTGTTGCAACCGAAATTTGGTGAAGTCTTGGAACCGGAATTGTACTTAAAAGACCGGAATTGTGTTAAGCACCGGAACCGGAATTGTTAGAAGTGTTCGAACCGGAGATGTCATAACCACCGGAACCGGAATTGTTATAAGCGTTTTGAACCGGAATTGTTATAAGTGTTTATAACCGGATTTCGGAGAAGTATAAGAACCGGAGATTCACTTTATTTTCAAACCAGAAATATCAAAACCCTCCTAGTACGTCTCCTACACTTGTCAAAACGGATTTAACGAAGTTAATTCCACCGGCAAGTAAGGTGTCAGATACTTAAATGCTGTGCACCAACACTTGGCCGATTTTGATAAGGTCATTTTGGAACGTACGACGGCTTCGGCCATAACAGAAGGTGAATGGAATTTTGAGCACACTAGACTGCGTTTCGAGACGAAATTGTTCCGTTTGTAAAGAATGTTAAAGCTTGTCTTAGTAATCTTGATCAAGATTTGCGTTTGGAAATAGAAGAAGTTAAACGTGTTTTCAATGAAATGAATGATGCTTGTGAAAACAGTTTACTTGAAATAGAACGAGTTTCACGCCAAAATGATCAGCTTCTAAAGCAAGTGATGTCTCATGATATAGTTTCCGTTTGTGTGAATAAATGTGTTGATAATGATTCTATTGTGCATAATGTTGAATCTGTGGATAATGTGGTAGATAGTACTTGTCACGAATCTGACGATGAGTTTTTAAAGCTTCAAGATTCATATTCTACGCTTTCAAAACGTTTTGATGAGGTTCAAACACATTGTATTTCGCTTGAATGCAAGCAACAATTTATTCAAGAAATCTTTGAAACGTCATTCGAAGGTGTTAATATCGATGATGCAAACTTTGAAAAGAATTTTCAATTGAATTTACAATCAAAACATCGTCAGCCAAGTGATAAAGTTGCTAAGTCTTTGCCGATAGACATAGAGAAATCTAAGGAGCTTAACTGTGTGAACGTACTTGAGGCCGCTGAGAATTTAAAACTTGATCTAGATAATCGAGTTTCCAAGATTTTGTCCAAAGTTGATAACTTAAAACAGAAAAATACACAACTCTTCGATTCAGTAAAGCCCGCACGTGCTAAAACCACTACACAGAATCAATCATTGATCGAACAATTGAATCGAAAGTCAGTGGAAATATCTGATTTGAGGGAACAAATTTGTGATAAAAATCTGGCTTTGACTGAGTTAAAGGAAACACTTCGTACCCTAAAAGGTAAGAATGTTGTGTGTTATTCCCATTCAATCCATAACACAAGATTTAGAGAGAGAAATAGTAGAAAAGTAGAGAGAGAAGTGGAAGGTTTACACTAAAACTAGGTGTTTTATGAAATGAACCAACACCCTCTTTCACATGTGAAAGAGGGTTATATATGCCACGACTCTAAGGCCTTTGTGGGCTTCATCTTGGGTCGGGCTTGGCTTTCACTTGGGCATACACCCCTAACTTATACAATATTAGCTTAAAGTCCAAGCCTGGTTAACCCGACTAATCCTATTACAATACAAGACCATTAACGACTAAGATGACCTATTACATTCTTGTTTGACTATATAAAATATAGGGCTAACAATCTCCCCCAATGTATCGGTCATCTTAAAAAGCATAAGATGATTGAGTGAATACATTCTTGTGGAGGTGATCTTCCTTCTTTGGTCTTGTATCTTGGTCTTGATCTTGTTTGCAATGGCTTTTGTTCCTTCATGCTTTTGTAATCTTTATCTTGAGCCTTTGTCATTTGACTTTGAGTGCTTGAGATCTTCATCTTGTGCTCCTTGTGACTAAGATAACCTTTTACATTCTTACATTCTTAGGTATCTTGATTATCGCCATCTTGTGCTCTTATGACTTCTGAATCGACATCGGTTAGTACACAGCTACGCCACCTTCTTGATATGCAGCAACATATATAGACACGGATAAAATGGCTTTGAACATTTCATCCTAACTCGGTAGCGTTTTACCTCCGTTCGGTGAAGATCGTTAGACGGTATCAGATACCGTACCTGTGATCGGGTAGACTCGATTAAGAACCTCCTTGACAGGGTTTCCCGGCGGTAATAGCCAGTTCTCTTTACTCGACCGTCTCAAAGCAGACTGCGAACGTAAAGAGTGAATCATAAGGATAAATTATCCGTCTGATTAGAGTCGTTAATTCAGAATTCCTAGAACAAGTTTGATTCTAAAAGAATCGCACCATTGTTGCTTTCCAGTTTGTCACAAGCTTGATTCATAGAGAATCTTGCGAGTCACCTACTGCAGTGCTGTTTGATGTTGACACTGGAAGGATTTCCATTCGTCACTGTGATCACTAAGGAGTGTCACTCTGAATGTTCTGGCAAGATCACACGGATTTTGCGAAGAAACCTGGAATCAAGTTTGAATCAATTAAGAATCGAAACTTAGTTGCTTTCCAGTTCTCACAAGTTTGATTCGTGTAGAATCGCACAAGTTACCTACCATGAGCTTGTTTAATGCTGACTCAAGCAGGATTTCCATCTTCATTGTGAATCGTATCACTCAGATGTTCTGGCAATATCACAAGGATAATGCGTAGGACTCGATTGTGTCCTAATGAGATCTCTTTTGGCTCTAGACTCAATAAGTGCATTTTGGTAATCGGAGGCTGGAGCAGACTGCCACCTTTTCAATATTAACTAACTCGGAGTGAGAGAGTCAATAGATACGTGTTGATCTCCGTGACAATGAGACAAGTTTCTTTTGAGAGAAACTCGAATGGCTGGGAAGGGTTGTGCATTGCATCACTGGGTCCATGATGATTTGTCTTCAATAGATGTATTGACCCGGTTTCTGCCTAAGTTGCATATACTATTCAACTCCTTCAATGCTTACCAATACGTCATCACTAGCACCTTGTTGTGATTGTTCTAGTGCTAACTTAAGTAATTGGTCCGCATTTAGCTTCATTCAACTCCATCTTTCCTAAGGACAACTATTTCTAGCTATGGAATGTCCTTGGGTAGATCCCTCCGGTTCTGGTTAGATCATAGGACTTAGTTTCCTATCCTAAACCACCTTTTTACTCCAACGTTCCATCCTGGATAGTAGGTTGTTTTGGGTATCGATCGTAACCATAAAACCATTGAAAACCATTCAAAGTGCTTGATAAAAATCAAAACTTTTAACACTCTGAAAGTTTTACATTTCCGAAAAGCTCCCCATACACACATGCATTGATATACGGAATAGTTTGGCATGTGAAGGAAAGAGTTGCACTTGAGTCTTTAAGATCACATGTTGTGATATATTACATTTTAATCACATTTTCTCCCCCTATCTCTAATATAAAAATATCATTTTAGAGATACCAATTGATTAAAATATGACAATATCTGAAAACCGATTGGGAGAGAAACATGTGTGCACGCATGAATCATGGAACATTGAGTCGGGTAGCTCCCCCTCAACAATATATGTGTGTCTTGAGACAAAATTTGACAAAATTTTGGAAAAACGACACCACAAAATATGTTGAGGTACGGAGATGAAATGCCTTTTCCGATATAATATATTACATTTGACAATTTCATTTCGGAATGTGTTGGATACATAAAATATGAAAAAATTTTAGATGTACCCAACAACATTAAAGACTTGATTTTAAAACGCTCCCCCTAAAAAATTGATCAAAATAACATATGACAATTTTGAGATATAAAAACCACATATGAGGAAGGGAGTGTTGAACAGACAATTTTGAAAGATTTAGAAAAACCTTTTGAGAAATTCTTGAAAAATTGTGTTCAACGGTTTTAAAATAATCAGGATAGAAGACTTCTCTTCTATTGCTTAGGGAAAGCGCACTAAAACGTACACTTCCCTTTCGGGTCCGTTTTTCATGAGCTCAAAACTTTGATTGTTTTGTGACAAGCTCATGACCGAGAAAAATAAATTTCTCGTTGAGAAGGATAAGTTATCGTCCGTGATAAACTTTCCTTATTTGAGGTCCGAGTCCTAAGCTGTGATGCGCTTAGAAGTCATTATGAGAGAATATCAAGCAGCTTCATTTTCTAAAACCTCCAAGTCTTCCGGAGTCATATACTTCATACCAAGATGGCCAACGAGATACTGAAACCTATTTTAAGATAGGGCTTTAGTAAACAAGTCTGCTATCTGGTACTCAGTTTTGACGAAGTATAATTCCACGATACCACGTTCTACTTGTTCCTTGATGAAGTGATATATGACTGCGATGTGCTTGGTACGGGAGTGCTGAACCGGATTGAAAGAGATGGCTATGGCCGACTTTGAGTCAAAATACATAGGTATTTTTATCAAAGTGGAAGCCATAATCTGTGAGTTGAGTTCTCATCCAAAGGACTTGAGCACAACACGCAGATAGAGCCACATATTCTGCTTCAGCTAATGAGAGCGAAGTGCAATCCTGCTTCTTTGACGACCAGCTGACAAGCTTGTCTTCCCCTATAAATTGTACGCTACCAGAAGTGCTTTTTCGACTATCAAGGCAACCTGTGTGATCAGAATCTGAAAAAGATGTTAGATGAAAACCGGTTCCCTTCGGATACCAGAGTCCCATGTGAATGGTATTCTTAAGGTACCGAAAGATCCGTTTAACCTATTTGAGGTGCTTTTGAGTAGGTCTGGCTTGATATCGTGCACAATAGCATGTGGCATGATGAATATCAGGCCTGCTGGCTGTAAGGTACATAAGTGACCCGATCATACTACGATATCGCGTTTGATCTACGGGATATGAGTACAAGTCAGCGTCTAGGGATGTGGTCGACAATGGTGTACCAACGCGAGCACATGAGGTCATACCATGCTTTTTAAGTATCTCTTGAGCATACTTAGCTTAGTTTATGAAGGTACCACGTGGGGATTGATGAATCTGGAGGCCTAAAAAGAATTTTAGCTCCCCCATCATTGACATTTCAAATCTGCTGTGCATTAATTTTTCAAAACTTTTTGAAAGTTTTGGGTTCGTAGAACCAAAAATAATGTCATCAACATAAACTTGCACTAGCAGTATGTCATCCCTATATTTATTAGTAAAGAGAGTAGGATCAATAGAACCTTTGGAAAATCCTTTGGAAACCAAGAAGTTTGATAGTTCTTCGTACCATGCCCTTGGAGCTTGTTTAAGTCCATATACAGCCTTCTTGAGACGGTAGACTTTGTCAGGATGATAAGGATCGATGAATCCTTCTGGCTGATTCACATACACTTCTTCCTTCAAATGACCGTTGAGAAAAGCAGTTTTAACGTCCATCTGAAAAACCGTGAAGCCCTTATGTGCAGCATAAGCAAGGAATATCCTGACTGCTTCCAAACGAGCGACAGGAGCGAATGATTCATCATAGTCTATGCCTTTTTGGTGACGGTATCCCTTAACCACAAGACGAGATTTGTTTTTGATGATGGTTTGTTCTTCATCTAGTTTGTTTTTCCAGATCCATTTGAAATCTAAAATTGACATTCCATAGGGTCGGTCAACAAGTTCCCAAACATTTAGGCGTTCAAACTGATGAATTTCGTCTTGCATTGATTCAATCCACACATGATCAGTCATGGCTTGTTTGATGTTTGTAGGTACAGTTGAACTCACGGTGAGTGCATACATGCACACATCGCCATCGGTTTCGAGTTGTCTGCGTGTTCGAACCGGTTGTGAAGGATTTCCAATGACTTGTTCCAATGGATGATCACGTGTCCAATGGTGAGTGGATGGATATCGTTGGTAGAATGTATGCATGTTGGATGGATCAACATGTTGAGTAGAAGACTCTCAGACTTCACGTACCGGTGTACCGAACGGGTTGATAAATTCTTCTTCGTCGGGTTATGCATCGACTGCTTGATTGTTGTTTCCTCCTTCAGCATTGACGGTTGGTGATGTTGGTTTTATGACTGTTTCTTGAGTTTGTTGAGTATCCACTGGAATTGTCTCTTGAGCAACGGTTGCTGAAGTAGATGCAGTTGTGTCTTGTTGACTTTGTTCGGGTGCATCAGCAGTAATGACAGCGGAAGGCTTTGACACAACTTGATTGTTTCCATAGTAATATTCATCAAACATTGGATCATATAAATCAACCAACTCATTCATTTGTGTCGTATCGGTCGAGTCTGCTGTAGGAGTACTTTGTTGACATTCTTGCACGGGACGTACACTGTTTTGTGTAGGTGCCATTGCTGGACATTGAGGTGCAGGACTTGAGCTGTTGTGATCAAGTACCATTTGTGGAAATTCGTCAAAGTTCACATGAATTGTTTCGACAATAATCTTTGTTTTCTTGTTGTAAACTCGATATCCTTTCGACAATGTAGCATACCACAAAAATACATGCAACACCTTTTTCTTTCATCTTGTCGAGATTCTCACCGTCTTTAAGAATGTAGCATAAAGATCCAAATACGTGAAAGAATTTAGCAGTAGGTTTCCTGCCATTGATGATGTGGTAAGGTGTCTTTTCATGTCTAGGGATGACGAGAGAACGATTCTGAGTATAACAGGCGGTTGCAATAGCTTCAGCCCAGAAGAATAGTGGTAATTTTGAAGCAGAAAGCATTGTTCGAGCAGCCTCAACCAAAGTACGGTTCCGCCTTTCGACAACGCCGTTTTGTTCAGGAGTTCGAGCAATAGACGTTTGATGTTCGATGCCTTCTTCTTGAAAGTAAGATTGCAAGTTCTTGTTCAAAAATTGAGTACCCCTATCCGTTCTTACGGTTAAGACTTGAGCTTGAAGATTGCGTTGTATCATCTTGAGAAAGTTTTTGAGAACCTCTGGTGTTTCATCTTTGGACCTTAAGAAGAAAGTCCATGTGTATCTAGAGTAATCATCAACAATCACGAGAATATACTTTTTCTCGTTAATACTCTCTACACGCATGGGACCACATAAATCCATGTGTAGAAGTTCCAATCGTCCTTTTGAGCTTGGGGTAGTCTTTGATTTGAAAGACTTCCGTTTTGCTTTCCCCAACTCACAAGAAGAACAAAGATGGTCTTTGACGAATTTTAACTTTGGGAGACCGGTCACAATATCTTTTTTCGAAAGCAAGTTGATGGTGTCAAAGTTGAGATGTGACAATCGTTGATGCCATAACCATGCTTGAGATGATGAAGCTTTAGCCATTAAGCAAATTGGATTTGTTGAGGATGTGTCTTGAAGAGTTATTGTGTAGAGATCAGAACCACGAGAACCTGTAAGAAGGTCATTCTCATCATAGTCTCTAACATAGCAAGTAGATTTCCGAAAAGCCACTTCCAAATCCGCATCACAAAATTGAGCAGCCAAAAATAAATTGTGATTCAGTCCCTCGACGTAATAAACTCGTTTGATAGTGAGATTTCCTTGAACCAAGTCGCCATATCCAATTATCGGTGCAAACTGATCATTTCCAAACCGCACCGTACCCAGAAACTTCTCCACGAAGTTAATGAGAAGCTTGAGATTTCTCGTCATGTGCTTTGTGCACCCGGAGTCCATTATGAATAGGATGATTTCGACGAGCTGCAGAAGAATTAGAAGACAATGTAGAATTTGACAAATGGGAGCCCTTGATAGAAACGGGTTCCAAAATAGTAGTGGACCTAGATTCTAAAGGCAAGCTAACATTCATAAACCCAATTAGAATAGGGGTTGTCTTAGGTACCCATTTGTATCCGGGTGGTGTAAATCTTGAATACCCCCGTGTACATGTCCTAATCATGTTCTCATAAAGCTTCTTTAACCTGCTTTGTTTACGTAGAGTAGTGGATTCTAACGCACTTAGTTTCTTAAGTGCTTAATCAGTGGTTTGGTTCAAAGTTCTTGTGGGTTCTCTAGTACTAGTGGGCACAAGAATAGGCTTCCTAGTTCTAGCATTCACGCCATTATGAATAAGAGCGCGAGCATCATGATTGAAAGTACGAACACATTTGCCACATTCAACACAAACAAATTCAACATTCGAGGTCTTAGCATTTAAACTGTCATTACATGCAGTTACAGACGTTTTATTCTTAGAAAACTTAAAATTCCTACGGTGGTCTTCTACTTCCAACTTCTTTCCTTGACTATTGTCAGGCATGCCCTTATCTTGCATTCTATTTCTCTTAAGTTGTGGTCCGCTAACGCTAGTAGTGGGGATTACTCCTGTAGAAGAAGACACACATTGATTAGTTTTCTTAATATTCTGAGGTAACCGCGATGTTCTGGTTTGAGTGGGCTTAGTGTTCATCTTATACATTCCAGGTGCTATCACATTGGTACTCTTATCATTTCCTATCTTAGGCAAAGTCCGTGGGGATTGTTCCAAAATAGATGATTTAGGGCATTTAACCGCATTCGGTTGACGAACGACGGATGGTTTACCCAATTCAGACTTTCCTTTCATTTTCTCAATGAGTTTTTGTAACTCACTGATGGCTATGTCCCTTTCTTTTAGCTGAGCTTTCAAATCATTTATTTCGAAACCTTTTTCATTTAGTTGACGAAACGAAGAAGCTGCCACTTCTTGACACTTTTTATGATTATGAGATTTATCACCTTTTTGTAAAGCAAGTTCAAGAGATTTGGAGTGTTTCTCAAGTTGGGAAAAACTTTTCAAAAGTTTGTTATATGACTGAATTTGTTTCGAAAGCTCGACTTCAATATTGCGACATTTCTCGTCCGATTCTGACACAAGACATGCTACATGACAATTTTGATCAAGATCGGTATACACACCAAGTATAGCATTCATATGATCAGCATAAAAGTATTCCTTAGAAAGTCGATCAATTTCGTTAGAAAGTTGGTGTTCTTGTGTCTTTAATTTAGTTTGAAGAAAATCAACTTCATTTTCAAGAGATTTAACATAACTTAAATCAATTAACATTTCCTCAGTGAGAGCTTTATAAAACATTTCCACGTTTTTTGAAAGGTCATCAATTGTTGGAACAATGCATTGTTGAATGACGACTTCTACTTGTGGGTTAGGTTTAATATTCCAAATGGTATCCCTAGAAACGTTTTCATAGTCGGCGACACCTTTGTACAAATTTAAAACCCCTTGTTTTATAAACTCAAATTGCTGAACACTTTTGCTTTTTTCATCCCATTTACGTTTTTCATCCGAAATTTGTTTTTCTATCAAAATTGATTGCTTTTTGAAACTCCTTTTGAAAGAAACTTTCTTTTAGGGTTCATCACTTGGTGGTGGAACACTATTATACATCTTTTGTTCTTTGGAAAGTTCTTTTTGAGGAACAAACTTAATATAATTATCAGAATCAGAAAGGTTTATTAAATCACTTAAGTTTGATCGACTTTCTTCTTGTTGATGAATGATTTCGTCGCAGTCAGGGGAAAGCATAAGAGCAAGATTATCGACATAGCAACCGATATCATAAAGAGCAGGCTTGGTACTTTGAACTTTCTTGAGATATTCAGGCTTGACAAAACTCGTTTTCATATTTCTATTGAGCATATTCATAGTTTGAATAGACTGACCCGTTTTGTAAACAATGTTGTTTAACGTGTCGACTATCTTTTCTAAAGCAAGAATTTTTTCAATATCATTTTCTTCACGAGTTTTATAAAGCTCAATTTCTTCTTTGTTAACCGACTCTAATTCAGTAATTTGGATATGTAGTAGCAGTTGTTCTTCAAGGTCCAATATCTTTTGTTTTGACATATGTGTTGGGTCAAAAAGTTGATCTGGCAGAAACTCAAAAATGAAGAAAACATGAAGTTATTGTCCAAGCGTTGTCAAGACCAATTTAGGCGTTGACAAGAGTTAATCCAGCGTTGTTGGCTCAAGAGTTGTCGTGTGCAATTCATGAGTTGTTACATGCAATTCAAGAGTTGACAGAATTGTAGACAAGAAGCTTTTAGAAGATTCTATTTGGATATATATGCAGGATATATTCTGTATATAGTTATTTAAATAGAAGATTCACATGTTTATTCATTCTTATCTCTTGTAAACCCTAATCCTTACACTATAAAAGGAACCAAGGGTATTAGGTTTATTCATATAACTTTCATATACAATGTAAACCTAAAGTGTGTGTCGACTAGGTGTGGGATTCAATGTAGACACACCTAGTGGTTGTTCGTTATTAATATAATGGGCAATTCAATTGTGTTTTAATTCATGTTATTGTGCCTAAACACCTTGTTAATGGTTGTTGTTTTAATTCCGCTTTGATTATCTAATCATATGAACAATGATCATTCCTAGTTGCTTAAAAGATCCGGAAACCAAGGTTTCCACAATTGGTATCAGAGCCTCGTGGCTCGTGATGCTAGGACCAACAAGGTGTTCGTGTATGGTGAAAAGAAGAAAAATCCGTCTAGGGTTTTTCTGGACGTTTTTGTGTGCGCAACAGTATTCAGAAGGTCATAACGTTTGATTGAACGGTTGGATCGTCACGAAATTTTATATGTGTGTTCTACATACATATATCTAAACATCCACCGGAGGGATTGTCGAGTTTTATCCCCAGGAAAAAGTTATTAAACGTCAAAGTCAGCAGTGAGTGAATGCAGATTTCTGTGAACAGCCATGTTCAAAACACGATCTCTCCTTCGTTAACCGTTGGATCATCGTGATTTTTGAACTGTAGATTCTTGGCACTTGTGTCTAGGATCTCACCGAAGGGATTTTCGATCTGAGCTCTAATGAAGACGTTATTCAAGGTCGAAGTTCACTGTTTAAGGTATTAATGTTTTGCTTTTTCACATAAAATCATGAACTAGGGTTCCCTCAAACCCTAGATCGACATAAAAAGCAGAAGATTATAAGGTTTGTGGCTGGTTTAATTCAAGATATTACATGATCTAAGGTTAATTTACAAAACCCTAAGTTAGGTTTTTGATACAGAAAGTTCACACACCCTAGATCCACAATTTCTGTAGTAGCAGCCAAAGAAAGAATTTTCATGTGGTGTTATATTACGAGAGTATATTAAGGAAGAGATGGTCCCAGAATGTTATATCACGTGAGATTGAAGTCAATGAAACAAGACAGGGAGTTTGTTGATCGACTGTTGTAGCAGATAGAGACGTATGTTTTTTTTCATGTGATCTTGAAAACGAATGGAGGAGCAGAACTATTGGACGAAAGATTAATGTTTCTCGTTTCTTTATTACTGATCCCAAAGATGAAAAAAGTGTACTATCTTCCAATGGTCCACGTTTTTATAATGAAAAGGGAAACACAATGGTGCTGCAAGTTGATGGTTAGTACTATTTTATTTGGTTCATGGTCCCAATGTTGTTGCCCATTGCATATGACGTGAAAATAGGGAAGCAGCTAGTATCTATGTTCACACGGTTCAAAAGATTTGATTGGTCAAAGGCACTTTGTGTTCACACGGTGCCTCAAAAGTGATTGGTGGAATCATATATTTACATGGTAATAGCATATTAGTTTCTTCATGTGAACACAAACTAGGATCGTGTGAAACTACTTTCGTTTGAAGGACAATGATGGTGACGTGATGATTTTTAGGACATGGAGGTCAGTCGTATATCCTTTGATGAGTTAAGCATAACGATCTTTTAGAAAGAAGAGGAGTGTGATCTATCAAGTTTGGAATATAAACATAGGGATATAAACTTGGTAATCACATATCCAGAGATCACGGTTTAAATTTGGATGTGATTTGTTGCCCTAAGTGACGAGACGCTGACAAGTTTGGAATTGACGCTGACAGGAAGAATTTTGACGCTGACAGAATAAGTCAACGCTGATAGAGTTGACAGTGTTGTCCGATATATGGTATTTCAAGCGCTGATAAGTATTGTCCGATATTGGACAATACAACTGATAGAGATATTGGACAGAAGTGGATATTGGACGACACAAGGAAGGCTGCTGTTTGAGAAAATTGGTACGTTTTTAGCACACAAAAAGAAGGAAATTACACACGAAGGTACATGGAATCTCCGTTTTAATCTAGAATATCATGTTGATATTTATGGCTCGGATATTTTTCAAAGGAATTAATGATCTTAAAGCGAGTTAACAACTATTTGTGGGAATTTGATGGGTATTTTAAACTATGTAATTAGGATGGCCTTGAGAGTGGCTTTTACATATGGTATGAAGATGTTATTCCATTAAATTCATCATGAAGAGGTGTTGGCTTAAGGGGAAGAATTCTTATGATAAGTTTGATGATTGAAGAAGATTTTCGCGAGTTTGTGTTCTATCATATCTTAAAGTCGTGCACTCCCAGTCATAGACTTTAAAGATAACTTGTTCGTGCTTTTAATGGTTGGTGACGAAGACTTGTCATAACACTTGAAGGAGTTACATTATCGTGCTCAGTGTCTCACAAAGGATGAGAATATTGACAAGGGATCGAGGTCTACTTATACTTTGTACCATGAGTATAAGTTCTTAGTCACGTGGATAATACAAGACATGGAACACAAGGTTGGGTTATTCTACTTCTACATCAAACATATTATACTAATTGTTCTTCAAGATCATTACATAGAGCTACATTTGGAGAATCTTCAAAGATTGCAACATTGTTTACTTTCCTGTTGATGTGACAAAAAGGGGAAGAAATACACGCTACACTTGAGGGGAAGCAATTTGAAGATCATGTACAACTTACAAGAGATACACATAGAGTTTTGCCACTATCAACTAGGGGAAGATTGTTGGGTCAAAAAGTTGATGTGGCAGAAACTCAAAAACGAAGAAAACATGAAGTTATTGTCCAAGCGTTGTCAAGACCAATTTAGGCGTTGACAAGAGTTAATCCAGCGTTGTTGGCTCAAGAGTTGTCGTGTGCAATTCAAGAGTTGTTACATGCAATTCAAGAGTTGACAAAATTGTAGACAAGAAGCTTTTAGAAGATTCTATTTGGATATATATGCAGGATATATTCTGTATATAGTTATTTAAATAAAAGATTCACATGTTTATTCATTCTCATCTCTTGTAAACCCTAATCCTTACACTATAAAAGGAACCAAGGGTATTAGGTTTATTCATATAAGTTTCATATACAATGTAAACCTAAAGTGTGTGTCGACTAGGTGTGGGATTCAATGTACACACATCTAGTGGTTGTTCGTTATTAATATAATGGGCAATCCAATTGTGTTTTAATTCATGTTATTGTGCCTAAACACCTTGTTAATGGTTGTTGTTCTAATTCCGCTTTGATTATCTAATCATATGAACAATGATCATTCCTAGTTGCTTAAAAGATCCGGAAACCAAGGTTTCCACAATATGAATTTCGTGTGTTACTTCAGAACAATATTGTTCATTGAGCACCTTACTTCATATACCAAACCATTAGCTATCGCAACCTGTCGATCAGCTTCTTTTACATAATCACACTCTTTAAGCCTGTCTATCTCCTCGGCTAAGGATGTGTTTGCTTGCTTCAAACGTTTATTAGCCTCTTTGTTTTCCTCAATTTCATGTTTTAAAGAATCAATAATAGACGCAAGCAAATCACGGTCCTCATCCGGGTCAGTATCCTGAACAGCTTTTCCGTCATCATTACACATATGCTGTGAATCCGTAGAGATATTGCTATCCTCCGTGTCCATTACATATGTGTCATTGATGCTTTCGGGTTGCTCAGGATGCCGTCGTTCATTAGCAAACACATTATAGTTATCATGTGATGATACCTTTTCAAGTGTCTCAGAATCATAGATGGGTCCAGAAGTATCAGCAGTCTCTGGGATCACTTCTTGAATCTTTGCCATGTATACATAATGTGCCTCCAACTCTTGATCATCGGCTTCATCATCAGTGTCATCACGCCAATCAACTTCATCTGCTGTGAGTGGAATCCATGCTTCTTCTTTCTTGCACATCAACATCTTTTCCTTGTGATATCCCGAATCCTTAACCCATTTTGGCTTCTTACATTCCCTAGCCATGTGTCCAAATCCCTTGCAGTTGAAGCATTGAATCCCAGTCTTCTGCACCATTGGAGTGCCTACAGTATCTCTATCCCCAACTTGATTCAGCATCCTCTGATTATCATACCTAGCATCACGATCATACCTAGGTACATGATCAACTTCCTTATATCTAGCATTGGATGATGATCTGAGGTTGTTGTTGGTAGGTTTGTAGATCTTCTTATAAGTTGTGGTGAGTAAGGACATGAGTTCCTCAATCTTCTTATCCCTTGAAGTTTGTTCATCATCACTGTCTCCATCTGACTCGGTGTCATACTTTAGAGGTGGAGTGGGGACAATTGCTTTTGCTTTGTGTTTAGTAGCAGCTAGAGGTTTGGTGGATGAGCTTGATGATTTTGAGGAATGAGTAGGTGGTTGTTGACGGGGAACGGGTTTTGTTGAAGTAGCAGCCACAAAAGCAATAGAGTTAGCAGACCGTTCTGCCTTTTCAGCCCTTAGTTCATTCACTTCATTCTGATGTTGTTTTAAGATATCATAAAGTTTGTGATAGGAGATGGTCTTGATATCCTCCCTTTGTTTGACCAAAGTCACAAACCTTCGCCATTCCGGTTTGAGTTGAAGTAGAAACTGAACATTGGCATGATGATTAGAGATGGTGCACTGATTTCTTACAAGTTCATTCATCATTTTGTAAAATCTCGAGTAATATGAGTCAATGGATTCACCATCTTCGGATGTGAATTTTCCAAACTCCCAAAGTAGATTAGTCTCGAGATCTTGAACATTTATCGACTCACCTTGCTTCAATCGATGAATTGCATTCCACATTTCCATAGCATTTGGACATGCATCAACCGTGAAATAGATATCGTTATCAATCCCAGTGAGTATGTAGTTAACAACATCGGCTTCAGCTTGGAGGAGTTTCTTTTTCTCAGCAGGACATGTGTCAAAATCCTCCATAGCTCGTATAGTTGATGAAGTACCTCTGCCCGTGTGGTAATTGGTCTGAATTCAAAAACTGGAGGTGGATTCTCAAGGCAGTGACGAAGAGCAGTTCGGTTTTCTTTTCCGTCGAGAAATCTGAGAAAACGAGATCTCCATTGAACGTAACAACCGGCAGTGAGCACAGGTGGATTACCGTTGCCACCTTGTTCCAAACGGATTTGATTAGCAGTTGCAATGTTGATGTTGTTGTTAGACATGGTGAATACTTGTGAATGAATTGCAGATCTTAGTGGATTTGTTGTGATGAGGTGTGGTTGAAATTTCATAGAGTTCCGAGAATCTTCAGTCCGACAATAAATTCCTCAGTCCGACAAAACGGTAAGCCGAAAAATTTTGAATTGCCAAATTTTGAAATTAAGTTAGAAATAGCCAAAAACTAGTAGGGAAAAAATTTGAATTTACTTGACCCAAAATTTTTTAACTCTTTTTTTAATCTTCGTGTAAACTATGTTCCGAGACTAGTCTAGATAGTGGCTAAGTCTAATAAGTACTCAAACAAAATTTTGATGTCCATCGCTATACCCATCGCACTCTTAGATCGTACTCAGATCGTAGTCCTTGATCGTACTCTTGGATCGTAGTCACTAGATCGTTCTCAGATCGTAACGTTGGATCGTAGTCAGTGATCACAACGAGTGATCGTAGCCTATGATTGCACTCCTTGATCGTAGTGAGTGATCGCACTCCAGATCGTAGTGGGTGATCGCAGTGAGTGATCTCACTCTGGATCGTAGTGAGTGATCGTAGTTAGTGATCGCACAATGGATCGTAGTGAGTGATCGTACTCCTTAGATCGCAGTGAGTGATCGCACTCTGGATCGTAGTGAGTGATCGTGATATTGGATCGCAAGTAGAAACCCCAGGTTTATGCAATCGCAATACACAGATCGTACCAAGGAATCAAAAATACCCCTTTTTTCTCGGATAGTACTAGAACACAACAAATTCGTGATTTTTAGCCTAAAAATGAATCAAGCACCCAAAATTTTTGTGTTTTTAACCAAGATAACAATACCAAATCACTACCAATAGAAAGTAGATGATTTTTATCAAGAATGAACCATAAAAACACCAAAAAGATTTTGGTACGTGACTTTTAGAGCAAGATAGGCACGAAAAATCAAGAACACAACACACGAATCTTCAATCACCTATCCACTATAGGCTCTGATACCAAATGTTATTCCCATTCAATCCATAACACAAGATTTAGGAGAGAAATAGTAGAAAAGTAGAGAGAGAAATGGAAGGTTTACACTAAAACTAGGTGTTTTATGAAATGAACCAACACCCTCTTTCATATGTGAAAGAGGGTTATATATGCCACGACTCTAAGGCCTTTGTGGGCTTCATCTTGGGCCGGGCTTGGCTTTCACTTGGGCATACGCCCCTAACTTATACAATATTAGCTTAAAGTCCAAGCCCGGTTAACCCGACTAATCCGATTACAATACAAGACCATTAACGACTAAGATGACCTATTACATTCTTGTTTGACTATATAAAATATAGGGCTACCATTGTGGATAACGCAGCCACTGTCTCAACATCGTCCTCTAGTGCAATCAAAATGAACCTTATAGCCGTCACACCACTTAACAAGGGACCTAGGACTAAACCATCTCAAAATTTGGTCACTAAAGATAAGGCGGAATCAAAACCAGCTTCTAATATTCCCGTGTTGCCTACTACATGAGTGAGCACCACTACTAAGGCTCAAAGATCTAAGCTTAAAAGAATCAAGAAGAATGATAGGATCTTGCCCCCATCTAGTAGTCAAGTGAAGAATAAAGTAGAAGCCCATCCTAGGAATGTTATTTCTGTTTTGAATAAAAAGAATCATGTAGCTAAACCTAAAGGCTCTGCGGTTGTGCAGCGCTCTAAGCCTACTTTGAATTCTAATTTGAAATGTTGGAATTGCAATGAATGTATGTTTTCTAGTCGTCATGATTCTTGCCTTATTGACCATGTGAATGAGATGTATGCCCGGAAAAATGGATTAGAATGGAAACCGACTAGGAAAGTGTTAACCCAAGTTGGTTGGATGTGGCGCCCCACTGATAGAACTTTCACTATAGTAGGAAATATGTGCCCTTTAACTAGGATCACTCCCACTAAAGTGAAGAAAGCGTGCCCTTTAACTAGGAGTACCAAGGCTACCAAAACACAAGCGTGTCCTTTAACTAGGAACACCAACACTACTGTAGGAACAAAGTGCCCTTTAAATAGGTCTACTCCCACTGTAGTGCCCGCTAATACTCCAAAACCTAAGAAAGTTGGAACAGTAAAACCTGTTAGTGCTAAAACTCACATCAGAAAACGCAGGAAATCTAAGGGTCACACAAATGTTAGCACTTTTGATAATCTTATATCTGTATCTGCTAACACTCAGTAACCAATAGTTTCCAATGCATTGTCTACTGTTGTTATTGAAAACAGGTTCGATTGAGCCCGGTATTGTTATTTATTGTCACTACCTCCCCGTGTCAGGATTGGGTAATTTGCGCGCCTGCTGCCTTCCTTGGATGTGGTAGCCGTTTCTCAGGCTCCCTCTCCGGAATCGAACCCTAATTCTCCGTCACCCGTCACCACCATAGTAGGCCACTATCCTACCATCGAAAGTTGATAGGGCAGAAATTTGAATGATGCGTCGCCGGCACGAAGGCCGTGCGATCCGTCGAGTTATCATGAATCATCGCAGCAACGGGCAGAGCCCGCGTCGACCTTTTATCTAATAAATGCATCCCTTCCAGAAGTCGGGGTTTGTTGCACGTATTAGCTCTAGAATTACTACGGTTATCCGAGTAGCAGATACCATCAAACAAACTATAACTGATTTAATGAGCCATTCGCAGTTTCACAGTCTGAATTTGTTCATACTTACACATGCATGGCTTAATCTTTGAGACAAGCATATGACTACTGGCAGGATCAACCAGGTAGCATTCCTCTTCGACATCGCTCCACGGCTGGACAAGCCAACACGCATCGCTAGTCGTTTTATAGAAGCGAAACGCTAAAACAAAGGGCAAACAAGAATCGTTTAGATCCCATGCCCACTTTATGTTCCGTATACAAGAAACCAAGCGATGCTCAATGTGCCACAATGTCGAAGCTTGCGCTTCAACAAGGCGGATCAAAGAGAACGCATTAAGGTTCACCTCACGCCGCAAATGCAACGCAAGGCGAAATGTAAATTTTGATCTATCCAACCGATACCATTGATTAGGTATGCAACACAGGAAACCCACTAGACGCTCAAGGCGATACAAGCCTTGTCGCACTACTGAAGAGGTATGAGAGCATGGAAGTTGTTGCAAGCGCCGCAGCCAACCACACGTAACAAACCAAACACCACTCATGCACCTTTACGGTAAACATCCCCGAAGCCACCCCAACTAGTAGCCACCCACTCTGCACAAAGGCCAAGCAAGCAACCAAAAGCCAAAACAGCCCCAGAATGCACCGAACGATACGGAATCAGGAAACCCGACGATGGATAACAATGCATCGTCTCTTGTCGGTGTATTTACATCGAGCTCAATTCGCTAAACATGCCCCGAGTAACCATCAGCCATGTAATTTGCGATCCCCAGTCAAACCAAAGATCAAGCGCATCCATGTTTGCCTGCGTAGTTTGCAACTACGCTTAAGCGTTCAGTAATTTGCAATCCCAGTCAAGCTGGCGTTAGAGCGCATCCCGTCGGCAAGGCAATAAAGTCGGGTCACAAAGAAAGAATGTGAAACGAATTTCGTTCATTTAGCAAATACACAAGATTGGAAGCATCAAAACCCACCGTCCCACGCAAATTGATGACCGAGTACCTATCGTAGATTTTTTTAAAGTCTACGATAGGTACCCAGTCATCGGCAGGCTTGATTGTCTTATCAAGCCCGGTTGGTGCCTTACGCGGCCAACACCAACTAAAGGGGCGGAGTTGCGATCAACATTAAGTTCGGAGCACACAACATTCGGTTCTCGAGCCTAAATGGTGCCTTCCCTTGTCTGCCTTTCCAACCCCTACCACCCCCCTATATATACTTTAAGCAAAAAAACTTAAGTGACAGGAACAGACATTAAATTTTTGAGGAATCATACTTTTTTTTTCAAGTCTCTACGGCGTGCGAGAGACCATCGGGACGAGTTTACGGCAGGCCGAGGAACTGAAGTCGCAGTCCTACGACGTGCCTTGGAATCGTCTGGAACCAACCAAGTCGTTACGGCGTGCGAGTAACCATCGGGGATGGTTTACGACGTCCGAGGATCCTCGATCAACCAAGTCGTTACGATGTGCAAGGATCGATCGGGGCAGGATTACGTTGTGCAAGGATCCTCGATCGGGCCAGGTTTACGATGTGCGAGCATCGTTAATCAGTTCAGGTCTACGACGGGCCGAGGAACCTTGATCGGTTCCGATCTCGCTTCTTAGGATAGCCTATATCGAACCTCGTACATTCTGGCCATCCTTCCCCCATTTTGGCCACCAAGGTAACGAGTGACCATGGTACCCCCTATATATACTTTAAGCAAAAAAACTTAAGTGACAGGAACAGACATTAATTTTTTGAGGAATCATACTTTTTCATCCAAGTCGCTACGACGTGCGAGAGCCCATCGGGATGAGTTTACGGCAAGCCGAGGAACTGTAGTCGCAAGCCTACGTCGTGCCTAAAATCATCGTTAACCAACCAAGTCTTTTACGATGTGCAACGAATCATCGGGAAATTCTACGTAATCCCTCGGAATCGCCCGGACAGGCCTACGTCGCCCGGACAGGCCTACGTCGTGCCTAAAATCATCGTTAACCAACCAAGTCTTTTACGATGTGCAACGAATCATCGGGAAATTCTACGTAATCCCTCGGAATCGCCCGGACAGGCCTACGTTGTGCCTAAAATCATCGTTAACCAACCAAGTCTTTTACGATGTGCAACGAATCATCGGGAAATTCTACGTAATCCCTCGGAATCGCCCGGACAGGCCTACGTCGCCCGGACAGGCCTACGTCGTGCCTAAAATCATCGTTAACCAACCAAGTCTTTTACGATGTGCAACGAATCATCGGGAAATTCTACGTAATCCCTCGGAATCGCCCGGACAGGCCTACGTCGTGCCTAAAATCATCGTTAACCAACCAAGTCTTTTACGATGTGCAACGAATCATCGGGAAATTCTACGTAATCCCTCGGAATCGCCCGGACAGGCCTACGTCGCCCGGACAGGCCTACGTCGTGCCTAAAATCATCGTTAACCAACCAAGTCTTTTACGATGTGCAACGAATCATCGGGAAATTCTACGTAATCCCTCGGAATCGCCCGGACAGGCCTACGTCGCCCGGACAGGCCTACGTCGTGCCTAAAATCATCGTTAACCAACCAAGTCTTTTACGATGTGCAACGAATCATCGGGAAATTCTACGTAATCCCTCGGAATCGCCCGGACAGGCCTACGTCGTGCCTAAAATCATCCGTCGTGCCTAAAATCATCGTTAACCAACCAAGTCTTTTACGATGTGCAACGAATCATCGGGAAATTCTACGTAAATCAATATGGCTCGGACGAATCCAGTCGTTTCATGAACGCCGGCCGAGCCTGGCAACAACCCGCCAAAGAAATGGCGTCACGTAAGTTTATTCTATGGCTTGCAAAATGACTTTATCATACCAACCTTTGCAAACTATGACGGGTGCGATCATACCAGCACTAATGCACCGGATCCCATCAGAACTCCGCAGTTAAGCGTGCTTGGGCGAGAGTAGTACTGGCTTGGGTGACCCGCTGGGAAGTCCTCGTGTTGCACCCCCACTTTTTTTCTATCCAATATCGCAACTTTATGATTCCAACATGGTTTTTTTTCCGTCAATATAATACCGGCACTTAAACATCTTTCCCAACGGTTTTTTAATTACGTTCGTCATCATATATGGTAGTATAACTACAAGCAGTAAGTTACAAAAAAACCAACATTGCATTTTTGCATTCGCTCGCACCAACGTTGTGGGATAGTCGTACTTCAAACAATTTCAAATGCTTGCGCTACAACACAATGTCACAACGCTACAAATGGGAAACACCAACAACGCTGGACTAAACGAGCTACGACAATGTCGCACCACAATGTTACTAGTAATGGAATTACCAACCTTAGAGGATAACGCCAAGTAATTACCAACACTTG